>OX463776.1:8220354-8685345 GCA_949825005.1 Gasteruption jaculator
AAATTGGGTACCTGAAAAATTCCTGACATCGCGAACCCCGACTTCCTCACACGCACGAGAACGATCTGGCGGTCGCTGGGGGTGGTAACTTCCTCCGGCGCAAATGGGGGATCACTGACTGCCGGGGTCTAATTGCACTTAGCGGATGCTGCGAGCCTGGCGATCGCGTACTTCGGCATAAAACGTCTCTTATATATGCGATATATCGGGTATTGCGATGCACCGCTGGTCTGACGGATAGGATATAAGAGAGTAACTGCCGGGCACACCGCCAAGTTCTGTTTATATAGCATTGCCTGGCGGGGAGAAACCCCTTTAATAAGATCCTCTCTTTATCCTTCTTCCTTCTTTTGCATCAAAGAACCATAATACAGAATGAAAGAATAGAATAGGCCGGCGCCGGTTGCGATGTCCCACTCGCGTGTACTCGCTTGCTTGCGTATTTCCCTCCTCCTCCCTTAACCCCATACGCGTGTTTTACCTTGACTCCGCTCGAACGGTGCCTCGAAACCCATGGACTCCCCGGTGCCGATGGAGTCGAAGGGAAGGAAAGGTCGCGGCACGGGCGGGCGAGAAGCGGCTCAACGATTCGTTGCGTAATCGAGCGCATACGTGGATGTGTAACACTCCCGAAAAATTCCCGAAGATTCTCCTCGAAAAGATCAAGGTTCTCCGACGCCGTGTAGGTATTGTTAATACCAGCGCGCGTTGACGGGAGAGATCCGCGCGAACGGGGCAAAATGGATGGGAGATTTATGGCGCAGATGTACCCACTTGCGTACGGACCGACGAATGCATGTACAGGGTGATTAGCGTATCGCGAGAGCGAGCGTTCCAGTGCTCGGCCCGGCTCCGGCGATATGGTGATTTTTATGGGGGATTCCAGCGAGTTCCAATTGGAAGGACGCGAATGGAAGTATGGCGACGGTCTGGGCCCGGGATTTCAATTTTTAGCGTTGGATCCTCGGGAGTATTGTCGTAACGTCTGGCCCAGATCTGCACCATAGGAGTCTGCAAGACTGAGCGTAATTTTTTTTTTTATAAAGAAAGCAACTAATAATAATAATAATAATAATAATCGTTGAAATTAAGCGTGTATGAATTTATATTATTGTAAGAGTGTTGTATGTGTTTAGCAACATATCAATGTGGGACAAAACTATTAATTCACACGAGCATGTTATAACACACACACACACGCGCACCCACACAAATATATTTATATTGAATTTACACAGTTACAAAAATGGTCGTTAACTCCAGGTAAATCTAAAGGAAAGTTCTCTGAATTCCTGTATTTATTCATTTGTTTATAATAATAATAGTAATAATAATAATAATAATAATAAGAGTGATTTATAGAAACGCTCTGGAACTAAATCTTGGCTGTTGCGGAATTCGTAAAATGACGGATTGAAATTAGTAATGAAACGTAACTGCGGATAATAACATTTAAAATGACGACCATCAAAATAATTATTTACGTAACCCTCCGTTTTCTGTAATTCAATGTAAAAATAAACGTGTAAAGAGTTTCACAAGAATTCGCCATAATTTATTTTAAGGTTAAGAAAAATGCCGAAATTAACGATATTAAATTTCCAAATTTCCAAAATGCGCTCCTATTTATGGCCCATGTCTGGCCCGGACGCTACAATATCCCCGAGAAATCGAACCAATAAATAAACAACGTTTCAACGATAAATTCTAGCAAATTCTCGAGAATTTGCAACCCCTCTTCCGCCACGATGCAATTCACCAACTCCTATCGGTCAATTTCTCAAGCCGAATTATCCGGGGAGAGCCGGCTGTCGTGGGGCAATTTATATTCTCGCACGAGGAATGCGCCTGTGACGGCAATTCCGAACACTACGAATCACCCTGTATACGTGTGGCAGCATCTTCATGTAGAATCGAGAGCGGCAGCTGTTAGCTACCACTATCTCGAGGTCTCTTAAGTGCTCTGACTGCACACCATCGCGGCTCACGCACACCGTGACGAGCCCCGTGCACGGACGCTCTCCTAAAAGCCCACACACGCGCGCGCGCGCGCCTGTGTATGTACGCGCGGATAATGTATATACAGTGTAACGAGGATAGTAGTCAAGGTATGCCATCGCTGGTAGACTATAACTGGCTTTAGGTTGGTTCTCTATGGGTTGGTTTCTGTGGTTCACAGCATGGTGCAGCAGCTTAGCTCGTGTGCTATATACAGTGCGATGCATTGTTCGACGTTCCTGACATTTCGACCCGCGGGATCGATCTTAAGGTCTCAGTCGCATTAAGATCGCTCGCGTGACCCGGGTTACGTAACATTTGCGCCTTATTATTATTATCATTATCATTATTCTTATTATCATTGTTATTATTGCTCGCTCCTTCGAATCGTTTTGGGTAGAAAAGTCGAGTCCACTATCGAGGAGCGGTACCGGGTCCACGGCACCAACGGCCAGTCCACGGATCACCGAAGTTAAGCACCGCGGACGTGGGTACCTTACTCGGATGGGTGACCGGGTTTTTTTCTTCAACGCAACGCCTCAAATGGAGTGTCGAGAATTATGAGGGGCCAGTTTGGTAGTTACTGGGGCAAAATATGCAATTAGAAAATTGGTACTAATTTGGAAATTACTGATAATCAAAAATTGGTAATAATTGGAGATCGCGAGTAATAAAAAAAAATCAGTAAATGGAAAAATAGGGTAATAATTAGACATTAGTAATAGAAGAAAAAAATTAGTAATAATTGGAAGTTACTAATAATGAAAAATCAGCGATAATTGTAGGTTACTAATAAAAAATTAGTAATAACGAAACTGCTACGGATTGGAAAAATTACTGGTGATAAAAAATTAGTAAAAGTTGGAAACTAATAATAATAAAAAAATTAGTAATACAAAATTGGCTATAAATATAGCACCGGAAGTGCCGCGTCTATTACCGCGCTCTTTCCTCCACCTTTGGGCGAAATTCGGTAGCTTGTGGTCGCCCGAGAGCCAGGGCCGAAATAAAAATCACTGGAAGTCGTCAATTGGAAGATGCATTTCGCTAATAAATGCTGATAATTACCGTAGGATAATAACATTAATAATGTATATAGTACCTATATTAAGATGTAGGAGCTAGTACAAGTTGTATGTACAAGATGTCTTATTCGTCATGGTAGTCTTCTAATAAGACATGAAAGATGAGGTAGAAGTAGAAGTAGATGTAGAAGAAGAAGAAGAAGAAGGTGCCAGAAGAAGAGAGGCACGAGCAGCAGCAGGAGAAGAGAACGAAACGGGCAGTAGTCAAGTTAGTGGAACGTAGAATTCGCACGAGTCGTGCGAATGGATTCAATAGAAGGTTATGAGTATTAGGTTCGCAACGTCGGGGATCAGACAAAGCGTCCATATGAATGTGTATGGAACCTGAAAATGTGTGCCGATGGTATTAAACAGTATCATTGAGGAGAAGAAGCGAGAAAAGAAAAAGGTCTCGGGTGAGAACAAGACGAAAAATCGTCGACGATGGTTATCGAAAGGGCAGGATAAATTTCGATGGGGCTTTATGGGGTTCCCCTTGGAAATTTAACGAGAACATTTGACAAAGTCAACATATATTATTATATATATATATATATATATATATTTTTTTTCTTTTACTATTATTATTATTATTATAAATTCCTGAAAACTGGAGAAAAAAAATGGCGCAACCGCTAATTCCCAACCGAACCAAAATGAAAAAACAAAATCGAGGAAAAAGTAAAACGAGAGACCTGGAAAATGCCAAAGACGTCGAAGATGCCGAGGATGCCGAGGACGCCGAGGAGGTGGGAGTCTAGAAGGTAAAGTGTGAGTTATGGGAAATTAAAGAGAATTACGTGATTGGCAAATTGCACCTTAAGGTCCATTAGACGTCATCTAATTTCACGTTGATTCGCCTGCCTCGGAGGAGCCTCCTCGCGTTGCTCGGCTCAACTACGCAATATTCCACGCAATCTAATGCACCGTAATGCGCGATGCGATATCGGCCTATCGTCAGGCCTCGCCGAGAGGACGGCAAACGGTGTAATGCATAGCGAGCCTAAGTGTGTGTCATGATCGAGACGGGCTCTTTTAGAACACTGGAAATGAACGAAAGTCAGTACAAACGAACGAAAGAACGAAAGAACGAGAGAACGAGAAGGTAGAAGGTTCTCTACCTTCTGCCTTCTGCCTTGCCATGTGACGGGGCACCCTAGATTCTTCACAAACAGTAGGTCATCTCCATGAGGAGCAGAGCGAACTCCACTCTTCTCCTTCTTTTCACTTTCATTGCTAGGCTTAACATAGTTTAGTAACACGAGAATACCGATTTATTTATCCGCTGCCAGGCATTCACCGGGAACATTTTCTCTCGCGGAAAACGCGTGTCGATGAATTACCCGGGCCCAGGGGGACGAAAAAAAATGGGACCCATCTGGTCCGAGACCAGAAAAAAAAGGCAATCGAAAAATATTGTTGTGAAAATTTTGAAATGGATCTAACAGAAAAAGGCCAAACGACGCGACGAGCGAGAGAATCGGGTACCGGAGGCACGTGACACGGGACATGAAGCGCGAATGGACGGAACGAGCTCTACGTATGGAAATTCGGAACCTAGAAATGGGGTTTTAGATTTTTTTTTCTTTTGGTTTGGACTCAAATTGGAATTTCGGGTAACTGGGTTTTGGGTATTCTTTTTTTTACATTTTGGATTTGAATTTCGACTAATTTGGGGCCCGGTTTAGGGATTTTAATTTTTTCTTTCTGATTCGGTACCAAAGTGGAGATTTGGAGACATTCCTCTGGGTTTCGGGTGCTGTGGGAAAAGAAAAAAGGGCTCGTCCGCGGGTTCGACACAGAAACAATTTGTAGCGAGGTGTTTGCGTGCGTGAGCATTTACGGATGCTGCTCCGTGACTACATCTACAATGGAAAAAGAGACACATCCTACCACCCACAAAGGACATTCTTGTCGAGTCGATTCTTCGAGGCGCGGCCTTTGCTATACACTCTACGGAGTTTATATCGTGTTTTTCTCCTCTTGGTTTCTTCGTGGCCTCTGTGTTCGTCCTTTCTCCCTCCCTGAAAAAGTTTACGAGTTAAAGAGATCTCGCTGAAACCTACATACAATAAACTTCTAAACAGAATCCGCGATGATCTTGAAGATCTCATCTGGCTCTCGTAAGTGTTTGCAAAAGAGCTTCGACATTTATATCTCAACTCTTGCCCTCCTTCTGATATTTTCCCAGCCAACGCACGCCGGCGAAAAAAAAAATTGAAAGAAGAAGAAGAAAAAAAAAAGAGTGTTTGCAGCAATTCCAGCCGCGACTGCAGTTGCACGCGGCTCCTTCTGGTATTTTCCCAGCCAACGCACCCTCGCGAAAAAAATTGCACAGCAATTCCCAACATCGGGAGCCATTTTTTTAAAAATTGTAGCTCGAATTTTGAGTTTCGAATTTTTTCGCGCGACCGAGGTGCATTTTTTTTTCTTATTTTCGAAATTGCAGCTCGAATTTCGAATTTTTAGAAAATTAAAACTGAGAAAAATAATAATAATAATTCTAAAGAAAGCGAAACAGCCATTCCTGGGCAAGGATTTTTTTTTTGTTGTTCCGAAAAACGAGGAAAGCAGGTGGTTTACGGTTATGAAAAAATACCGGGACAAGTTTACGTACAATAAATTGTACATGCAACGTCCAAAAGGGTTGACGCAATTTTTTTAATAAAATGCAAATTTCGGTGGGTGGGATTAAACTCGTCACTGGAGCGCCCCCGGGTATTGTGCGAGACCCTTTTGGAAAATTCAGCCAATAGCTCGACCCCTGGAGGAAGGGATATTGGCGAATCCCAAAATTCGAAAATCTCTAAAAAAAATTGAAAAAAAAAACGCGTCTCGGTCGCGGGCACGAAAAATCGAAATTCGAAATTCGAGTTTTACAAAAAAAAAATGGTTCCCAATGATGCGACTGGAAATGCGAAAATGACTTCATGAAAAATGCACTCGAGGAGGCTATGTATCATTCCTCTATCGCGGAACGGTATCTTTTGTTTGCAACGAACAAGGAGGAAATATCGTTTCACGCACTAACGGGAAACGCAATAATCCGTGCGCGTAAGTAACGTCATCATCAACATCATCAACATCATCAACATCATCAACACCATCATCGTCGCCGGATGTTTCGTTAAGACGTTGCTGGCAATCGGCCCTTTGTTTAAACAAAACGTCCTTTTTTTTTTTTAACGGGCCATGAGAACGATTTGACGTTTCCTTCGATGTTTCCTTGTAAACGTCATTCCGCGTAATTTATGATAACCGTTGATACTATTAAGAGTCCCAATTACGTCTCATTAATTATCCAAACGAAAAAATCTGATATTTATCGCGCCGTCGTTCTGACAATCGTATTAATCATTAACGCGTATGAAACTCCATTTCATATATATATACTTTTTTTCTCCCTCGGTACTTATGCGCTCATGCAAATGAAAAATAAATGGGGAACGTTACGTGCAATTGCATTATCTGATTTTAAATAAGAAGGAAAAAAAAGGGAGAATTTTGCTGCTCCGATTGAAAAATAAAATGTTGGAAAAGGAAAATCACAATTTTTTTTTTGGCAATTTCAAATTATTATTATTGTTGTTATTATTATTATTGTTATTATTATTGTTGTTATTAAAAACTGAAATACTGGAAAAAGTAGCTGGAGCTTCGCAAAAAAAAATATTGCAAATTGGAAATTGCAATTTCAAATTATTATTATTATCATTATCATTATTATTATTATTATTATTATTATTATTATTATTATTATTATTATTGCTGTTTTTTAGTATATTATTGTTATTGTTATTAAAAAATGAAATATAGGAAAAAGAAACTGGAATTTGGTTCTGCAAAAAAAAAAAGAAAAAATATTGAAAATTGGAAATTGCAATTGCGGGGAAAGAAAATCCCTGGACTTTCGACTTCTCGATCTCCACCCCGAGTGCGATTTATGCAAATCTTTCGGGCTGGCGGGGGCCACAATGCGAAATTCCCGCACGGGAGGGCGCGCGGGCGGGCGTGCGGGCTTTAAGAAAAATTAACAAAATAACGCAGTAAAACTAATTTGAATGGAATGCAGAAATAGTCGGGAACCGAGGCAAAGCTTCGTATTGTGGTTCATTTAAAAGTTTCGAAAGCACGTAAAAGTTTTCGTTGTGGAATTGAGCCGACGCCGATATGCCTTTTACATGGAAAAGAGGAGCACAGGAGGATAGACGATTTTACTTGGCACACGGTCGAGGAAAACTGCCGGATTAAATCCCCGGCAGTAAAATAAACGTAGGAAGAAGAGAACTAAATTGGTTCGATGGAAACAGTGCCTGTGGAGTAGCAGTTTTTACCCTATCTTCAAAAAAAAAAAGAGAAGAAAAAAAAAGTGGGGAAAAAAGAGGAGAGAAAGGAAAATTCGTATCGCAGAATGAAAAGCAGACCGGTTTAGAAAATAGATCGTTTGTTCGTTTCGATCATGCCGCTGCAAAGTTTACCGACACCGTTCGCCTCCTATTTCTATCAGCCCAAATCCGACGAATCCATATCTTGTTATCGAATATTTTCGGGAACGTCGAAACGCAAGAATCGAAAGAAAGAAAAAAAAAAGGAGAAACCTCGCTTCCAATATTTTTTTTTTCACAGAAACTAAATTTTCTAACCCACGATTTTTTTTTCTCTGAATTAGAAGAACCAATTTGTAAAAATTCGAGTCCCCGATTTTTTATTGGCTCCAATCTCGAGAAACATCGGGAAATGCATTTTTGCGTGAGTAAACCGCGTCATCACCGACGAACCCCTGGACCTACCGAGGTCACATTCACACCCTATATTGTCCGGGTCCCGAGTAAGGTTTCTAGGTACGTTTCGTTCCGATAGGTGGCGCTGAAGTCTAATTTTTTTCATTTAATTTCCAATTCACTTTGTATCCTCTGTTTTTGACCTAGAATTTCCGGGTCACAAAAATAAATCCATTCCCCATAACTTCCCCATAAGTTTGCCATTTTTCTTGGGAAGCGTGTCCTTGTGATTTATTCCCTTGACGAATTTTGCAAATGCCTTTTCCGTTTGTACCTTTTTGTGGAGATGGAAAGGAAGGGCCTCGAAGCGACGTAATATCGAGAGAGGGGAGGGGGGGGGACGGATCGAAGAAAGGAACAAGGTTGATAAGTAGATGCAATATTGCGCAAAAGAATGCGAGCCAGTCGGCGGTACGCGTATAACAAAAGGTTTGTTACTACCATTGTCCGAATGGAAAAAATTGGAGAAAGGGAGGACGAGAGGGTCTAACGTAAGAAGAGCGGATCTGAATAGCGGGGATCGACACGTTTGGTTGGTCGCATAAAATATAGCCGCTATCGCTTTAACGCAAACGAGGAGTGTGCGGCCAAGCAGACAAACTTGTTGTTCTGGTTGAGCGTATTCGTGGTCCAAACATTGTTTACGAAAGAATCCCATTCATCCACGGTCCGCTGGCGATTTTTCCTTTGTGGCTCCTGGCTCGTCTGCTTCCTTTTAATGTCATCCGAGGCACAAAGCGACTCTGCATACACACGTACGCAGCGATTTCCAAGATGCCGCGCCATGTGAAGCAAATATACACCGAGCCAGGCCATGCCGTTGCTTCCGTTTAGTGACACCCCTTGCGACACGTTTTGCTTTGCCAATACCAGAAGTCGTGTTTCTGATGCGCGCGAAAGTCAATATTTTGTCCACGAGCCACAGACTTTCGGGGGACCCTTATCCGATGTATTTTTTTCCGAGGAATCCATTTTCATCGTCGAAATTCAACATTTCCTACGGGAAACGCGATTTTTCCTCAAAAAACCTACTTTTTTCCAACTTCCGCTGGGATTTCATCAAATTTGACTTTGGGAATCGATTCTACGGGAAAAATTACCCCTAGAAATGACTTGTCCAACCCCGTTTTTGAAACTTTAATTTTTACCCCATTTTTGGGGGAAGGGGTAGGCATGCCCAAAAAAATCGACTTTTGAAAAATTTTTTTAAAACTTTCGGGAGACCCATATCCGATGTATTTTTTTCCGAGGAATCCATTTTCATTGTCAAAATTTCCAAAATCCAACGGGAAACGCGATTTTTCCTCAAAAAACCTACTTTTTTCCAACTTCCGCTGGGATTTCATCAAATTTGACCCTGGGAATCGATTCTACGGGAAAAATTACCCCTAGAAATGACTTGTCCAACCCCGTTTTTGAAACTTTAATTTTTACCCCATTTTGGGGGGAAGGGAAAGGCATGCCCAAAAAAATTGACTTTTGGAAAATTTTTTTTAGAATTTCGGGAGACCCATATCCGATGTATTTTTTTCCGAGGAATCCATTTTCATTGTCAAAATTTCCAAAATCCCACGGGAAATAGGATTTTTCCTCAAAAAACCTACTTTTTTCCAACTTCCGCTGGGATTTCATCAAATTTGACTTTGAAAATCGATTCTACGGGAAAAATTACCCCTAGAAACGACTTGTCCAACCCCGTTTTTGAAACTTTAATTTTTACCCCATTTTTAGGGGAAGGGGTAGGCATGCCCAAAAAAATCGACTTTTGAAAAATTTTTTTAGAACTTTCGGGAGACCCATATCCGATGTATTTTTTCCCGAGGAATCCATTTTCATTGTCAAAATTTCCAAAATCCAACGGGAAACGCGATTTTTCCTCAAAAAACATACTTTTTTCCAACTTCCGCTGGGATTTCGTCAAATTTGACTTTGGGAATCGATTCTACGGGAAAAATTACCCCTAGAAATGACTTGTCCAACCCCATTTTTGAAACTTTAATTTTTACCCCATTTTTGGGGGAAGGGGTAGGCATGCCCAAAAAAATCGACTTTTGAAAAATTTTTTTAGAACTTTCGGGAGACCCATATCCGATGTATTTTTTTCCGAGGAATCCATTTTCATTGTCAAAATTTCCAAAATCCAACGGGAAACGCGATTTTTCCTCAAAAAACCTACTTTTTTCCAACTTCCGCTGGGATTTCATCAAATTTGACTTTGGGAATCGATTCTACGGGAAAAATTACCCCTAGAAATGAATTGTCCAACCCCGTTTTTGAAACTTTAATTTTTACCCTATTTTTCTGGGACATTTTTGGGTCACTCGTATTCTCAAACTTCATCCGCATTCACCTTCAGTAGGAATGCCGTGGGAGTCAATTTCAAGATCGACCAGACCTGGAGGGAAAATAGTAAATACCGAAGGGAACTGAAAGAAACGTCCATAAAGATCGAGCTTTCTTTTATTTCGCCTTTTTCTCGCTCGGCGCGGTGGAAATGTTGTTTACAGTTCTTACAAGCTAAAAAGTAAAGCTGCTACGGATGGCAAGTGGAAAAATGCGCGAGACCGTTTGGTTATATCCCCTTGAAGGGCGATAAAAGTAACCGTTCGCTCGCTGGCGATGGAGAAGGAGAAAAAAAAAGGGGGGGAGCATTTAGAAGCGAGTATATAAACGATGGCATAACGAGGGGATAATAAGGACGGTTGGTAGTAATAACACAAAGTCTAATTTTCGTGGTTTTCTATTTCACTCGACCGGTATACATACTCTCTCTCTTTCTCTCTATACATGTATACATATATACGTGTATGTATGTGTGTATGTGTGCATGTATCGCCAGTAAACAACTGAAAGTGAGAAGGCAGATAATATGGACAGGTTTTAGGTATTGGCCGACAAGCTATTAATGAAAACTAACCGAACTCTAATTACGTGGCGGCACGCGAGAAGCACAACCTGTCTCTCGAGACTTTCAATTCTCCCTCAAACCCTTGCTCCGCGTGTTTCCTTCCCTTCGTCCCCCTCGATGAACAAGCAACGCAAAACAACACCGCTGGGAAATTACATTATACACGCCTTATTATGCTACCATTCCCGCGAAATTTGTCGAGTGCTATTTCTATCCAGAAAATTCATCGACTGCCGTTATTGCACGCGCCCCCCTTCCCCCTCTCTTCCCGTTCCCGCCATCATTCCGTTTACCGGTGACGTCATCAACCGTCACGCTCTTTGTTAATTTTTTTTTTTAGTTCAACCCGGTATTCGAGTTTTCAATTTTTTCTCAATTCCGATTCGTTTTTTTCTTTTCTCTTTTATTTATCAATAATATTGGGTCGAAGTTTTATATATAAAAAGTACCAAAAAAAAATGAAAGAAAGTCAATGTATCGCATATATTTGAAATTTACCTACTTGTGGGGGTCCCAAGTGCCGCGAGAGTCCGTTGCAATTTGCTAATGGCTTCCGGATTCAAAAGGCTCCGCGGGTCTGCCCTCTGGTGTCGCTTTCGTGCACTAACCTGCTCCGTGTCGCGCGGCTTCGGGACTCAATTTTGTTTTCACTTCTTTTAAATTTCGGTATTATTATTATTATTATTATTATTGTCATTATTATTATTGTTATTATTGTTGTTGTTGTTAATGTTCGAGTTGGTATTGTTATTATTATTATTATTATTAAAATTCTCGAATTATTATTACGCGAACGTTCGAAACTCGAGTTTCAAGGGAAAAAAAAATCGTTATAAAAAAAAGGGTCTGCAGACAATTGGTCGATTCCAAGTTCATAAATTTACAAAGCTGCCATTATTTTGGAAAGTTTGGGATCGACGTCCTGACTAATATATCATCGCAGCGATGCGGTGGTTCGGCGCGAGAGAGAGTGAGAGAGAAAAGAAAGAAGAATAAACGTAAAGGGAGGACGAACAAGGAAAGAACGACGACGAGGAGGAGGACTCACTCCACGGTAGAACGTAGTGACCCCCGTGAGATTGTCGAGTACCAGCTCGTTTATAAATTTATCACGTCGGTACATACGATTTCTTCAGTATTTATTCAAACTATTTCTTCGACGGAAAGACGGATTTAACAATAACTCCTGATAAATGTGCGCGCGAGGATAAAAGGAATATTTCTCGCATCGCTAATGTTTATTTTCAATATGTGAATATATATGTATATGTGTGCGTGTGTGCATGTGCGAATGTACATTCCGCGTTATTTATTTCCACGCGAGGAGCGCTTACCCTCGGTGCCCTCGTACGCGTAACGCCGTTATTTACGTCCGTCTAATTAAGAAATATTTATTTCCAGCCGTTTCCGTAATCGAAATTGCGAAACTTTGCACGCTCCTACGCAGGCAAATTTTTTTGCGTAGGAAAATTACTCGATACTGGAATTTTTCTTTTTTCATGATGAAGAATTTTGTTGTATAAAATTGCAGAAGGTGAGGGGAAATTTTATGGATAATTATGGGAAGTTATAGAGTGTTATGGAAAATTCTATGGAATAATATCGAAATTCTATAGAAAATTCTATATAAAAATAAAGACATTAATAGGAAATAATAAAACATTCTGTAACAGAGCGCGGTTGGTCTAGCGGGTGGCGCGTTAGATTCACACTTGTAGGTTCTGGGTTCGAATCTCCGCTTGTGCAAAAAAATAAAAAATTTCTGTAGAAAATTTTTATAGAGAAATACAGAATTTCTATGGAAAGTAATAAAAAATACCAACAAAAAAATAGAAATTCTGTAGAAATTTATAGAAAAATACAGAGAAATTCTATAGAAAATAATAAAAAATTCCAACAAAAAATAGAAATTCCGTAGGAACCTATAGAAAAATACCAGAAATTCTATAGGAAATAATTAAAAATTCCCCAAAAAATATAGAAAATTCCCCCCAAAAAATAAAAATTCCATATAAATTCAAAAAATCCCCCAAAAAATTTCTAAAAAAAACTGGAAAAATGAACCCTGAAGCAAAAAACCTCAACGGCAACCCGCGGATGCGGAAACGGGATGTACTTTTAATGCACTTATCCATCCCATGACCGCGTTGCGTGTACTTACGTACTCACACACACGCGTCATCGTCCATTTGAAAATGAAGCTCCCGTAAACGAGACTCGCCTGCTCTGTTTGCTTTGCGCAATAATCTCATAAGATGCATACTCTAATGGGAATATTCTCAGACACTTTGCTCGTCTCTCGGCAAAACGCAGTTTCGTTCTCACTCCGTCACGGCCTTTTACAAGATTGCGTCATTCGGGTTTACAATCTAATTCAGCGCAAATATACGACCCCCCACCTTTTCATGGGAAAATGAAAAAAAAAAAGAAAAGAGAGAGCACCAGATTTAAAAAAAAATAAGTAAAATTAAGAAAACGTAAAAGTTAAATAAAATCGATTACGAAACACTTCTGAGCCTTTTGACAAAATAAACCACGCCCACGGGGGGCTGCCATTGGCTTGACGAGGGATGCGACCCAGGATGACCCACACGCTGGGTCATCCGTCATCGAAGGTGGAATCGAATGGTAAGGAAGGGAAAAAGGGACGCACCGAAGCCGGTGCTGCAGCATTTTTCGAGTCAAAGGGTGACAACTCAGACCGGGAGTTACATTTTTCCATTAGTGCAGATGGATATGAAATTTTTTGCCGTGCTCCTTCATACGTATCCCGCTCCCCCGGCCCCTTGTTCGTTCGAATATTACTTAATCCTTGCTCGAGGCGGGAGAAACAATTTCCGTCTGAGCTCCACTTCCGCTTTTTTCGAGTTAATATTGATTCTTTGTATTCCCATCTTCCTCCCTTAGCTGCTCCCACGGCGGCTTCGAAAAAGGAAATTGGAGAAATTCCATCCCTTTCTTCTCCCCCCCCTTTTTTTATTTTATTGTTAATATCGGACACTTTTTTTATTTCACTCTTTTGTAAATAGTCGAGATTTATTCAGAAGCGGGCGCGTTTACAATTGTTATAAATATTGTTACAATTATTGGTCAACCGTTTGGGGGAGGAAACACATTCCGGGGGGTAACGTGTGTTACATTTTTTTTTTCATTTTTCATTTTTCTCACAATCTTTCTTTTTTTTTTCAATGGTTCATACCTATGTTGTTTTTCTTATTATAAAAATTTGGAATGGAAAATATATTGAGCAAAAATAATAATGAAGGGTAAAATTAACATTTTAATTTTTTTGGGGGGGGGGGGGGGGATTTGGGGGGAAAATTAGAAGAAAATTTTAATGGAGAATAATGGGAAATATTGAAAAATAGAAAAAAAAGAATGAAAAATTGTAGAAAATTCAAAAAAGGAAATTTAAAAGCAAATAATTCTTCCTTTTTAGATTTTAACGATAAATTACGGGAGGGTGTGGAACAGAAATTCGAGGAAAAAAGGGAAGACGAAGGGAAAGGGGCAGTTCGCGTCATAAAAGCTCGTGTATGTGTGTATTTTTTCCCTTCTCTCGTCGCACGGAGGATATTCGTCACTCACTTGCGGTAGGCAGTCGCAAGATTATTGCGCTGAGCTGCCGCTGCAGCTGCAGCTGCGGATGCTGACGGTGGAAGGTATCGATTGGAGGATACATCCCCGAAGATGTTGGCTCCATTGTAGTCGGATCCGGTGAATCCCGAAGAGGGTGAAAATCCTCCACCGGCACCTGTTACATCCAAGCAACCCTTTACATACATTCGTGTGTGTATACATATACATACGCATCCACATACTACACATACGTACACATACACATATAAATACTATATATATACATATCCATATACATATATACATGTACATACACATACAAATTTGGATACACATGCATGCGTATGTACTAAATTTTTTTATGGTCTCATAGATAACAGATGTATCCAAATTGACGTGTATCCTATTACAGACGCGACCGGCTTCCCATACACTCCATCGACTGAACCACCGGAGGAATTTCGGATTCTCCCATCTCCGGGAGAATCTGCCGGAAATTTATTCAATTCTCACCGTCAGTTCAGTCTACGGAGTGTCACGAGAGAAAGGAAAGGGAATCAGAGAGAGAGAGAGAGAGAGAGACGGAGGATGTTTTATGTCAGATGGGTATGGGTCGATGGGGCTTTCCTTTTAATTCGATTTTTTTCGGTTCAAGTTTTTTCGAGATTTCACAAAAAGGAAGTTCTAAGATTTTTTGAAAATCTTTAATTTCAACATTCCAATTCGCAAATTTCCAAAAAAGAAAATTGGGAAATGTCGAAAAATTATTAATTCGCTAAATTCCAATTTCGAATTTAACGAGACATTGAAATTTTCGAAAATTGCCAATTTTCAATTTCAAATATAATCAAAATAAAAAATACGAAAAATGCCGAAAACCCGGAAAATCGAATCTCAAGATTTTCAAAATTCCAATTTGTGAATTCCCTTAAATTCAAATTTAAAAAAAATGTTCAAAACATAAAATTTCTATATTAAAAAAAAATGTTTAAATACGAAAAGTGTCAGAATGGCAATTTTCAAAATTCGAAATTTCCTTCAATTTCGAAAATCGCTTTTACAAAAATTTTCTCACCGAATTGGGAGTAACTTGGAAAGCCAAAACCACGTCCGTTCGAAGCAGACCCGGGGAAGGCGGTGCCCGGGTAATTGACGAGGGCCCCTCCTTGAAAGGCGTTGGCCCGCGGGAACTGCGCTTGGCCCTCGTACTGCACGTCGGCGTTGTACCCGGAGGCGTCATCCGCGGTGTACTTGACGATTTGCGTCCTCGAATCCGGCAAAAGCACTCTGTATTCACCACGCACGATATTGCCGTCGCTGCTCTCACGTTGCGAGTAGTCGTTTCCGCTCGGCGGATCCAGCACTTCGTATTGGAAGCTGTACGGCTGAGGCTTAAAACACCAACGATATTTCCCTTTTCTCCCTGTTTTCTATATTTTCCATTTTCTTTTTTCTTTTTTTTTTTTCTTCTATTTTATCATCTCATTTTGGATTTCGACATTTCGGACGTGATACCGACCCGAATTGCCTTCGAGCAGTGATTTTCTTTCAATACCAGAGCTTTTGCTCGCACAAGAGAGACCCCGGATAGACTTCCAATGCGACACACCTCGAATAAAACGCCCACGCCTTTCGTTAAGGGGTAGACCGACATTTACATGCCAGACTACGAGTCGTTCTTTTGTCCTCGTATCGGGGGTACTCTTGTGTGCAAATGGAGTTATGGGGAATTTTTGATTCGGAGAAATCTGGGAAAATTTGGGGAATTTTAGAATTTCGGTGGATTTAGGGAATTTTGGGAATTTGAGGTGTTTGGGATTTTTGAGAAATTCGGGTAATTTGGGAAATTTCGGAAAATATGAGGGATTTTGGGAATTTGGAAAATTTGAGAATTTCGGCAAACCTAAGGGATTTTGGGAAATTCCAGAAATTTGGGAAATTCAAAAAATTCAGGAAATTACAAATTTGGAGTTTTGACTTTGGAATTTGGAAATTTAAATTCGGGAAAATTTGAAAATTTCTCAATTTCTTTTTTTTTTGAAAATTGCAAATAAGGAACTTTAATTTAGGAAATTTTCAAAATTTACCACAAAAATAATAATAATAATAATAATAATAATAATAATGAAAAATAATAATAATAATAACAATAATAATAATAATAATAATAATGAAAAATAATAATAATAATGGAAAATAATAATAATAAGAAGAAATAATAATAATGAAAAATAATAATAATTTTTGAAAGAGGTTGAAACACTGAAGTCCCGGGGCGAGGAACTGAACAATAGTCAAAATTCACGTGGATGTTATGGAATTTTAAACAGAGCGATACTCTTGTCAGCAGCTCGTGTATATAATTACGGCGCTATTGTGTTAAGATACATCCGTTTGGTGGAGAGGTCGCATCTTCATCAGCGTAATGCCTTAAATATGCAAATAAGGAAGCCTACCTACCTACCTACCTAACTACCTATCTTACCTAGCTCTGTTTTCCGCGGGCGTCTTAAATAACCAAGGTTGAATATTCACTTCTTTCGAGGGAACTCGACTGTTTCAATTTAATACGCGCAGGTATGCATCTGCCGTATGCGGAAGAACGGCAAGATGATGCATTTACGTGACGTTTCATGCTCATATTTCGCAGGAAAACTCGCGCAAGTGTCGTGCGGCTTTTTTTGGAATTCGGAATTTTTTTGACGCTCCGAGAATCTTTTTTTTTGGAAACCAATTTTTGAATTAGAAGTTGTCGGGGTTTATTATTTTTTTTTCGAGAAAATTGAAATCTCAAAATTTTCCTAACTTCTCAAATTTTCCCAATTGGCCAAATTTTAAATTCCAACCCCCAACCCCCAAAATCCCCAAAATCCAAAAACTCCACCTTGTTCCTCAAATTTCCACCAAAAAAAAATGACTCCACCCTCCCCCCCCCTAAAAAAAATCCAAAATCCAGTCACCACTTACGCGTCCATTGTCACCATTGGGGTTGAACCCGAATCCGCTACCTTGGAAGCCATTCCCCGAATCGCGGTATGGGTTTTGAAAATTCTGTGGGGTCCCATAAGTATCGTAAGGTCTGCCTCGAAATGCACCGACGGCGTTGTTATTGTTGTTGTTGTTGTTGTTGTTATTATTCACAAAGCCGTCGAAGTTAGCGAAAGTTGGCTGGTTCCTGTACGTTCCCGGAAACCTGGGGAATCCGTTAGCCCCCGCACCATCCCTTAGCGGTAATCCGGGGGTGGTCGGGGTAGAAGCGGCGGCTCCTCCGGGCCTATCGTATCTGTACCCACTGTTACCGCCGGCTCCTTCCGGCAGCAAGCCGCCCAAGACCCTGCTTCCGCCGCTGCAGGACAGCGCCAGGAGTGCCAGCTGCGTTCAACAGTGTTCAAAACGCTAAACTTAGGGAACGTTTCCTTAGGGAATCGAGCTAAAACTACCCTTGGGGTCTGAGGATTGCATTTTATTTATTTTATTATTTTTTTTCGTATTTTTATTCGAAAATCGAACGAAATCGGAGAAAATTTGTTACCGAAGTGGGAAGGGATCGACGCCAAGCGCCTGTAAGAGGGCAACCGGTGTATCAAAATAAGCGTGTCTCGGATTAGCGATAATTCTCGAATTGGAATTTCAGAATTAGATTTTATTAAACTTATTGAGCGAAATTGGAGCAAACGAAAAATTGGAATGGAAGGACTTGATAAGGGACAAAAATTACAGGACAAACGCCTGTAAAAGAGCAACCAGTGTATGATAATTAGCGTGTCTCGTATGAGTGATAATTCCCATCGAAGTAACCATTCCTGAGAAATTAGAGCTAAACTTCTATACGTTACTAACGAATTAATCTAGTAATTAGAAACGGCGAGAGACATAATTTCGCGACATGCTACTTCATCACTAACCGATTTAGTGATGATTTCCAATTTTTTTTCTCCCTTTTTCTCACTTTCGGCCTCATAAAATCTCATCCCAATTTTTTTTTCTCTCAAAAATCACTTCCCATCGGTCACAATGGGGGACAATTAGTGATATTTTTCCACGACATTAGTGATACTTGTCAAAATTCTTCTCCTATACATTATTAACGAATTAGTCAAGCAATTAGTAACGGCGAGAGACATAATTTCGCGACACGCTGCTTTATCACTAACCGATTTAGCGATGATTTCCAATTATTTTTCTCCCTTTTTCTCACTTTCAGCCTCATAAAATCTCATCCCAATTTTTTTTTCTCTCAAACATCACTTCCCATCGGTGACAATGGGGGACAATTAGTGATATTTTTCCACAACATTAGTGATACCTATCAAAATTCTTCTCCTATACATTATTAACGAATTAATCAAGCAATTAGAAACAATGAGAGACATAATTTCGCGACACGCTACTTCATCACTAACCGATTTAGTGATGATTTCCAATTATTTTTCTCACTTTCGGTCCCATAATATCCCGTCATTGGAAATCCAAAGACGAACCGTTTACTCACATGCAAGAGCTTCATGTCAGCTGCAATAGCGAGCGCTGCAATTGACGGGAACCGCGACGAACTGATGCAGATGATGGTCCAGATCTTGACTATATATAGGCCCGCGGAGTCTTTGTTCTTCCAATTTCCAGCTCATCTTCGTCTTCGTCTTCGACGGCTCGTCCTATTGGAAAAGAGTGCATCCATCGTTTGCCCGCGTTACCGTGCATACGTGCATCTCCAAGGTACTTATTAGCATCTTGTCAGAGCGAGTGCTGCGAGTTCTTCTTGCCTTCACTCGCACCTGAATTTATGAGACGCACGAGCAGGTATTCTTTTTTTTTTCTTTTTTCTTTTTCTATTCGATATTGCACCGATTGGTGCATTTTTCCCGTCGATTGGAAACTGCGTTTCAGTTTGTTTGCATAATTACTCGTCACGAGCGGATCCGCGCAGGCTACGTGTTCCTCCGCTTTGCGTACGAACGCCGGCTTTTACGGGACTCATGTGCACCGTGCACTGGTGCAACTCGCGTTGGATGGATGTTGTAAAATGCAACGTTACGTCTAATTCCGGGAACAATATGAAAACCTCATACTCGGCGCGTTTAAAAGTTGTCCCATTTTTACTATCCATCTCGAGTGTGCATAAAATGTGTTGCAGATTATAGAGTAGTTACATCTAATGTGTGTAATACCGCACTTTTTCTTAAGTGCACACGTGGATGAGATTATAGGAGAGATTACGGAATATCTCGTGAATCTCCCATGCATCCCACACGTACACACGCACATACACACGTACGTACATGCAGAGGCGCGTATATACGGAGGGGGTCGTTTCAAGCGGACAAAGTGATAATCACGAATTTTCGAATTTTTTTTTTTTAATGGAAGCAATTTTTTCTAATTTCGAAAATTCCTAGTTTTGAGGCTCGAAATTTTTAGGGTTTCCGAAAAAAAAATATTTGAATTTTGAAAATCCGTATTTCAATTTCGCATTTGGATCCAATTTTTCAAAAGGGAAATTTTTCGAAATTTCAATAATTCCTATTTTCGAAGTTCGAAATTTCCAAGGACAAATTTTGGAAGTTTGAAAATTCGTAAATTCCAAATTTTCCTGGAACGCTTGGATCCGAAGAACTGTCGGTCCCGAACGTCTACGGCGAGTCGCCCTGTAGATTCTTGCTGCTGCGTTTCACGAAAGAGTCAGGAAGTTTAAGGGGATCAGAGTTGTGCAATTTCGGGGGCATGTGTTGGTTTGCATCTTCGCGTGCGTCAGTGTGTGGAAATAAATTCAAACCCGCGCCTGTGTGCGCCGGCGGTGGTGGTTCCGTGTTTACGTATGCATCGCGTGCCGATGTGCATAATATGTGCAACGTGAAGTACCGTTATGCACATGTGTCTCGCGATGACCCGCTCAAGAAAGTCAGTCTTAAGGCAAACGCGTCATACACACACACACACACACACTCACTCACTCACACATAAAATATATATATAATATATAAATAAATATATGCGTGCGTGCGTGCGTGCGTGTGTGTGCGTGTGTGTGTGTGTGTAGATGCAATTGCATATGTAATAAATGTAACATAATGCAGTATTAGATGCAACGTCAGACAAGCTGACGTTGATGACGCCGATGTTAACCGAAACGGCAATTAGTTGTTGCAGGCATTGTCTTCCTGCAGTTTCTATATGCAGTTTAATGCATCTCCTCGTTTCTTCGTTTCTTTTTTTTTTTCTTCTTTTTCTATTTGTTATTATAAAACATTTATTTCCACAACAGACACTGGCACCGCCACGAGATGAAACGATTACCGTTTCATTCTGTGTTTATGTAATTTATTCCCAGCCGTTATTAATAAATAAATTGCACGGAGGCAATTTATTTATTTGTATATTTATTTGCAAACGGACTGCTATTTTATTTTTTATTATTTTTTTTTTCCCGCGCGATAGGGAATAAGAATGCAGGTATGCATGTATGTATGTATGTACGTGCATTACGGAAGAATTTATCTTACCGGTTGTATAAATATTCCGCATTATTATTTGTTTATGCAAATTGATATTCATATTCGCGTTCGTTTGTTTATTGACGCACCCGAGGGGGGAAAAAAGAAAAAAGAATTTTAAATCCCCCATTATTTTTTTTCTTTTCCTCAGAAATACGGAGTGCCTGGAAATCGTGGGAATCGGTTCTAGGGAAATTAGCAATTGAAATTAGCAATTGCTAATTTCAATTAGTAATTTGTTTGCGTTTTTTTTTGCAATTCTAGAAATTTATGACGAACATCGGGGACTCTCAAAATATCCACCCACTAATAACCCCTGTTTCGTGAAAAACGAAAACCTACCCCCTTCTGTAATTTTTAAATACCCATTTCTAAAAAAAAAATTATGCGAGGACCCAAAAAAAAAAAGAAAATTACCCCCTCCTGAATTTTTAAATACCCATTTCTAAAAAAGAAATTATGCGAGGACCAAAAAAAAAGAAAACTACCCCCTCCTGAATTTTTAAATACCCATTTCTAAAAAAAAAAATTATGCGAGGACCAAAAAAAAGAAAACTACCCCCTCCTGAATTTTTAAATACCCATTTCTAGAAAAAAAATTATGCGAGGACCAAAAAAAAAGAAAACTACCCCCTCCTGAATTTTTAAATACCCTTTTCTAAATAGAAAAATATTACGAGTTCCAAAAAAAGAAAGAAAACTGCCCCCTCGTGAATTTTTAAATACAGAGCTTCATAAAGAAAGAAGAGTCCGAGGTAGGGGGGGGGGGGTTGAGAGAGATAGAAGGGGTCGAAGGGGTGGAAAAGAAGCTTTCCCGCTGGCATCCTGATAAATGTAAAATTCCACGTGACATGTAAAATACAAAAAGAGGCAAAAAGATTGAGGTAGGAATAAAGAATTGTAAAGAGCGAGGGGTTGGTCGGCGGGGGCCAAATGTAATATGAGAGGGAACAGTAGGAGGAAGGGCGCGAAAGAGGGAGGGAGGAAGGGCGAGAGAGAGAGAAGAATAATGTAGAATTTCATTTGCCTTTCCTCAGGGATAGCAGCAGTGATCCTGAGTAATCAAGAGTGAATTTAGCATTGGTACGTGTCGCACGTGCGACGTTGAGTTTCCTTGACTATCTTAATAAGAAGAAAGAGAATATGAAATTTACCACCCCCGCGTCCCATCCCTCTCTCTCTCTCTTTCTCTCTCGCCCTCTTTTCCCTATCTCTCCCTTTTTTCTTTTTTTTTCTTTCCGAGGGAGAGTGATTTGCGCAATTAATTCCGCCACCCTCCACCCCCACCCCCACCCCCCGTTTTGTTCGTCTCTTTTTTAGCGTGCCGCTACTGCTTTATCTGTTATTTCGAAATTTAATGTTTTACGTGACAATGAAAAAGAAGGTAAAGAAAAAAAAAAAAGAATTACACGCGTTCGCGAAGATTAGGCGGGGGTGGAAACAAAAATTGCGGTGTAACACGGAAGGGAAAAAATCACACGAAATTAACCCCCGACGAATAAGCGCTTCCGCCCTGCTCTCCGATACCGGTAGTTTTGCGAACCACGACCGCCGCGGGGTGGTTTCGAGTCACCCGCACCCCCGAGAATGGGACCTTCCGAGCGATTCCACCCCCCGATTGGACGAAAATCCGGTAAAAATGTCTTTTTTCACCCCCGAACAAATTTTTTTGTTTTTTTTGGGGCGTAAATTCGCGTGAAAAAATTCTCGAATTAAATATTGAAATTTATTGAATATCAATAATATTGAATATTATTAAAAATTAAATATTTATTGAGAAAAAAAAAAAATAAATGATTCTTCCATTTTTTAGAAAAATAATTCGCCATTTATTTAAAAAAAAAGGAAATAAATAAAGATTGCGAATAAATAATATAAGTGAATATTTATCTACTTATTTGTTGAAATAAATGAAAATAAATTAAATTAAAAAAAATTAATATAACAAAAAAAAAATAAATGAACGAATAAACTCGGGGGTGAATTTTCTTTGCACCCCCTCGGCTCCGTCTTCCTTTACAAATCTTCTCTGAAATTGCGAAAGGGGTTGGCGCAATCGGAGCCCCTCTTTCTCTCGAGAACGAGAAACTGAAACAGGAGTTTCCGGGCAGATCCGGGCAGATCCGGGCTGGGCCGGGCTGGTAGTGGGAATTTACGGGTAAGGAAATCGTTGACATAATCCACGTAAAAGTTACCCGATAGCCTGCAGTTATTACGACAGCGCCGGGGGCACTGCATTCGAGCCTCGTATCCTGGGGTGAAAATGGCCGACGAAGTATAGGGGTGGTTCTTGGAAATACAATATCGAGTGCCCGAAATATCCTTCCACCTTCCTTTCCACGGCGAAATATTTCAATATCCCGATGGTGGAAAGTAGGTCTACATAGGGGGTGGGGCTAAGGGGGTGCTTTAAAAGAGGAAGCATCGATTTTCGACCATGGGGGGGGGGGGGGGGTGATGCCGGATAGGGGGTGAGGGATTTTTTCTCGTTTTTCCTTGAAGGAGAATTTCAATTTTGAGACCGGGTTTTCTTTTTTTTTCTTTCGCCCGGAGCCAAATTTTTTTCGAAAACCCCAATTTTGGGGCTCAAATTTGAAATTCTCTCTACTCAAAAAAAAAAAACCTCCCTGGAAATTCTCAAAAATTCATTGGGCTTGAAACCCCGATTTCCCATTGAATCTTTTTTTTTTTTCATTTCGCTCCGGGTGGCTCAAATTTCAAAATTTTTTTTTGGGAATCCCGTTTTACCCAAAACACCCGCCATTGAATTTCTCGAAGACGAGCTTCGATTGTCCAATGACTTGGAATATTTTGCCTCGAAATTGCTCAAAATCCCGAAAACCGTCGCTCAAATTTCGAATTTATCGTACGAAATTTCCGTAATTTCGCGTCGAATCGCTCGGAATCGCTCGATTCTCGGGCGACCGAGTTCCTTCAAAAAAATTCGCGTTCCCATAAGTCACGGCTCGCCGCCGATCGGAAATTTCCATGAAAATCCCAAGGTGATGGGAAGCTGGAGAAGGTGAAATTCACCTCTTTAACTGGAACGATGAACTAATCATCTTTTGTATCATGCATTCACATGAGGAGCAGCTGACTGATATTTCGTATGAAGGCTCACAATCAGCCGAGTTGCCGCTATGGTGTCGCAACTCTTCGCTATTCCACCAAATAAATTCGACCTCTTTTCGTTTCGCTCCCGTCCATCGCCATCATCATCATCATCATCATCATCATCATCAACATCAACATCAACGCGGTGCGGTGGTAAAATCCGAGCACCTTTCGCTTTTTCCACGATCCACATTTATAGCCTCATCATTATTCCATATTACAAGGTAAAAAATAATAACAATATCGGCAAGAACAACAACAACAACAACAACGTGATTTGTAATTCCTATTTTTTTTTTTAGAATTTTTTCCTTTTGTAGAAATTAATTCCGTAAAAATTCAAATTGATTTCGTGGAATTTCGAATTTTCAGAATTCTGTGGAATTTCAAATTTTTGGGATATCGTGGAATTTTGAATTTTTGATATTTTGAAATTTCGTGGAATTTCGAATTTTAAAGATTCGGTGGAATTTCGAATTTTTGGGATTTCGTGGAATTTCAAATTTTTTTTTTTAATTCTGTCGAATCTCGAAATTTTGGAGTTTCGTGGAATCGAGAAACATTGGAATTTTGTGGGATTTCGAATTTTTGGAATTTTGAAATTTCAGGGAATTTCGAATTTTAAGAATTCCGTGGAATTTCGAATTTCAAGGATTCCGTGGAATTTCGAATTTTAAGGATTCGGTGGAATTTCGAATTTTTGGGATTCTGTGGAATTTCGAATTTTCGGGATATCATGCAATTTTGAATTTTCGGAATTTTGAAATTTCGTGGAATTACGAATTTTAAGGATTCGGTGGAATTTCGAATTTTTGGGATTTCGTGGAATTTCAAATTTTTTTCTCAATTCTGTCGAATCTCGAAATTTTGGATTTTCGTGGAATTGAGAAACGTAGGAATTTTGTGGGATTTCGAATTTTTGTAATTTCGTGGAATTTCGAATTTTAAGAATTCGGTGGAATTTTGAATTTTTGGGATTTCGAATTTTAAGAATTCCGTAGAATTTCGAATT
This sequence comes from Gasteruption jaculator, assembly GCA_949825005.1. Lineage (NCBI taxonomy): Eukaryota > Metazoa > Arthropoda > Insecta > Hymenoptera > Gasteruptiidae > Gasteruption > Gasteruption jaculator. The sequence goes on from OX463776.1 coordinate 8,245,302, forward strand.
TCAAGGATCCGGTGGAATTTCGAATTTTTGGGATTTCTTGGAATTTCAAACTTTTCAAGAAATTTTCCATAAAAATTTCTGCGCCACCGGACTCGTTATCGGGCCGACCCTCCCTCGTGTCGGGGGTGAAGTTACATCGCGCGTACCTGCACCCCTCGCGTCTAATCAGCATCTGGATCAAGCGAATATGGATTATTGGAAAGGATTGGTGATAAGAGCCGGGGGGTTGGGGAGAAAGGGGGGAGGAAAGCACCGAGAGTAAGAGCAGCGGCAGCAGCGGAAGAAGGGTGTCTCGGGGGTGGGAACGAGAGATAGAGAGGAAACGAGGGTGGAGTGGGATGTACGGGATGTCGGATCTTCCTTGTGCACCACTGGCTAATTACAATTAGACGCTCCGCAGTTCATTAGCGGGAGGTCCGAGAGCTAATTGCCGAGGGAGCCTGGGACTCTAAATTATCGGAGAATAACCACCCCCTCGCACCCCCTCTTCTCCGCCGACGAGCGGGTATATCGCTTACTTACAAACCAACGCTGCCTCTGTGTTCTCTCCTACATTTAAATCGATCATCCCCCTCGCACTGATACACCCTCCGACGTAATCCCCGGGTTTCAAGGGGATGAACGCGCCGGAGGGAAACGGCGGAGACCCCGATTTTTCTCGAGGCGCGCACTCGAGGGCTCGGGATTTCGGCCGACTCGAGATTTCCACCCCCTTGGCGAGATAAGTGTAAACCCGAGAGTCGCCGGTTCGGGTCCCGGTAAAGGGGGTGGGGGGAGGAAATTCCCTTTTATTTATTTTTTTGTACAAATTTTGCGGAATTTCGTGGGATTTCGAGTTTTCGGAATTTTGTGGAATCTCGAATTTTTGGTATTTTGTGAAAAATTGATATTTTGGGATTTCGTGGAATTTCGAATTTTTCGAATTCTGTGGAATTTCGAATTTTCGGGATATCGCGCAATTTCGAATTTTTGCAATTTTGAAATTTCGTGGAATTTCGAATTTTAAGGATTCGGTGGAATTTGGAATTTTTGGGATTTCGTGGAATTTCCAATTTTTGGCATTTCGTAAATTTAAGGGATGATTTTTGAGAGGTTCCAAATTATAATAATAATAATAATAATAATAATAATAATAATAATAATAACAATAACAACAATAATAATATGTTTTCCTCGCAGAATCTTTTAAAGCCCTTCTGTAAATGCAAATCTGTGATGCTAATGATAGCATAAATATGTTCGAGTGAAATCGATTTATAGAACCTGATACTATATAACATCGATTCTAAAGGGAAACGTAGGAAAGCCGATTACCCTTAGAGAATATTCCTTTGATGTATTTGGGATTTCAAGCCTCTCCATCCCTCTCTCTCTCTCTCTCTCTCTCTCTCTGTGTGTGTGTCTTTCTCTCGACGCTTTTAATTACCGATTCAGTGGAGTCGATGATTTTCAGGGAGTCAGACACTCGAGTTTCGATCCTCGGAATATTTATAAAGCGATTCTTATTTTTCCAGGGGGTGCACCCCCGGTTGCACCCCCTCGCCGTTCCTCCCGGAAATCTGCCACCCTAAATTTCCCAACTTCCCGGCGAATTTTATATTGACTCTTGAAATTTCCCGGATTCGAGGAACTTGGCTCTCGAGTTTCTGTTCAAAAGCAACCGGAAGTCGCTACGATTCTTCTACACTGGGGTATACATTTGACCAAATTTCAAAGGAATTTTAGTTTCTTTTTTTTTTTTTGGTATTTGGAAATTTCTAGATTCCAGGGAGAATTTTTGAGAAACTTGAAATTTATAGGGTACAAAGTAGAGATTCTGAGCTTCGAATTGAGCTAAAGCAAAAGGTTCTAGGATTTTTGGTTCCCGAGTTACCGATTTTCAAAGACGAACTCGAAAATTGACCAACTCGAAGACGATTTTAGTTTCTTTTTCGGTATTTGGAATTTTCTAGATTCCAGGGAGAATTTTGGAGAAACTTGAAATTTATAGGGTACAAAGCAGAGACTCCGAGCTTCGAATTGAGCTAAAGCAAAAGTTTCTAGGATTTTTGGTTCCCGAATTACCGATTTTCAAAGTCGAACTCGTAAATTGTTCAACTCGAAGACGATTTTAATTTTTTTTTTGGTATTTGGAAATTTCTAGATTCCCGGGAAAATTTTTGAAAAACTTGAAATTTATAGGGTACAGAGTAGAGACTCCGAGCTTCGAATTGAGCTAAAGCAAAAGTTTCTAGGATTTTTCGTTCCCGAGTTACCGATTTTCAAAGACGAACCCGAAAATTGTCCAACTCGAAGACGATTTTAATTTCTTTTTTTATACTTGGAAATTTCGTTGCCAGGCGTAGGGTAACTTCCACCGCCTTTTTTTCTACGGTATTGCACATCCAGAAATCACCCTACGCCCGGCAAGGCCGGGATTGAATTTTAATTGAAAAGTCGGACTGAGGATGAAAGTATAAATATGAAGATTTTGACGCAATCGCCGGAGCTATTATATAAATTGCATCGACGAATCACGTCACAGACACACATTTGCTGGATTTTGCTCACATCTTTGCGATCTACGCCGCACTCGATTTCGCGATTCACCCAGCAGGCATTAGTGGGTAAGGATAATGGGATCGCGGAAGGAGACCCATGTGGCAAAGCCAGCGCGAGATCGTTCCTACCTACAATTAACCCAGATACGATCGAAAGGAGAGGTGGCCAGCGAGAGAAAGAGAAAGAGAGAAAGAGAGAAAGGGATTAATATATGATGCTCAATAATTAAGTGTAATTATTCCCATAACGATCGTGAACGGAGGAACAAAGCTGTGGATCCGCTGGAACAACTTCTTCCTCCTTCTTTCCTCCCTCTTTTCACCCTCCTTTCCGATCCATCCCCTCATAAAAGTTAACTTGGAAATATTTTTCATTAAAATTTTCCATTTTGATTTTGAAAAAAACAATTGCCTCGAAATAATTTTAGGGAATATAATTTTGCAAATTTCGATTTTTTTGAAAATTTCTATTTCCAAAATTGCCAATTTTTAATTTCTCAATTATTGAAGAAAAAAAGAACCCAGTTTTGTCTCTCATTATTATTAAAAATTTCCATACAAAAAAATTGCCAAAATTCAATTTCTCAATTATTTCCAAAAAATTCCTACTTTTCTTCCCAATGATATTAAAAATTACCATTTTCAAAAATTGCCAATATTGAATTTCCTCAAATTTCTTCGAAAATCCCTATATTCTCTAACACTATTTTTAATAAAAATTTCCATTTAAAAAATTGCCAAAATTAAATTTCTCAATTATTTCCAAAAAAAAAAATTCTACTTTCACTCAGATTGTTATTAAAAATTTCCATTCGAAAAATTGCCCATAAATTAAATTTCTCAATAATTTCCAAAAAAAATTATAAATGTCTCATTATTATTAAAAATTTGTGTTTCTTATTATTATTATTGTTATTATTATTATTATTATTACTATTATAATTATTACTATTATTATTATTATTATTACTATTATAATTATTACTATTATTATTATTATTATTAAAATTCTAAATTTCTATAATTAAATTTTTACCCCCTAATTGATCCTCCAGAATTGATTAAATCCCCCAGGTGAGGGTGAAAAATGAGCACGTCGAGGGTGAGGTTATTTTGTAAAATCATTTATTTTATTAATTTTTCGTCATACAAAGGAGATGAATCCGCAGGTAACTTAATATTAGAAAATCCACCCCTAATTTTTTTTTTTTGTCAACGCGTAGGCGACATGGCAGGGGTGTTAATGAAATCCGGGCGGGCCGTAAGTCGAAGAGGGAAATGGGTTGTTGTTGTTGTTGTTGTTGTTGTAGCCACCGGGGAAGTTGTTTCCGTGGTTGTGATTGTAATTGTGATTGTTGTCGATGGAATTGCCGCCGAATTGGTAGTTGTAATTGGAGCCGGGATTGAAGTTGGAGCTGCCCCCTCGGTAATCGTTGTGGCCCGCGTTGTTTCCTGAAAAATATGGAAACGAAAAAAAAAATGAGTGTGTTGTTAAAAATTATTGAAAATTAAAATTTAATAAAAAAAATAGAGACAAAGTTGGAATTTTCGAAAATATTTGAAAAATTTTAATTCGGAAATTCTTCAAATTGGCAATTTTGGAAATGGACATTTTCAATAACATTTATATCGATCGTTGAATATTTCGGGGAATTTTAGTAACGGATATTTTTGGTAGAGAATTTCCAGCAAATTCTTGTGAATTTCAAACTAACTTTGGATACGAAAATCCAATAAAATTCATTAAACATTTCTGAGATAAATTTTGATTCAGAATGTTCGAAACGGAAATTCTTAATAATTCAATTGTAACTCGGCTATGAATTTTCAATGAAATATTCCAGATATTAATTTTTGATACCACCCATAGCAAATCCTTCGCAATTTTAGGTCAATTTTTATTCAATTATTTTGACGATTAAATTTTTACTCACGAATTCGATAAAAATTCCAGAAATATCAAAACTTTAATTTGGAATTAAAAATTTCGGATTTGGAATTTGGAGTTTGGAATTTGCAATTTGAAATTCAGAATTTGGGATTTGGGATTTGGAATTTGGAATTTGGAATGTGGAATTTGGAATTTAGAATTTGGAATGTGGAATTTGGAATGTGGAATTTGGAATGTGGAATTTGGAATGTGGAATTTGGAATGTGGAATTTGGAATGTGGAATTTGGAATGTGGAATTTGGAATGTGGAATTTGGAATGTGGAATTTGGAATGTGGAATTTGGAATGTGGAATTTGGAATGTGGAATTAGGAATTAGGAATTTGGAATTTGGAATTTAGAATTTGGAATTTGGAAATTCGAACAGAAAATTCGAAAACCCTTCACTTTTGGTACAAAAAAAAAGGTCACGTGACCCCAAACGCTGCCCAATCCGCCCCCCTTCCCCTTCCGAATTTCAATTTTTACGTCTCGGGGCTGAGAATCGTCGACGTTCGATAGATCGGCCTGTACAATTTGATAGGAATTCATCTCGTGCTCGTTTCGATGGGGAGCCTCTGGCCCGGAAGACATTATTAAAGACTCGGCTTTCTGCAACACGGCAGGTGGAAACAAACGAAGCGTTTTTATCTAATTTACAGGAAAACTGGTGCTTCTTGTGCTAAATGTCACTTTAATAAGCCATTATTAAATTTCTCCATTGGGAGCAATAAAAGCCATTATTGCCGGCATCCTTCCTTTAAACTGTGTTGAGGGTGTCAGTCTTTACCGGTTCACTTTAACTTCGACGTTTGGCTCCGCCGAAGTGTCGATATACCGTCCCTCGGGGGACAAAAATGCTGGAGACGATTAAAATATCCGCTCCTAATCAGCTTTGCAATATTTCCCGCTGACTCGAGAAATATTTGATGAAATTCGAGAATAAGAAATAATAGCTCGGCACGAAACGACACAATTAAATCCACGAAGAAATTCATTAGGTCCGTGACGTATTGGGTTCATACAGATTTTCAGGGTAATTGGAGTAAAATAAATAAATATTCCGTTTTTTACAATATTAAAAATAATACGTTTGATGTGGAAGAAAAAAAAATTGGAAACCTGGTTTGTGGCGCGTAAAAAATAGTTTCAAAATTATTTCCAGCTCAAATTTTCAATATCCAGGCTCGAAATTTGAGACTCAACATTTTTTGGGAAATTGAAATTGGAATTTCCCGATTTGGGGCCCAAAGTTACGGGAGCCTCGTAAATTGGTGCTCAAATTTCGAATTTCGCGACAAAAAGTTACTATTTCCCACGAAAAAAATTGGAATTTTTGGAGTTTTTCTCGAAATTTCGAATTCTCCCACGAAAAAAATTCGAATTTCGAATTGTAAGGCTCGAAATTGCAAATTTCCCCCAGAATCTCGAATTCTCCCACGAGAAAAATTTCAAATTTCAAGTTGTAAATCTGAAAATTGCAATTTTCCCCAAAATTTCGAATTTTTCCCTAAAAGAAAATTCGAATTTCGAATTCTAAGGCTCAAATTTGCAATTTTCCCCCAGAATCTCGAATTCTCCCCCCAAAGAAAATTCGAATTTCGAATCGTAAGGCTCAAAATTTCCAAATTTCCCCAAGAGTCTCGAATTCCCCTTCCTCGAGTATCCCAAAAAAAATTTTGAAATCGTTCAACCCGATGCAACGACGTCACGAGGGGGTGTCGTTGTCATTCTTTTCGAGGCCCAACTGCGGATGCTTCTTGGCAGCGTTCCACCTGGAAGCTTTGATTTGATACTAACGGCGATAATCAGCCGGACTTGCGGAGAATGCCAGGATGAAACGTGACCTCCCTAATTGGGATCCGAAAAGGGCCAAAAGAACCGGTATCCCCGGCGATTGCGAAAGATCGCACCCGACGGTCTCTTCATTGAAGTTTGAGTCAAAAACAAGAAAGAAAAAAAAACGAAAAAAAAAAAACGAGGTACGGGAAAAATTGTCGAGTCCAAATCAAAAAGATAAAAATTTCTTCGCAAAAAAAAAAAATATTTTGAAAGACAGACGCAGTCCCATAATTTCCAACCTCGCGAAACCTGGGGCGCAAATTACGAAATTTGGGAATTTTTTCCCAAATTAGGAAAATTCCAAAATTGCGAATCATGAAATTTTGCTCAAATTCCATTTTTTTTAAATTCAAAATTCTCGGTCAATTTCCAAAAAAATTCCCAAATTTCGCGTTTCGGGGCCAAAATTTCCCATTTTGTGGCTCAAAATTGCCAAAAACCGGGTGCTCAAAATTTCACTTTTTTCTTTCGACGAAAAAAAATTCGTATTTTTTTTTTGGGGGGGGGGGGGGGGGGTCTAATTTCTCCCACCCTTATTTTGTGCATCCGAAATTTCGAACAACCCCAAAATCGGGGCTCAAAATTTCATATTCGGAGGCGAGAAAATTGCGATTCCCGCGGAAACGTCGATCGACGAAGGGGTTTCCCGATTTATTTGCCGGTACTTGGCGCGAACGCGATCGAAATTCGATCCGACGCCGTGCGTACCTGCGTTATAGCCGGAGTCGAGATTATTGGACGGGTAATCGTATCCTTGATTGTTGAATCCATTGTTTCCGGTGTTATATCGATCGGGATACGAGGCGACACCCTCGTATCTGACGTCGGCGTGAAATCCGGTCCTCCAGTCCGCGGTGTACGTAACTATTTGCGTCCTGCCGTCCGGCAATTGGACCCGATATTCCCCACGTACCGTCTCGCCGTCGCTCGATTCGCGACGACCGAAGTCGTTTCCCGTGGCCGCGTCTTTCACCGCGTACCCGAATTCGTACGATTTGGGCTGAAATCATAAACGAAATTCGAGAAATTAGTAAATTCGAGATCACATGCACATGCATACGTACACACATACGCACACTTGGGGTTTCAGCGGAGCGGAAATATTTTGAAAAATTCGGGGAAATGTGGAATTTGGGATTTGGGATTTGGAATTTGGGATTTGGAATTTGGGGTTTGGGATTTGGAATTTGGGATTTGGGATTTGGAATTTGGAATTTGGGATTTGGAATTTGGAATTTGGAATTTGGGATTTGGGATTTGGGATTTGGGATTCGAGGTTTGAGGTTTAAAATTGGGATTGGGGATTTGAAATTTTGAATGTGGGGTTTTGGATCGAAGATTTTTTTTTTTTTTTTCAAATTTAGGATTTAGGAATTTTGGATTTGGAATTTGAGATTTCGAATTTGAAATTTGGGATTTGGGATTTAACAATTTTTTTATTTAGGATTTAGGGATTTTGGATTTGAAATTTGATACTTGGAACTTGAAATTTCGGGTTTGGGATTTAAGATTTCTTTAATTTAGGATTTAGGGATTTTGGATTTAAAATTTGATACTTGGAACTTGAAATTTCGGGTTTGGGATTTAAGATTTCTTTAATTTAGGATTTAGGGATTTTGGATTTGGAAATTGAGATTTAGAATTAAAATTACGGGTAGTTGACATTTGGAATTTGGGACTAGAAAATATTTAATTGGGATTTGGAATTTAGGACTGACATTTTTATTTAGGATTTAATGAATTTGAATTTGGAATTTGGAATGTGGGTTTGGGAACTCGGGATATGGAATTTGGGATTTGGAATTTTGTATTTGTAATTTAGAGATTGGAATTTTTGGATTTAGAATTTGGAATTTGAAATTTGGAATTTAGGATTTGGGATTTCGGATTAGAGATTGAAAATTCGAAATTCCGCGTGATGCCACCGACTGTTAGCAGCGATTCCGCTGCAACCGGCGCACGTGTAGGTGCACAACACCGATACCAAAAATGGACGCACGGCTCGTCTAATGACGTTTCAGCAATTAAGAAGAACGATGAGGGAAAAAAAAGCATGGAAGAAAAAAAAAGGAAACGGAGAGTCGGGGCAAAGAAAAGCGTTTCGAAACGCCACGATAATTCCTGTGTGGGACGGGCAGATGCAATTTTTATTCGCCTCGAGGTGAAAAATGGTATAAATTATTATTATTATCTAGTTCCTCTACGTGTGTTTGTGTGTCATGATTCATTTCAAAACCGACCACTTAGGAAAACCATCTATACATATATATATAGATAGTTACCTTTTGAGAATGAAAATAATAATAATAATAATAATAATAATAATAATAATAATAATAACTACGATATGCAATAGATGCAGGCGAATGAAGAGGAGCCTGGAAGATGCGGTTACTCAATTGCAACGTAGGTGCATGGGAAAAAATTGTAAACCATAGAAGTATATGCACACACACGCACACACACACACACACATGCTCGGGTCCACGCACTTTTATTCGCTCTCCTCGTGTGTTCGTCGACTTGCACGCATCACTTTGCACACTTGCATCTGCACTAACATCGATGCACGGGTACAAGGATGCAACAAACGACGTTCTCACGCTCGTTAACTCTCTTTGCTCTCCATTTTTTTTTTTTTTTTTCCGAAAGTAAAGTCCAATTCTCCCGAAAGTTTACCCAAACTTCGTAATTCTTTGGGATCGAGAAGGAAAAAAAAAAGACCAAGACCTCGATTTCAAAATGAAGAAAAAAATTTTTTCCTTGGAAATTGGGAATTTATTTTCCAAAGAAAGTAAAATTTTTTCCAAGGAAAATACAATTTTTTCCAAGGAAAATCATTTTTTTCTTCGGAAAAATTTATTTCCTCTTGAAATTGGAAATTGATTTTCCAAAGAAAATAATTTCTTTTTTTGGGAAAAAAATTATTTCCTGTTGAAATTGGAAATTGATTTTCCAAAGAAAATTTATTTTCCGAAGAGAATAAACATTTTCTCCGAAGAAAATAATTTTCTTCACGGAAAAATATCCTTCCTCGAATTATTTTTTCATTTTGACCCCGTTTTCGGTCCGGAAAGGGACCGAGCCTCGTCCCGGGGGACGATTCGTTTGAAAGCAACGTTTCATTGGGCTTGCAAACAGCGTTTTATCAAATATTTCCGTATCAAAAATTGACACGGTTCGTAATTCTTTTGCGAATGCAGGGTGGGATCGGTGTGTGTGTGTGTGTATGTGTGTGTGTTATCATTAATCATGAATATCTCGTTAAACATACATTTTATCGGGAAACTGAAATTCTGTCCTGGAAAAATATCCCAACCCATCAAAAAGAATGGTAGCAGTAGCGGCAATAAAAAAAAAACAAGGTGTATCGGTATCGCTAAAAATAGCAATAGTATTTCGACAATATTTTTTCCGCCATTAATAGTAAAAAAAATAGTAACAATAAATTGGAGAATAATAGTAGCAGTAATAGGAACAAAAAAAAATAGAATCGGTCTCGCCAAGAGTAGCAATAGTATTTTAATAAAATTAATACCAACAATAATAGTAGAAAAAATGGTAAAAAAAATAGTATCAATAAAACAGCGAATAATAGTAGCAATGACAGCAACAAAAAAAATAGTATCGGTCTCGCCAAGGGTAGCAATGGTATTTTAATAAAATTAATACCAACAATAATAGTAGAAAAAATGGTAAAAAAAATAGTATCAATAAATCAGCGAATAATAGTAGCAATGACAGCAACAAAAAAAATAGTATCGTTGTCACCAGGGGTAGCAATAGTATTTTAATAAAATTAATACCAACAATAATAGTAGAAAAAATGGTAAAAAAAATAATAACAATAAATCGGCGAATAATAGTAGCACCAACATCAACAAAAAAAATAGTGTCGGTGTCACCAGGGGTAGCAATAGTATTTTAATAAAATTAATACCAACAATAATAGTAGAAAAAATGGTAAAAAAAATAGTAACAATAAATTGGCGAAAAATAGTAGCACCAACATCAACAAAAAAAATAGTATCGGTGTCACCAGGGGTAGCAATAGTATTTTAATAAAATTAATACCGACAATAATAGTAGAAAAAAATGGTAAAAAAATATAGTACCGGTACAGGAGAAAATAGTAGCTTCAGAAGGAGTAGCAGCAACGGCACCAATAAGAAAAAAAAAGAAAAAGAAAAAGAGTATCGATATCGGTAAGGGTGGCAATAGCATCTCGACAGGGGTGGCGATAGTAGTTGCACCGGTAGTGGTAGTGGCAGTGGTGGTGGTGGTAGTAATTGGCTCGTTTGACAAGGTGTATGCCCCTGGTGCTTCCCAAGTGCTTCCACGGCACGAGTTTATTCCCCAACGATGCCATTAGACGGGGCAGAGCAGCCGCCATCGCATCGGCCTAGTCTGGGCTCTGGGGGCCGTGCACCACCTACTATGGTCTTTCAAAGTATGGTGGTACGGTGTTACGGTGGTTATGGTGGTACGGTGGTACGTTGGTGCGAGACGAGGTTTCTTCTTCCCTCTTGGCCCTCCTCCACGAGGAGATAAGGAAGTACGATGAGGTCGGTCAAAAGGGTGAAAGTAAGGGTAAGGGGTAGGTGCACTTACACGCTCCTGCAGGCTGCAGTGCCTTCACAAGTTACTGGCGCAGCGGTGCTGGGAGCAGTTGCGATTTCACATCTTTGTGAGTCTGTTTCGACCATTTCAGTCTAGATTTCCCGACGAGATTAGCCGATGTCTGGGTAATAAACGTTTGTTGCCTATCGTTTCCTCCCAAGTCTCCACGTATGTGTGTGTACGTGTGTGTATGCGGGGATGGGTGTGGGTGTAGGTATAATACACTGCGGGTCTCGCTTCCGCTTAAAGTCTTTAGGTATCCCGCGAGAGCCAAGCGAAGCCAATGGGGATGAGCGTCGACGGCAACTTTTTGAATTATAAAATCGGTTTATGGGACACGTCCGGGGAATAACCGCGGGGCTCCGGTCCAGGATTTTGGGGATTTTTGGTAACTTCCGCCGTGGAAATCGAACATTTCGAGGGGGTTCTAGGGTTTTTTCTCTGGGGGGAGAATTCGGTACTTTGGAATTTTAACGGACCTCGGCGTCTTGTTTTTGAAATTCGATGTCGCTTGAAATTCGAAAAATGGTAAAATTGTTGAAAAAAAAAAAAAAATGAAATTTGAGCGAATTAAAAATTCCTAGAGAAGAGGAAATTGAGCAAATATCGCTAAAGAACGGAATCGAGAAAAAATTGTGAAATTTGTGGTTTTCTAAAAAAGAAAAAAAAAAGGGAATTTGAGCAAAGTACGAAGTTTCGCCAAAAAATGAAATTTGAGCAAAATACAAAATTCCCGGAGAAGAGGGAATTTACCAGATATCGGCAAAGAACGGAATCGAGGAAAAACATGAATTTTCTCGTTTCCCAAAAAAAAGGAAATTGGGCAAAGTGAGGGTTTTTGGCCCAAAAAATGAAATTCCAGCGAATGGAGAAATTCCTGGAGGAAAGGAGTTCCGATTTGAATCCAATACAAGGCCACTCCAGGCAATTACACGCACGTTACGTGAGGTAACGTTGTTGCGAAAGCTTGTTGTTAGTCACATAAATAATAATAATAATAATAATAATAATAACAACAACAATAATAATAATAACAACGACTGGAGAGGATATGAATGAACGTGGGACCAGGCGCTTCCTTCGCCTCCAGCCGAACTTCCCGTGAATGGAAGAGGACTTCTCCAGGCCGTGACGAATGTTCGTCCTCGTCGTGGCCAACGGACCGGCGGCGGGGTAAGAGAGCGCTGGTAAATGACCATCTCTGGAGTTAATAAATGACCGTCACGCGGCTGTCCCGCTCTGCTTTTCTGATTCCATTTTTTTTTTATTTTTTTTTTTTCGTTTATTTACTTTTTTGTTTTTCGTTGTCGCTGGAAAAAGGAGGATCGTCCAGTCTCGTCGTCCGGGAAACAGAGTAATCACGGCCGCCACCGAGTAAACGAATGCTCCGAGAGCAAAAGAAAGTGAATCGGGTAATTAAACGCCCTGTGGAGGAACCCGCAGCCTTAACCGTGCGATTTATGCCGCTGGTGTCTGGAAAAATCGCTATCGCTTTTCCATGTCGATGCGAGTCCAGAATTTCCAGGACGAGGCTATTCCAATTGTTATTATTATTATTATTATTATTATTTTTATTATTATTATTATTTTATTATTATTATTATTATTATTATTATTATTATTTTTATTATTATTATTATTATTTTTATTATTTTTATTATTATTATTATTATTATTTATGTGGTAAATTTCAAAAATCCGAATTTGCGAAATTTCACAATTTCCAAATTTCAAAATTTGTCAAAAATCCAAATTCGAAATTTCGAAGTCGAAGCTCCAAATTTCGATTTTCAAAATTAATTTTTGCCCTGGTATTTTTTACACTGTTTGGAGGATGCAACCGGAAAAAAAAGGCAAGATTGGGCAATTTTCTTGTTTGCTCCGCGATCGTAATTAAATTTGCCGGAGTTTTAGGAAATATAAACACCCCAAGGAAGCAAACCCTCTTCCTTTGATATACGTAGGAAGCTATATAGCGCCCTCTGTGTGCATACCGTGGCTGCTTCGCACGCAAGATTCGTTTGCATTGCATGCAGTCTTGCGTGCAACTTTCATAAAATTGATTCAACAATACCTCGAGAGCTGGTAAACAAGCGCCGCTCTGTGTTTCAAAGCCAGATATCACGGGGGAGCTCACGAGGGAGCGATACCACACCCGTGCAACTGCTAATCGTGAGTTATCCCGTGAAACCGGAAATGCAAAAATTTTTTCTGCGGATTTTTCTGGAGCTATTTCCAGAAACGGTTCCAAAAAAAAAAAAATCCCCGAGAGGCGCTAAAAAAATTTCCAAGGAATCTGGAGGTTTTTTTTATGGGAATTTTTCAAAACACTTTTTGGAAATTCCAGATCCTCAAATTGGAATTTTTCGAAAATTCATTTTTGAAATTTAGAAACTAAAGAAAAAGAAACGAGTCAACCCCAAAATTTGCATCCCCCTGGAAAAAAAATCGTAACTTTTCGAAAATTAAAGAAAAATTTAGAAACTAAAAAAAATAGCGAGTCAACCCCAAAGTTTGCCACCCCCTGGAACAAAATCGTAACTTTTCGAAAATCAATTAAAAAAATTTTAGAAACCCAAAAAAAAATCGAGTCAACCCCAAAATTTGCATCCCCCAGGAAAAAAATCATAACTTTTCGAAAATTAATTAAAAAAATTTTAGAAACAAAAAAAAAATCGAGTCAACCCCCAAAATTTTGCACCCCCTGGAAAAAAATCGTAACTCTTCGAAAATCAATTTAAAAAAGTTTAGAAACCAAAAAAAAAATATCGAGTCAACCCCAAAATTTGTCACCCCCTGGAACAAAATCGTAACTCTTCGAAAATCAATTTAAAAAATTTTAGAAACCAAAGAAAAAAAAACGAGTCAACCCCAAACTTTTGCACCCCCTGGAATAAAGGCGTGGGGTGTGTCTTACCGTATTGTCGACGTAATCCTGATCCTGATCCGCGTGATTATGACCGCCACTAAAAGGTGCACCGTAGCCATTCGATATGCCCCCGTGGGCACCCCCTCCGGGTTGTGGGCTCGCGAAGTTCCCTGGGACTCCATATTGATTACTTAACGGCGGCTCACAGAGTGCCAACGAGGTTAAGCTCGCCAATAAGGCTGTTATCGTCACCACCTGCGATGAATTCAGAAAATTCGACGTTACCCTAGACGTCAACCCTCCACCCCCAACCCCCAACCCCAGTGTTATCGCTCGTTACCACTAACGACGCGCGAAAGAAATGATTGCCCCAATTACTGACCAAGGAACCGATCAATTTGGGCTCGAGAAAAAAAGGAACTGAAAATTTCGAAAATCCATTTTTGAAATTGAAGAAATTTTTTTTGGAAATTTTAGATTCGAAATCGAATTTTTCGAAAATTCTATTTTGAAATGAATTTACAGTCGATTTGGGAAAATTTAAAAACTGTTATTTTGAAAATTCCGGATTACACTTTTTCGAAAATTCAATTTTATAAATTTCGAAAGTAATTAAAAACCGGTTTGGGGAAATTCGAAATTCTCATTTCGCAGATTCCAAACCCAAATTACGATTTTTCGAAAATTCGTTATTAAATTTCGAGGCTTTCCACGATTTCGGAATTTCGATTTGAAGGAAACAAAAAATTCCAAAATTTTTGAATACCAATTTTCCTCCTCCAATTTTTTTTCTTTCAAAATTTGAAAATTGTCTCGGAAATGCAGAACTTGCATATTTGAAAAAAAAAATATATTTTCTTTTAATTATAATCAACTACCAAACATATAAAAAAAAATCACACTCGTAAAAAAAACAAAAAGAATAATCGGTCACAAGCGACATGGTGAAATTTACTATGCTACGTTTCTCGTGCGCAGGGATTTCCCCGTGAACGAAACCGAGACGCACTGAGAAGAAAAAAAAAATTCCCCACAAAAAGGAAACACCATACGTTTTTTAAACACATGTGTGTTTTTTGTATGTGTGCGTGTGTGTGTGTGTGTACCTGTGCCGGTAACGAAGCGATTTGAAAATGCATCGTCGCGGTCGTTCGTGTGAACCTCGAATTTCGGATACGTCGTCGAAAAAAAAAAAACCAAAAAAAAAATAATAATAAAAATAAAAATGGAATTATTAATAAAAACGAAAAATAAAAGAAAAAAAAAATAGGAGAAAAACTTCACTCGTTACTTCGTCGGCCGTGATACGAATGAACGCAGTTTGGGTAGAGTCCTTAAGCTTTATATAGGGCCACCACTATGATGAGTGACAGAGAGGAATCACTCGCGTTCACCTACGAGCTACACTTTTCTCTCCCTCTTTCTTTATATAAATATATATCTATATATGTGTGTATATATACATATATATATAAATAAAGACAGAGAAAGTAGATCTGTATTATTGTATTATTTCCCTCATTTCGTCGTTCATTATCCAAGGTACCAATACTATGATGACTCGGGTGAGTAAAATTTCCCACCATAAAAATCCATATACATATATATGTATACATATATATAATATGTGTGTATGTACACATATATGTATACTCTTGCACCTTGATTGGCGTCGTAATAATTATTACTCATTTTTTGTTTTATTAATAATTTTTTTTTCCACGGCCTTGTTAATTGATATATTTTATAATAATGGTAATTCTCCATTTGTAAATTAAGTGTTTATTAAGAATAATCTATTTTTTCTATCAATAACAATCGATAAAAAATATATTAATGCAAAAAACCGTGCATAAAAATAAAAAATGTATTATAATTATAAATGTATGTATATAATGAGGTACCGTTTTGTGGGTATTCGTGATCAGCTACTCGAGACAATTTCAACGAGTACCCACAACCCATATCTTAGAGTAATTTTTGGAAAAATAATTTTTTTCCATAGTTTATGTCGATTTTCGATGGAATTGAAAAGAAAAATTTGATAATTAAATATCGATTCTTGGATATTCGCGATGTTCCGATCGAGACAATTTCAACGAGTACCCACACCCCATAGTTTCGAGCAATTTTCGAGAAAATGCCTTTTTGTAATTTTTTACCCATTTTTTTTTTTGGAGAATTGGAGGGAAAAAATGATTGATAATTAGGAATTGCTTTATATATGTTTTTATCTCCCTGGTTTATGGTTACAGTAATTATTATTATACGTCCGCGACGTTACTGTAGTCATACATGTATTATATTACATATACATAAATAAATGCATTGATATTTGATGCACTTTCTATCCTTTTTAAAAATGAATATCGATCCGGTGACTGTTTTTGATGCAAATACTGTCAAAAAAAAAAGAAGAAATATAATGCACCGCTTTTTTTTTTTAAATAGCGAAGAATGCATATTCCTTCCCCAAATACAACATATACATATATTTAAATACACATACATATGTATAAACGATACATTCATTTATTTACACCCGAAGAATCCTATGCACCGTTACAAATCTAGCGTAAGAAAAATTCGAATACACTTTATATTTCTATAAATACACATTCCGCTAAATATAGATACATATTGTTTATGTATTTATGCATGTATGCAAGTGGAGATAACCTCGTACAAGTAGTTAAGATCGTCATCGCTAATAAAACTGTGGGTAACCTGTAAAACTCACAAGAGACGAATGCCTATGTAGATACTACACATGCATACATATATATAAATATGTATGTATGCATGTATATATATATACATGCGCATAGAGGAGCCATAATACTCCAGTTCACATAGAAGTAAATAAACAGGACGCGTGATGCGGAAAGCGTGCGCTACGAGGATACGCCGCTTTACATTCTTCTTCCCATTGTTCTTCTTCCAATTCGGCTCTACGTATATACATATATGTGTGTGTGTGTGTGTGTGTGTATTTTTTTCGTCTTAATTTACATTATTTATAATTTGTAAGGAAGAAAAAGAAAATATATTTGTTAATTCATTTGGAATTTTTTCTTTTTCTTTTCTTTTCGTGAAATGTGACGCTTTGGCCATAGCCGCAGTCACGACTACGGTCCGGCCATGTTTGTCCCTCTGCCGGGTACTTCCTAAAGTAAAGTTCTGCCGCTAAGAGTTCCAGTAGGAGGAGAAAGCAGAGCTAGTTGATTGCTTCATCTCGTGGGAGATTATCATTCTTCATGCTGTATTTGTAACAATTTATTTACTTATACACACTTTATTGTGTTATTAGACGTGTGGGTAGGCACATATATTACCCGTATACACAAATTTGTAAATTTGTATATGCATATATATATTTATGTATATGTGTGTGTGTGTGTGTGCGTCCCTATGTGCAATGTAGATCTAGATCTACCTTGCAGAGAAATAAAGTTATAATTACATGTATTTCACTTAACTTCTGGAATTTCACTTATCCTCTCGACTATAGCTTACCCGGTTCATCCCCCAGGAACCTGCACGTATCCGGGTTACCTTGCATTCGGTCAGATTCTATTACATTATAATATAATGTATTATATTACATAACATTATAATTACGTTACATTATATCGTTATTATATCGCATATGCATATAATACTGTGTTACATATATTGTGTAACAGTTTATTTTAACAGAGCCCAAAAGTCGATATTTTTGGGCATGCCTACCCCTTCCCCCAAAAATGGGGTAAAAATTAAAGTTTCAAAAATGGGGTTGGACAAGTCATTTCTAGGGGTAATTTTTCCCGTAGAATCGATTCCCAAGGTCAAATTTGACGAAATCCCAGCGGAAGTTGGAAAAAAGTAGGTTTTTTGAGGAAAAATCCTACTTCCCGTTGGATTTTCGAAATTTTGACAATGAAAATGGATTCCTCGGAAAAAAATACATCGGATATGGGTCTCCCGAAAGTTCTAAACAAATTTTTCCAAAAGTCGATTTTTTGGGCATGCCTACCCCTTCCCCCAAAAATGGGGTGAAAATTAAAGTTTCAAAAATGGGGTTGGACAAGTCATTTCTAGGGGTAATTTTTCCCGTAGAATCGATTCCCAAGGTCAAATTTGACGAAATCCCAGCGGAAGTTGGAAAAAAGTAGGTTTTTTGGGGAAAAATCCTATTTCCCGTTGGATTTTGGAAATTTGGACATTGAAAATGGATTCCTCGGAAAAAAATACATCGGATATGGGTCTCCCGAAAGCTCTAAAAAAATTTTCCAAAAGTCGATTTTTTTGGGTATGCCTACCCCTTCCCCCAAAAATGGGGTAAAAATGAAAGTTTCAAAAGCGATAAAAACGGATTCCTCGTATAGTCAATTTTTCTCAATTAAATTCCAAATTATAATCTCTTAAAGAGCGAATTTATATGTATACGTAATGGAGCAGATGGACGACATAAGTAGGATGCGACTGCAATAGGAGTACATAGAAAATGAGCGAATGATAGAAACGATCCCTTTGACGTTTGATGAAACGACTCCGAGTCATCATCGTAATTATCATATGTAACATATATTTAGTATATACACACACACACACACACATACACATACGCATACGTAATAACTATTATATATGACACGTACCACTAATCTATACACATACGTATGTACAATAATGCAGAGCATCACGAATTTTAACTCAACCACATTCATCCATATACAAAAAAATATATATATATATACACATATATATATATAGGTATATACATTAACGAAGTCCATTTACAATCTTCAAGGATCCTTACTCATTGTCAGTAAATAAGAGCAAGAGAGTAACACGGATTGCGCGATGATGATCATTGCGTGGATGCATGATTACAACATACATACACATATATATGTATATATATAGATACATATATGTATATGTATATATATAGTATGTGTACGTACATATGAATAATACATTTCTACTTGTATCCTATAACACAAGGAAAGAATGAGTGAGGTAGATGGATAGGTAGGTAGGTAGGTAGGTAGGCAGCGAGCGAGGTGAATTGAATTAAGCCCAAAGTGGAGGAAGAGAAATGGAGTATCTCAAGCATACACGCGGAGATGAGGCAAGCGTTGCCTCTCGTATGTATATTTTACATCCTATCCTGCCTGGCTTTTCTCCGCACTCGTACCTAATTAGGAGCAAATACAGTCAAATTTAAACAACTTCTAGATCCTTATCCGCTCGCTCATTCGCTCGCTCGCTCGCTCGCTGGTACCTTTATCCGCATCACCCAGACCCATTCCGCGCCGGCCGCGGGAAGGAAGGTGAAAGTGAGAGTTTATCGCACGGCAGACCTATTTTTTCAGAGCCTCGGCTTTTCCCACCCCCGATCGAGCCAGCCGCACCACGTGGAGAGCCAGGAAGGGGAGTTGGAGAATCCGGAATCGTCGCGAGCAGAGAGAGGCGAGTCCAACGAGTACCCACAACCCATGGTTTCAAGCAATTTTTCGGAAATTACCGTATTTCCCCACGATTTTATCGACTTTTTATCGATTTTCGACAAATTTGAAGGGGAAAATTTGATAATTCGGTAGCGCTTTGTGGGTATTCGTGACGAGCGAGTCGAGACGATTTCAACGAGTACCCACAACCCATGGTTTCGAAGAGCAAATTTTTTTCAAACCGCCTCATAACCTCCAATAATTCGAATTTTCCAAAATCAAGCAAAATGACAAGCCCAAAAAAAGTACCTCCGAACCATGGCTTGTGGGAGCTCGTTGAATTCGTCTTCGGCTTCTCTTTCTTTCTGACCTCAATTTTCCCTCCCAAAACTCAAAATCAAAAATCCCAAATTTACCATATTTAAATTTTTTATTTATTTTTTATCACGATTTCTAGGTATTTTTTCTAAATTCTATTTGAAAAATCAAAGAAATACCCACGAATTTATCGACAACCATGAAAATCCACTACTTTTCTCTCGAATTCGTAACTTCCAAAAAGACCATTTCGAAAATTACGTGACCAAAAAAAAAGTTACTCCAAAGCATGGCTTGTGGGTACTCGTTGGACTCGTCTTGACCTTCTCTTTCCCTTCCAGCTGTTACTTTGCTGTTGCATGACCCTCTCTACGTGACCCTCATCCCAATTCCCAGCAGAAGGGAATCACGGACACGGGATGGCTCTAATCTCGAAATAGAAAGTGGAACTGGAGCTTTAGCGTGAAATTATTCCTTTTTTCTTTCTTTTTTCTCCTCTTTCTCAAGAAACACAATACCTCCACCTCTTGCCGACGTATTGTTTCATCGGGACGAACCTTGGACATGTAAATTGGACAATTCGTAACGCTCGGGTACTTAACGCATCGTTTCGACAATACCGGGGGAATTTGGAAATTCAAAGACGCGCAACACTCGCTCCCATCTCGTTTGGCAACTCTTTTGTCTTCTAATGTTTGTAAACGTAATGGCCCCTTTCAACGCATTTCTCTCGCGTTTTACCATCTTTCGTACGGAAGCTCCGCGTGTGTGAGTCCTACGTGGCCCGGAATATCTCGAAACATTTTTCGTTTTTACATGTTCCGCTCGATGCACCTGTGACGTCGCTGCGAACGTGAGTTGACTAACTATGCATGTCGAAACTGGTGCGCTTCTCCCTTGCCTTCCCTCCACTACCCAATAATGTCATTCTTTCTCAATAAACAACAACCTTGTGGTATTTTCTCGACCCTTCGAGGGCTTCTTCTCCATTTTATTCGCCCCGAGATGGCGCTTTCTCGAAAATTCCTCGTGAATCTTAACCTACGCATCGAGACGAGTTCAACGAGTACCCACAAGCCATGGTTTCGAGCGACCCCATTTTTGGGGAATTTCGCCATTTTCCAAATTTCCGGAAGATCGAGTGGTTCCAAAGTATGGCTTGTGGGTACTCGTTGAACTCGTCTCGGCGCCCTCTTTCCATAGACCCCCTTCGCTGTACCATACAACCTCCTTGGACATGGTAAAATCCACCATACCCCGATTTTCGCTGTGTTTCTTTAATCCCCGTCATCCCGGGTCTCGATTACGCATCCATGGGGGGTCGCGCGGGCGGAAAATTGGCATGGCGAAAAAGCAACGGGGAGATATGGAAAATCACTTGGTAAAATCTTGGTTAATAGCTCCATTAAAAATAAATCACCGGGGGGGTATTAAACAATTAAAAAAGGTACGTTTTATCGTTGCAACCAACCAAATTGACCGAACCTAGTAAATTCGCCTCTTGCCAACCATTACTCACTCTCCCTCCCTCTCTCTATCTATTTTTTTTTTTAAACCCCCTACCCCAATTTCCTTTTTTTTATATTTTTTTTTCCATACCGTACTCGTATCTCTTTTTAATTCGACCATCAGTAAGGCTGAGTGGTTATCGTATAAAAACAAAAAAGCCGAATAAATGCCACCGGTGGTACGGGGGGTTTGTAAAAAAAAAAATCATCCCCCAAAAAGAAAAATGGAAGACCAAAATAAACCAAAAAAAAGGAATCCCGAGAAACGTCCAAAAGTCAGCGGGTAATGAGCCCGACGTGACTCTGGAAGATTGGGCTTATGTACCGGAAATCAGTCATTTTCAATTTCTCACCCCCCGTCACCCCCTGATAATTTTTTTTTTTCGTTCCCCGGTTTTCAACGATTTCCTCGAATTGATTTCTCCTGTAAGCGAGAAAATTCGATTGTCGGGGGTGGAATAAAAATTTTACCTCCACCACCCCCCTATTTTTTTTTTTTTTTTTCGAGGGAAGCGTCATTGCCTCTGGGAAATTGTTGGAAATGTCAGAATATAAAAGTTGGCAAAAGATGAAAGGTCGGGGAGAAGGAAGAACAGTGGTTTACTATTATCCCGAAAGGTGCAAATCTCATAGCGTTCGTTTCTTATTCTCTTCTCTGACGTCTCTTTCGCCCCCATCCCCTTCCAAGCTCTTTTTTCCCCTTGTACTCCATCTTTCTCTCCTCGCGTTAAAAATTCATGAGAAAAGTGTTGCCCTGAATAATGCAGTGACACGGAGAGACGTTAAGAAACCAGCCCGACCAACCCCCCGTTGGTGCTCGGGCGAGAAGAAAGGGTGGCTGGCTCGCTACGGCTGCTACTACTGCCGCCCCGTGCTACCGCTGCCGCTTTAGGATAGTGTCTGTTCCTCATAATCCTTTTCCACTGCATGCGTCGGCTCGTCCGCATTATCGCGGACTTTTCCACTTCCACGCGGCCCCCATTCGTCTTCCGACCGGCAGCGTCCTCTGTCGTCGCTCCGCGATAGCCCGCGCTCCTCCGTCGCCCCCCCTCCCGCTACCTGCAGCCTCGTTCGCTCGCTAAGAGCGGAATTTCTGTTAAACTTTTACCTGTTGAATCAATTCCAGAAGCACGGGGATCGTAGAAACTTGAAACGGGTTCCGGGGGGTTCGGGAGGTCGAGACGAGTTCATAGAGTACCCACAAGCCATGGTTTAAAAAAATGTCAGAAACCACCCCCTCTTTCCGCACCCCCTTCGAATTTTTTTGAAATTTTTAGCGAGTATTTCTTTTTGTTCGAAACTTGAAGGTTTGTTTAAGAAAAAAAAAAGGAAATTGTAAGGATCGATGTGTCCGATCTGTGGGGGATTTTTCTACTGCGACAAGCGACAGTGCCCCCTGTCGCTATCCCCCGAGAACTAATATCTATCTACGGCCAAGGCTATATTTTATCATTTATAGAGCAACCCTGATTTGATTGCTGATTCTCGACTCCCCGTCTCTCGCTCGTTTCCCCGAAGAAACATATGTGACCGGTGGACGTTTATGCGAATTTTATGGTTTCCTCCCCACTGTATTTAATCAATCCGGGGAACAGAGAGGTCGCAGGCGCTTGGAATGGGTTCAAAAAGGTTCCCGAGGTCGAGACAATTTCTTAGAGTACCCGCAAGCTATGGTTTTAAAGAACACGAGAAACCCGCCCCCTCCTGCTGGCCCCTACAATTTTCAGGATGTACTTTGGATTTTTAATAACTAATAGTATTATTACGATTAGTTTTGTTATTATAATAATATAATTCGAATAGGAAAAAAAATGTAGAGAAAAAAAATTTTTTATTTCCAACCCCCTCTCGAAATAAAATATTTTTGAAGTATCACTTGTGGGTACTCTAGCATTCTGGCTGAAACTCCTGAGTTCGAATCTCTCATAAAAAAAATTACTTTCCAATTTCCAAAAAAAAATCATACCCTTACCTCTTACCACTTACCCCCCAAAAAAATTCAATTTTTAAAGTACAGCTTGTGGGTACTCTAGGAGTCTGTCTCGACCTCCTCTGTCACAATCCACTCTAAAAAGCGGGAAACAAAAATCCGGTTCGTCACGATAACTGAAATTGTCGCTCCTGCTGGCTCGAAACTTGTCTCACGGCTCATAACTACTCTATATCTCGAAGACAGTGACAAATCCAATTAGCCGGTGCTGCTTCAAGATCGCAGCCTCGGTATCATCGCTCCTGCTGCCTCTATTTCTGAATTTCTTTTTTTTTTCATCGCCCTCCAAATGAAAATCTTTGAGAGTCGAATTGAAGGATTAACTTCGTCTCGCGCACAAAGGGAAGGCAAATCAATTACGTTGTAATAGACTATAGGACGACCAATAAGAAAGAAAGGCTGGCAGAGTGGGTAGAAAAAAGTGGGAAGAGTTTCGTCGGATGAAGGGAACTTAGGCGTTTGGAAACTTCACTTCCTTCCATCTAAAGGTAAAGTGATGCAAGTTGCAACAAAGTTCCAAGCTTTACTTTACTTTGCTTTACCTTCTTCCCCCCAACCCCTACATCCACTCCTTCCTCTGCTACGTTTCAATCTTTCCCTCGTTCTCTTGTTATTGTCTACGAAAGCTATACAACTTGCCTTTCTTTAACTTGCTTTGTATATGTCTGTTGTTCCTAAAAAGTGTCAGGAACAGAAACTCATTTACCTGTTCACTTACCCGTTTTCCCCCATTCTGAAAATCGACAAAAAGGAAGATTATCCTCCGTTTCATTTCTTATACACAAAAGCACGAAAATGAGGAACTCCCGTGCGATGGGTATTCCGGGATGGGCTGTAACACCGAGACATCAAAAATTTGCTCGGAAACTTGAAGTCTTCTTTATTCAAATTTCGTCGTAACAGTAGGAATTGGATATAATTTAATAACAAGGTAATTGAAATCTGATCGATTCCAGTCCCAGGTCGCAGGTGGACGTCGAGACGAAGACTTTGAGTACCCACAAGCCATACTTTCGAACAACTTTGTGGTCCGGAGGGTATCGATTTTTATTTTACAAGGAGAAAATTTTGTGGGATTGAAAATGGTGGGAATCGTTAGAGGAAGTCGAGACGAGTCGTTGGAGTACCCACAAGCCATATTTTTTAAAATAATTATAATACCCCCCTCCCCCCTATAATTGCAATTTTTAAAAATTGGCTCGTGAGTGTACAAACGACTCGTCTCAATTTCTGGAACTAGAAAATAACGATTTCTACTCTCGTTTTATCCACCCTCCCCCCTGGACCACCTTTAAAAATCACCATTTTTCAAACCCCTGCTTGTGGGTACTCTAACAATTTGTCCTAACTTCTAGAACACACTTCCTCCATTCAAATCAAATTTTTCGCGACCTACTTTCTAAAATCCACCAAATCCAAACTTCCGGCACACACTCTCCTCAGGATTTCCAAACCCCCGGCATGTGGGTACTTCAACGCTTCGTCTCGACCTCCTCTACCCCGACATCTCCTCTTTCGGTACAAAAACTCCCTTCTTTATACAATAACAACGCTTAAAGCTAATCAACCTTATCTCCTTGGCACTTAATTAAACCAGCCGCGTCTCCTCCACCCCCTCTTTTAACTCTCCACTTTGCTGGCGGTTTTCTCGTCATACTGCACCGAGGGTATCATCGGCGGCTTGAATCCATATTCCATTTTCGATTGACGGAAATTACCGTAACGCGGCTCGGGCTGACGGACCTTCCTGGAGCTCATGGCTGACGTTACCGGTAATTGCGTCGTCTGACTCTGCATCAGCACCGTTGGCAGCGGCAGCGGGCCGATATAATCCTTCGTGAGCTCGTTCTTCGACTTCGACGACTGTCCAGATCCTCCGGATCCTCCTCTTCTGGCGTTGATGTACCTTTTGTTGATCCGATTATCGACGAAGGGCGGCACCGGTTTCGCGTAAATCGGCGGCAACAGGTTCAGTTGCTGGTAGGGCACCAAAATGGGCACCTTCCTCTCGACCTCCATCGGAAACGGGCGCGTCACGTGGATCTTCTTCTCCACCGGAAACGGGATCTTGATGTGGATCGGTTGGATCACCAGTCGCTGGATCGGCAGCTTCTTCTCCAAATGGACCGGGTACTTCTTCTCGTGACCTTGGTTGACCTTGAGATTCGACGAAGGCTGATGATGCTGTTGCTGCTGGTAGGTCGGATTCTGGTACAAGTAGTAACTCGGCAGCGACTGGAACTTCTGCAGTTCCAGGTTCTGCGCTTGCAGCTGCAGCTGCAACCGTTTTGAGTTCTCCGACGTGCTGAGAAGCTCCAATTTTTCCTCCGAGAAACTGGAACTCGTCTTGGGGGTCAGAATCTGGGACTGATGGGCCTGGGGATTCGGTTGGCTTCGCCTGGAGGTCACGAAGTCCTTCTCCAGCGGGAAGTGGATCTCCTGCACGGGGAAGCTGGGGAAGACCTCGATCGATTTCTCCACCTCCACCGGCGATCTTTGTTTGCCCTCTAGCGGCGAGTTGAGGAGGTTCACGCCCACGTGGAGGGAGTTGAGGATCATGGGAGAGGCGATATCGCGGTCCCGGGTGGCGAATTTACCGGAAGCCGAGTCACCCAGTGCCGATTTCTGGCGCTCGTCGGTACCGGAAGTGACCGAAATGAAATTTTCGTTCTCGTTCCTCGGGATCTCCTCCACCACGATCGGTCGTAGAAATTTCGTCGATTTTTTTTCTATCTTCGTTTCCGAATTTTGATTATTGTTATTATTGTCATTGTTGTAGTTATTATTATTTGTAGATAAAGCTGCTGTTTCCGGTACCAAGAAATCTCCTTCCCGATTATCTTGGATTTTCGAATTTTCATTATTGTTGTTATTATTATCGCTACCATCATTATTATTATTATTAATGGCGTAGAGTACGACTTCCGGTACCGAAAAATCTCCTTCGCGGTCATCCTGGTCGTCGAAATTCTGATTTTCTTTTTTGCCATTATTATTATCGTCATTGTTGCCATAATTATCCTCATTATTGTTATTATTATTATTTTTAACACTCAAATTTACTACTTCCGGTATCGATAAATCTCCCTTCCGGTCATCCTGGATCTCCGAATTCCGATTATCGTCATTACTTTCATCCCCATTATCATTATTATTATTTTTGGAAGCGAAATTCGCGACTTCCGGTTCTCCCCCGTTAACCCGGAAGTCCTCCCTGACCTTGACCCGCTCGGCTTCCGGTTGCGATCGGTCCCCGACCGAAGGCTTCTCGTTCCTCCACTGAGAAGATTCCACTTCCGGCCTCTGCAAATTGTAATACACGACTTCCGGTTTCTGGAAATCCACGTAATCGCGCAAGGTAGGGACGCGCCTCGTCTCGAAGCTCGCGACTTCCGGTTTGTAGAGATTCTTGGCTTGTCTCTCGATCGGCACCGAAAACGGCCGATACGCGACTTCCGGTTCGCGTGGACTCACTTCCGGTCGGTGAAAATCGACGCCCTTCCGCTCATCCTCGGCCGGTAGTCGCTGGTCCTCCAGGAAAATTACTTCCGGTGGCGGGAAAAAGTCGTGGCTCGCGACTTCCGGCGTGGCAGCGCCGGAAGTGGCGGCGGCGGCTCGCAACCGCTGGCCGAAATTGCCGGAGGTTTGCGACACCAGCAGTTCCTCGATGGACGGTGACGTCAACGAGGACGACGACGACGACGACGAAGTCGACGAGTCGCCGCCAATCAGCTGATCGATTGTTTTGATTGCGCCGGTTGTCCTCGAAATTGAATGCGCATTGTCCCGGTTTCTAACTACTTCCGGTTGGTCGCCGCTGGCCGCTTCTTCCAGGCCGACAGCGGATGGCGGTGGATGGTCTATGGCGGCTGACAACAGCGACGGTGCTGCCACCGCTTCCGCTGACGAAGAGGACGAGGGCGATGATGGCGGTGGCGAGTCGAAGGATGATTCGTTAAATCCTGATTCATCTTCCAGAAGATACGGTTGGATGACGAATTGTTTGCGTGTCTGCAACAAGTAACGGAAGAGGTGAGAGGTGGGGGTAAAAACAATAATAATATTAATAATAATAATAATAATAATAATAAATTCTAGAGCACCGAAAACGGACGAAAATAAATTCCAAGACGTGTGAAGTAAAAAATTTAAAAAAAAATGAAAAAGTAAAAAGATCTGAAAGAATCACAAGTGGATAATAATAGCAACGAATAATATATATGTATATATGTCTTGTATGTATGGAAAAGTGCCACCGTCTCGCTAATTAAATTGCACTCGGCAGAAAAACGCAAGACGGCGAGAACGGCGTTTCTTGATCTCCGGTCTAAAGTAACCTTAGACGCTCGTTTGTTTCTACTGCATTACGATGGATGGCACAAATTAAAATCCTGTTGGATGAAGAAAATCGGGCTACGGTATGCCTTTGTAAGTACGACGCCTGCGCTTTTTGCCCCTCGGCGAACGGGGGGAACCGTTTAGCAGAAAACGCGCCATCACTCTCCTGACAACTTTACGGAAATTATTGTTTCTTACAATCAGCACATATTGTTGCCCGACCCCCTCTTTCTCATCTTTTTGTCTCTTGCTACCCGGTAATAATTCATTTCAATGATTAATTTTACCCAATTTAATTATCCCTAAGGAAAATTATTTTTTATTAATTTCATAATAACTAATTACTTTATTTAAAAGTATTTGTATTAATTTCATACAGAAATTTATATATATATATATATATACCATATTCATATATAATTATTAATAGTATATATGCGAATCATTTACATTTGGAACTCTCCCATAAGCCATAACACTCTATTCTCTATTATATTCGGCAGCAACGGTGATCGGTCTCCTCTTTGTGCGGCTCTTCGCATCAACAAACTACAACCTGTGACACATCCTGTTATTGTATTCCTATGTTGTTACGATACGTCCAACCTTGGATACTTTTCGTTACCCGTTACGCGAATTACATAAGTCGCTCTCCTTCTAACTCACCGAGACAGCGGGGTTCCGTTCAATCGTCGCGCACAATTCTAACCAATGCAAGGTTATTCGAACCGCTCGAGACGGTTACTCAGTCAGTCACTTCTTTGTTGTCCCCTAAATCGCATCGAAAGCAGACGGTCGCCATCTTGGGTAATGGTGAGAATAAGATATAATATAAATTAAATTTTCAAAAATGGCGTTGGACATGTCATTTTTAGGGGTAATTTTTCCCGTAGAATCGATTGCAAAAGTCAAATTTGGTGAAATCCAAGCGGAAGTTGGAAAAAAGTAGGTTTTTTTAGGAAAAATCCTATTTCCCGTTGGATTTTGCAAATTTTGACAATGAAAATGGATTCCTCGGAAAAAAATACATCGGATATGGGTCTCCCGAAAGTTCTAAAAAAATTTTTCCAAAAGTCGATTTTTTTAGGCATGTCTACCCCTTCCCCCAAAAATGGGGTAAAAATTAAAGTTCGAAAAATGGGGTTGGACAAGTCATTTCTAGGGGTAATTTTTCCCGTAGAATCGATTCCCAAGGTCAAATTTGACAAAATCCCAGCGGAAGTTGGAAAAAAGTAGGTTTTTTTAGGAAAAATCCTATTTCCCGTTGGATTTTGCAAATTTTGACAATGAAAATGGATTCCTCGGAAAAAAATACATCGGATATGGGTCTCCCGAAAGTTCTAAAAAAATTTTTCCAAAAGTCGATTTTTTTGGGCATGTCTACCCCTTCCCCCAAAAATGGGGTAAAAATTAAAGTTCGAAAAATGGGGTTGGACAAGTCATTTCTAGGGGTAATTTTTCCCGTAGAATCGATTCCCAAGGTCAAATTTGATGAAATCCCAGCGGAAGTTGGAAAAAAGTAGGTTTTTTGGGGAAAAATCGTGTTTCCCGTAGGAAATCTTGAATGTCGACAATGAAAATGGATTCCTCGGAAAAAAATACATCGAATATGGGTCTTCCGAAGTTAGAAAAAAAAGTTTGCAAAAGTCGATTTTTTTGGGCATACCTTCCCCGTCCCCCGAAAATGGGGTAAAAATTAAAGTTTCAAAACTGACGTTAGACGCTGTAGAAATATGGACGTCAATAAAAATACATTATTTATTAAACAACGCCTTATGTTTCTTTCAGTCTCGATGGGATGTTGCATCAGTTGCTGCCGCTTCTGCTGATTTCCACTTATTTCCTCGAATATACAAAGTTTACTGAAAAGACTCGCTTCAACATGGATTCAGATTCACCCTCGACTTTATCCAATCAACATCTTAAAGTGAATACTAAGCAGTACTACCTACTACTCCCTACGCTACAAAGCTAACTCAGTTTTGTGTCTCAATGAAATCTTTTAGTATAAGCTTCGTCCTACAAAAATCCCAAGGATTGCTTGTGTAAAATTCATTTAAGAAATTGAAACAACAGCAACATCAGCATCAACAATAATAATAATAATAACTTGCGCCTACCAGGAGTCACAAAAAATATGCAACTGGTAAAACTGCAATTCGGAACGACGTTATACGACCTGTCAATTAACGAGAAGAAGAATAATAAAAAAAATGCATTCCACGAAAAGATGATGCGCCATAAAAACCGCGATCGTTATGCGGAGAGAAAGGCTTTCGCACACATTTACCTTGGCCTTGAAAATTCCGCATGATTCCACCCGGTGAGATCCCGGTGTTACATATTATATATACATGCGGATGCTGACCCAAAAATGACACGGGAGAAATAGGAGAAAGGCTGCGATTCTTCCGCCCTTCTGACTCTTATCAATCAAAATCGAGTCTATCGCGCTTCCCTTTGGCAAGGAAGGAGGAGGAGGGGGAGGAGGTGGAGGAAAAGAGACAGCCTCGGAGCCGGTGCGAGATGAGAAAAACAGCGAGAGTCGAGGTCGTAAAACTGGACTGCAGCCGCCGCACGGCGGAAAGAATGGCAAAAATAGAGAAATGAAATTAAAGACTTTATTTCACCGACGCGACGCTTGCTCGCGCGACATTCCTCGAAAAAAGCGGCAAAAAGGAGAAAACAAGAGGTTGGGAACTCAACGCCAAGGAGGAAAATTTCTCCAATGACGCGGACGTATTTCGCGAATTTTTTCTTTTTTTTACGACACCCGGTGAAAGACGGAAGGAAGCTGGTACCTTCGAGAGAAATAACCGGAAAAGGAAGAGTTCTTGCGCCTCTTCCAGTCGAATTACGTGCAATTTTCACCGTGGATCCGAGAAACGGAGTTTCCTACGTCACCCAGTCACGTGACTTTGATTTCAAAGGAGGAGGACAGTCGCGCGCCATTTTAGGGGATTACTTCGTGACTCGAAGGAACCCTAACCTCCAAGCGGTGGCTCTAACGGGCCTCAGTTGCCGTGTAACTTCTGTTGTACATCCACAAATACTGCAGCCATACTTGGATCCTTAATTATCCTGAGAGCCTATATTTTTTATGATTTATGTCATTACCATTACATACAGATATTTTTGAACACGCTTTAGTAAACACGCCAAAATCAAACTTTAAATAATGATGACGGGGATAGTGTGGTGGTGGAGGAGGAAGATAAGGAGGATATACAATAATCGGCGTTTTTCTGCCAACTGCAGAAGATTCTAGTCTCCTCGGGCCGCGCCCAACATCAAGTTTATACGTACAAGACAAGTACACGGTAATACGAACAAGCAAAGAGCATCTTACAAGCGAGTGAAATGCGAGCAAAGCCATCTTCTCTTTCTCTCCTCTCTCTGCGCTTACTTTCCTCCGTCTCTGTTCCCTCGCAAGAGGAGGAAGGACATATCAACAGCAAACGTCCATCCAAGAAATTCTATCACTGTTCTCCTTATATACAACTATACAGTCTGTATGTACAGCCTCGGCCATGTATACATCGTGTACGTACCGCAAAGTAGATCAAAGCAAGAGAAATTCCTTTGAATGTCGCCCCAAGGAGTAAATTCCCAATATATATATATATATTGCATCCTTCGAGTATATATATATATATATATATGTATATACATGATTTTTGTATACAAAACAGGAATAATTTGACTTGTTGTTTATCGAGAGAAATAATGAAAGTAATAACAACGATAATAATGATAATAATATTTATAAGCTACTTTCACCCCGAATTGCACGCCATGTATATATATATATATGTATGTATATATGTATACATATATAATTTATACCTCTCTGAAAGTGAGAAAAACGAAAGCGAGTGTTCGATTTTTATGTATTTTTTACGCACGTCATTTTTTTCTTCCACCGCAAGTATATTTATATATATATATATACAAGTAAGTGCAGCCTGTTACTGGTACTGGGTCACGGTAAATAATTATTTGGGCAAACAAAAAATTTCTCCGTTATTTCTACGCGAGCGAGTCCGATCCGAAGGAAACCAATGGCAAAAGAAAAGTACAAAAAAAGAGGAATAATGTTTTCTCCATTAAATATCCAACCGATGCAATTTATTATAGAAAAAGTGCATAAATCAGAACCTGAAAAGTGCAATATATATGCGCTTAAAAGTCTAAAAAAATCAGAAAAATAAGTGAAAATTAATAATCGATAACAGATAAATCGGTGGGGCGTATGCGCCCCATTGTCCCTAAAAGTAATATTGTTAAATTCCTCAAAAAGGGGTTAAATTTCCTACGGAGATTTTAATATATTGTTATTGTATTATAATCACCTGATTATCGTTGAAGAATTCCCGATACTCGGAGGTGGAGGCTGCGAGGGCACAGATCGTTGTCATCCATAGTACCGGTAAAGCCTGTAATGAAATTAAAAAGCCGATAAGGATAATAACAGTGGCGATAATAATAACAATAACGTTAACCGTCATGAACATTCGCTCCTGGCAATAATATTAACGATAGCGATACCGATACAACTAATTTATGGGAGAGCGGGGATGCCCTTTGATCTTGGAAAAAGTTCTTAAGAAAACGCCCTTTCCCGGTTATTTGCTGCATCTTCGAGGCGAACCTACGGGAAAGCGGTACTTTTGTGCTCATTGTGGGAGCCCATTTCTAGCGGATATTAAAGTTTAATTACGATCGTTACGATAAAGACTATCACGAGAGACTGAAGGAAGGGGGACGCGAGTTATGTCATATCTTATCGCGAATAAACCAAGCCTAGGAGCTAAACTTTGCGGGAGGAAGGTGAAGGTGTGTACTTCAAGTTCAATTCCTTCTCTTCGTCCTTCTGGTTCATTAAGAAACCAGCGTTTGCGGGAACGCGTGGAGGCCGAGGCTGGGGGAGCAACCTCCTAGCGGCGAAACTCCGAAGCTCGGCTCGGAGACTACTACCCCCTGGTGAACTCTCAAAGAGGCGGATCCGTAATCCAATATACCATTAATTCGAGTCCTCACTGGACGTGATTGGCCCCTAGAGGGGGTTGTTAACGAAGCGAGCTCCCGAATGTCACTCGAAGCCGAGTCAACCCCTATTTGGTGATGGGGCGTTTGGTGTTTGCGTCACTAAAGCGGTGGTTTTAGTGACGTCGTGAAAAGGGTCACGTGACGTGGCAATATCTATCGGCCAGTGTCGTATGTCATCGAAACGCGCGATAGGCATAAACGTCCCTTTGCGTATGCGTGCAATCAAGCGGATGTGATAGCACACGGGCGGGTGGGCCACACTCGCACTCGGCCACGCAAACGCGCACACGCGTGACGATTGTTCTTCTGTATCGACTGCCGAGAGGGTGGCTTTAAAGTAAGCGGTAATCGGTGATCGAATCAATTAGTGACATTAATTACAGGCGTAATGCCATTAGTGGACCGATGTGCACATAAGTACGTGCCGCTGATCATCCGCATATGCATACCGCGCTAGCTTAATATTTCACGAGCGCGCATATACGGCGAGCGGACCGTGACATTGCATGCAACGAGTTTACTTTCGTAACAGTTGACACAAATGAATTATGCATTTCCCTTTCGAAGTCATCCGGTGCCTGAAGAAAGATCTCGCTCTCGAACGCACTCCCACGAGCCGAAGTCGAGCTCCAATAACGGAGGAAAGCATCCCAAGTTGAATTGGTCAACTATCGGAGCCGATACTGGGTCAAGTTTACCCACGAACCATCCGATCCATTACCGGAGGATCGATTCCGTCATCCAATCGATCAATCAACGCAAAACGGCAAATTTTGGAGAACCTGCTCGTAATCGTATTCACGAAAAAACAGCGTTTGCGGGAACGCGCGGAGGCCGAGGTTAAGGTAGCGGCCTCCTAGCGGCGGATTTTCGAAGCTCAGCTGAAAAAGTTGCTCATACCGGTTGAACGAACATGGGAGTATCTTTGGAACCGGTACTGGAGTAAAATGGCACCACTGGGACCAGTTTTAGGACCTGAACCAGAAGTTGAACTTCGATCCTTGCACTTTGAACCCTTTTCCAGTTTCGGAAACCGGTCGACTTCGAACCGAATGGGGTCCCACAGTTGCCACGGAATTATTTTATTTCACAAGAAAGTGTCGAGGCACTTATATGCACCCGGGAGGGTACGTAGGAAACCAATGGAGGAATTCTTTGGATCAATTTCGTCGGATAGGAAAATCAAATTTATTAAACTGCAGGGGGCAAGTTTAACCGAAAGAGTTAGGGTATCTTCAATCTCAAAGGAATAGTTGAGTACCAGATTGCACAGCATCGTGGTATCTCGTGTACGGATATAGATAACACGCCACTCCACGTAGATACCGACACACGTACAGCCTCCTCTGTGCACCTTTCGACTTTAAACCCCGGCCAAAGCGAGTATCCCGCAAAGTACCGATTTCTCCCGCGATTCCAACCGACCCTACTTGAGTTTCTGTCTCACAAAAAACAATATGACGCCATTTTTTAATTGTAATGAATTAACAGAGTGCCAGAAATTGCACGGTTTTATAGAGGGCAGCCTGGGAGACACTTAGAGTACCCACACGCTAGGGTTCTGAGAAACTTAGTTTCAACCAGATGGCGCTCTTTAATAAAAAAAAAATTAGTCGATTCATTTTTTAATCTGACCCCGATTCTGGGTCCTAGAGGTCGCGACCAATTCATAGAGTACCCACACCCCCTACTTTCCATGAGGATGGTTGTCACCCTCGAATTGACCTCTGTTTGACCTCAAACCCCAATTACCTCTGCTTCTTCGGGTTTCCACGGAAAAATGTGACCCTAACCCGTCCCTGGGTTCTATTAAAAATTATCCCTTTGGGATGTTAATACCTGTACCGATAATTTCGTAGACCCACCCTCTTCTCATTACAATCCGATTCGAGTGAAAAGGGGTGAAACGAGGGTCGCAGGATGCCGGGAAAATGGTGCACGGCGTCAAAGAAGCTGAAGTTGACAAGGGCCGGGGATGCATGGCATAATCGGGTCCAGGAATTGGGATTCTCGTTGGAACTTGGCATTTCCGGTTGCTCCAACCCCCGTGCTGGCTGGTACATACATATATTTATATACACGTATACGTAGCTACGTAATATGATCTAGCGGCAAGGGTAGGAGCGATTTGCATATACGAGACCTTCCCCACGGACTAATACTCTCTTTTCTCTGTGTACGACCACATAATCCCTCGTGTCGTGGCTTTGCTTTGCGGTATTCCACCTAACATGCACCCACACGCTTCCGCGTTTACACACACACGTACACACACACACGTGTATATTCGCGTTCGGATGCAAGCGGAGTGCGAGTCGCTGGCATGTGTGGGTGTGTGGCTGCAGACACGGTCGTATATGATATTAGACCTCTTTAGATCTTTCGCCTCTTTCCTCCCGGTAACTCTCAGCTATCTGCCTGCCATAATACACGAGTACACAACTTAAACTAAACGTACATACAATATAACCACTTACTCTTACCCCCGAGCGTTATACCCTCTACCTTCTATCTTCCGCTACGCCACGCCACGCCAAGCCAAACCAAGCCAGGCCAAGCCACACATCGCATCGCATGGCATGGCATGGGATCGGGGACGAGGGTTTCGCTGGAGAACCAGGGGATGGATGCACCCTAGTGTACGTGTATGTGTCTGTGTGTCTATGAGTTGCACCGAGTACCCAAATTCAAGGCACCAGGCGCGAGCCAAGAAAAGACCAGGTGATCGGGTACTCACATATCGTAACCACATATCGTTGACTCGATGGCCCGGTATTTGTCCCTTTAACGTCAGCCACAACGATCGATCGGTTGTAAATCGAATGGACTCGAATCGGATCGAACGGACTCGGAACGAAATCGGAGCAGTGTCGGTATCGGCAACGGCTCGGTCTTCGTGAAAAGTTGGAACTCTCGATACGTCTTACGCACTTTGGAGAAGAAAACTTTCTGGTCCCGTTGGCGATCCACTTGACTTCACTTGAAGCTCCAGTTATCCCTTCCCGCCTTGTCTCTCTCTCTCTCTCTCTGGCTTCATCCTACACATCTTTTTTTCCTTAAACTCTCGACATGAACCTTCACTCGGTAGTAGTGCTACTACTACTCTCTTTGCCCTACCTCAACTTCGCAGCATCCGATCTCTCCTTCTTTCTCTTTCTCATTCGCAGCAACCGGAAGGACCGTGAAAGTGACGACCCTGATGTATTCAAAGATACGTGGTTTGCTGGTTCCATAGGTGCATGCAAACACACACATACGAGTGCCCCCGTACAATGAGTACACCTACTAACAAATGTTTTTGTACCGATTCTCCTCTTCTTTTTTATCGAACGGCCATTTATCCCGAGCCACATTGGTTCTTTTTCCATTCGGCCGTCGGATTCTTGTAGGGAAAGTGGAGACCTATTCTTAGAGTAGCCACAAGCCATACTTTCGAAAAGGTCGGTGTGGTTGGAAATCCAGATGGCGCTGATTTTCGAAGTTGACGATAGTGGGATTTTGAGAAAACGGGGCGATAGGGGAGACGTGGACGAATTCATAGAGTACCCACAAGCCATACTTTTGGTCACTTCGAAAAACCATGACCTCAGTATGGCCACCATAACCTCAAAAAAATTTTCCACCTCCAAGATATGGCTTGCGGGTACTCTAAGTGTGCGGCTCGACGTCCCCTTTAACTTTTTCGTATCGGCGAAGAGATTTTCCTGGGTAATAAAGTGAGAATCATAGAAAAACGCAGACGATGGTGATAAACTCCATTCGTATCTTCTTTTTTTTTAAGGTAACATTAGCAAATTGGATTTTCAATTTATCTTGCCTATTACTTTCCTATATAGCACGTATTTTATGGAATGCGAAGTAAAACAAGAATCATTTTATTCTTTGGAGCAGCTAATAGTAAAAAAGGATGATATAGAAACAAGGGAAAATCCCTAGACAGGCTAAAGTTATATATATGTGGCAGGCGAGCAAACCTTTAGTCCAAAGGAAACACAACTTGTCTTTCAATACAGTGCGAGTTTCCTAACCAATTACATTTCTAGTTCGAACACTACTGCTATACGTAAAATCGATTGAGCCTACCAGCTTTGACTGGGTACTAAACGAGACTTTTCCTCTTTCTCTATCTCTTTTCCTCTCCTTTTTTTTATGATAATTCTTATTGTTACAAAAGCAAAGCTGCCTCGGCTCTGTATTATTCAAGACTTGAAACTTTGCTTCAAACGGAAAAACTATATTCTATTATACACATTCGCAGACAAAAAAGAGACATTATTATTTATACGGAATTCAGCATACATAAAACGCGCCGTTACTACTAGACTTATTTCATTATTTATCTTTTTCGTTCGGCAAATGCTTAATCCTATTACGATAAAGCGAAAGAGGATTTCGCGACGAATTCTTAGAGTACCCACATGCCATACTCGGTAGATACGTCGAGTACTTGTCATGCAGCGCCACCTGGATTTCTTTATTTTTAAACTATTTCAAATCTATGGCTTGTGGGTACTCTAAGAAATCGTCACGAGATTCTCTACACGTTTTTCAATACCATTTTACAATAAAAGTCACTATTTGTTATAAATAATAAAAAATTTATGATTCCATGTTCAACTGTTATTTCTCTCGTCAAGGAGTTCGAGACGAATTCTTAGAGTACCCGTTTGCCAGATTTTCTTCGAACAGCGCCACCTATAATGTAACATTTTCAAACAAGTGCAAAGTATGGCTTGTGGGTACTCTAGGACATCGTCTGGAACTCGTCTATGCATTTCCAGACGTCCTTTTGAAATTTATCATAGCGGGTATGATTTATGTTAAACATATGTATTAATTCTTCATTTGCCCTAATGTTTTATGCAAAATTACAATTCCTCATTATCGATTTGTCCGGTAAGTAATGCCATAAAGTAAATGGTGTAGCTGAGCCAGCGGAATATATTACAATTTTTGCTACCCATCCCCTGATCATTCGGTGTTTCTTTCTCTTTGCTTTTAGCGATCGAACGGAAAAGAAGGAGAAGAATTGAATGCTGAATACGCTATTCTAGCAGATTTATAATCCCCGGGTTATTCGTGGGTTCTGTTGTCGTCCTTCAAGTTTCTTTTTTCTTTCATTAAAGGTTATCCAAAACTCGTGTTTTATCTCCTTTCTACTCGGACAAATTTCATTCCGCAGTCTTCTTACTAAATAACAAAATCCCAGTCTCGCTCACTTTTCCAGGCGTCATTTACCATTCGTCTGTTCCACAATTCCCTGACATATTCTTGGAATACCGACAAGCCGTATTTTCAATTAATACCTTTGAATATTTACGCGGAAACTCCGGTTATGCATTTTTTACCGAATTTCGTGCAATATTTCACAGCCGATTCGATTGCGAGCGTTTAATTCATTATAAAACGAGTCTCCGGATCGAGGCACACATTTAGAATACCCACTTGCCCTACTTTTGAAATTCATCAAACTCGACGCCATATTGTTCTTATTCACCATGACACACTTAAACCATGGCTTGTGGGTACTCTAAATGTGTGCCTCGATCCGACTGATGGATTCACCATAAAATTGACGCTCGCAACTCAACTGGGAAGGAAATAAAACTCGAAAATAAGGTGAAGACCCGTAAATAAGAAGATTATCTCCCGAAAACAAACATGTACGCGAAAAAAGTCGAATGATGGTCTAATGACACCCTCGTGGTTTATACCCACGACCCTTCTTGTTTTACCCGTGTCGCTTCTCTTCCGTTTCTGGCTGTGGTGCGAACTGTGAGTTCGGTTAACATGTTACAAAGAGAGGTAGGTACGCGAGCTCATATATCTTGTATAGGAACCCATATGTACCCGTAAAATATCGCAGTTTCCTGGAAAGCGAAATGTACCGCATCTGTCGTTCGCGATTTAATTCGCTACGCCGCCGCCGTTTATGCGGCCGTGAGATTACTGCTACGAAAATGCCATATAACATTTATATATTGTATATCCGCGCGTGGATTTTATAAATGCACTGTAACGCCATTACATTGTAAAACACACATTGTTCGCCGAGAACGAACTCCAATTCAGTTCAATAAACTAAAGTGAATTGTTTTGTTTAACGATTCTATAATAACACAAAAGCGTATGACGTGCCATGTGGAAAATTTCGGACAATGATGGCGTCCTACGTAAATATCGATATTTATCTGACTGGAAACTCTTTAAAAGCATCGTATTTCATCGGCAAGTTACGCGGCATATCGCGACAAATTCATAGAGTACCCACAAGCCACTGTTTCAACGCGTCATTACGAAAAATGGCAAAATGGCACCGCTGTTAATGTACCTCAAAAGTATGGCATGTGGGTACTCTAAATGTGTGTCTCGATCCACCTGTTCGTTTTATCGTACTATTACCGATCCAAAACGATTTGGATCCGAAATATTACTCGAAATCCAGTGAAAGAAGCATAAATGGAATTTTATAATGTTTCGGCTTGAATTGCGAATACTTTAAAGGTATTACAACCGTGCCGCATGGAAAACGAAATTGATTAAAAAAAATAAGCGCGGTCCGAAACTCGGAAAAGCATTAATTTTGCAAATATTATTTTAAGCTGAATGCAATATCAGTTATTGGAATATCACTCGGAAGATTAAAACCGATTGCCGGAGTGCCCGCATGCTATGGTTGTTAATCAATGCTTTTTAATAAAAAATAAATTATCAAATTTTTATGAAAATCTGAAAAACCGCTTTCGAATCTGGCTTGTGGGTACACCGATAAATGCACATTCATTTTACAACTGCTCTAACAAGCATTTTTCAATAACAGCTTTTTAATAATGCAATATCATACGTTTTGTCATTTTTCCAGAAACGGACACGTCGCAAGCATTTTTAATAACCCTACAATTATAGAGGATCTCGGGACGAATTGAAAGAGTACCCACAAGTCATACTTTCGGAAAGCCGAAAATTTCCCAAACCACAGATGGCGCTTATTCCCAAAAAACAACATTTTTCAAAAGCATGGCTTGTGGGTACTCCAACGAGTCGTCTCTACGCCCACTTTCTCATGGGGCAAAAATCCTTCGGTTGGAACTAACTCGGCCTTCGCAAAATGAAGAATTATGAAAAAAAGGGCTCCGGTTGCTTCGGGTTACAATTATACCTGCATATGTATTAATTTGATTGGGAAGGCAGCGCGCGTGTATTATACAATTCGCACGAAGTGTAGAGCAAACACGAGAATAACGCCACCGGGGGCGCTGGGACGGGCGGAGGAGGAAGAGGAAATGTAACGAACGGGTTACCTCTTGATTGTCAGCTCACACGTGCCGGGGTAATGCGAAATTTATTGAATAATGGACGCGTTTCATGCCGAAGCTAAGTAACTATTAGCCGCGTTATTGCTTTCCAGTATTAACGAGATCCACTCCGGCCACTAGCTCGGAGGGATCCCGCAACGAAGATCGTAAATAAAGTATCGAATCCAGAAAAGACGAAATTTCCGATAAATATCTTATTTCCATGGCTTTCGGTCGCACGAGAGGTCCGCGGCCGCTATTGGTATCCGAGTTCCCCGGCAGGTGTCGTTGTTCAGTGGGAACTCGTAAGATTAACATTTCACGTATTGGTTCCATCGCAAAAATCGATCGAACCGGTCAGGGATAGATAGAGTATAGGAGGTTATGTGTAGCGCGGGGAAAGGGTAGTCATTTAAATATTCGATAAGCCTGATGGGTCATATTATCGCATACGGGTACCCGTGTATACATTATACATACATAAAATATGTATATTCGATAATTCACTCTATAAAATCCCTATTCTCGGTTTCCAATATCGCAAACTACGGTCTACACTCCGCAGTTCCGCGTATGCATGCATCAGACGAGGTCCCCCGCCCTCTCCCCCTCTCACGAACTTCGTTCTGCATACATATATATATACATGTGTATGTATATAGGTTATGTGAATATTGATATTTACGCATAATCCCGATATTTCCTTACTTTTCTTATTATCGTCGTTATTATCATTATCATTATCACCGGAAACAAGTCAATTACGTCATCAATATCAATATCGTGCACAATTATATTTATCTTCGTGCTCACCGTTTGAAAATTTCCGCCATTTTGATTTCGAGCCAATTCTCACGTCGCCGTTGGACTTTAATTCCCCCTCTCTCCCCTCTCCCCTCCCCTCAAACTACACTCAAGGATTTCGAGTAGTCGCCAAACTTTTTGGATCGCTCCAGTGTTGCCAACATCACCGGTACCACCACCACCACCACTACCACCGCTACCACCACTGAGAGCAAAATTTACCGTTTCCGCTGCGCCCAGCGTTTCCAACTTGTTCCCATGAAACAATCTACGGTGACATTCCGGCAATGAAATTTATACCGCCGGCAAAATCCTTGTACCGATAAGAGATGGAAAAGTGCCGATAAGGGAGCGCTTTCTAATAGAGCTTATCAAAGCCAACATTTGTTATTCCTCGTCTTCCTCTCCCCTGCCCCCTGCCTCCGCGCAACGGATCTAAGTATATACATATATATATGTATGTACTTTAAAACGGCGCGGGGTGTTCCTAGGGACTAATTCCTCTCGGCAGTGCTGCCAACATTTCGAATCGACTCATCACCTTATACGATCCCTGTGTTCAAGCGGCGATGGGTGGGAGGGGGGATCATACGCTTACTCATCTGCGTTTGCAAGCGGTATAAATTACACCCGCTTGTGTTTCATCCCCCTCCCCTTCGCGCCCCTCACTCCACCACGTATCCTTCTCCCACCTTTAAATGGCAGAAATAATAGAGGAGTGAGAGAGAGAAAGAGCGATGTAAACACACTATTGTGAGTAGAGTCATCTCCACTCACTTCACCATTTCATCTGTTTCCTACTGCCTCTTTCTCTCTCTTTCGCTCTTCCTCTATCTATCTCACTTTATTTGTTTCTTTTTTTCTTCGTATTCTCCCTCTATCCTTCTTCGTCTCTCCTTATTTGTCGTTCTCTCTTTTTCTCGGTTTCCTTCTGTTTCTTTCTTTCCATCCCTCTTCCTATTTCTGTTCTCTCTCTCTCTCTCTGTTTCTTGTTCTTTCTTTCCTTCTTTCTCTCTCTTTTTATTGTTTTTTATTTCTTACTTCTTTCCTTCCCTCCTTTTTTCTGTTTCCTTTTAATTTTTTCTATCGTTCTATCTGTCCCTCTCTCTCTCTCTCTCTCTCTCTCTCTCTTCCAATTCTAAGTATGTACTTACCTTTGTCCTTCTCACTATTTCTGTCTCTGTTTTCATCTTCGTCTCTCTTCTCCTTTCAAGCTTTCCGTGTAAACACCTATATATGCATACACACACACACAACCACTTTCTAAAGCGAATGGACTACATATACATTCATACACATACTATATATATATATATATCTGCGAAGTAAAGAGAATACAGAAGAGCGAATGAGAGGAGAAAGGTCGTGGGGGAAGTTAGATGGAAATTTCGTCGTAACATATAGAACGCGTTATGCGTAATGAAATTGCTTGTTCTATATGATGACTACTTTTCTCATTCCATCTCCGTCTCTTATGCCTTTATGCTCTGCTATTTCCCCCCACCCCCCTCATGCCTCTCTTTCTTTCTCATACACACACACACTTATGCGTGCGTGCAAAATAAGATATGTGTGTGTGTGAATGCAGCCTGCAGGTAGGTTTTGAATTTTCATTTTGGCCAAGATGTGGCGCGGAGAGCAGAGGGGTAGGGGGGAATGCTTGGTATCCTGCTAGGAATTTAGAGCGTTCCTATATTCAACCGAGGATATTTACATTGCAATTATGTGGGGTTTCAAACACTCGCTCTCGTTCCTCCTCTCTCCATTTCAATCCAATTTTTGCCAAACGCCCGTAAGACCCTCGAGAGACGATTTCCGCCCGAATAAAACCTTATCCTACGATTTCTCGTAACCCGGTGGAGGAAATCGGTAGGTCTCGATGGAAAAGCGTTCCCGGTAACGAGACGATTCCAACGAGTACCCACAAGCCGTGGTTCGAACGCGTCCCCGAAATTTTGGAACAGCGCCCCCTGGTTTTCGGTGGAATTTCGAGTCGCGCGAAGTATGGCATGTGGGTACTCTATCGACTCGGCGGAAGCTCCTCTACCGCGGTGCGCGGTTGAAATTGCGAAAATTCGAATTTGGGATCCAAAAAATCCTTTTTTTGTCGTTTAAAATTGAGAAAAGCGCCATCTACGATACGGTAATGGCATGCGGGTACTCCGGCGTTTCGTCGGGAGTCGCTCGTAACGAAATTCAAGTTGCTACGGTAAACGGGGGAGCCTTGAAAGCCAAAGGAGCGAAAAACTAATTTCCTAAATCGTTATATTCTTTCATATTCGCGGGAGCGTTCCAAACGAAGTCGTTCCTAACGGTCTCGTTTCTGACTTCACTTGGGTAAGGGCAAAAAAAGGAAACAGACACTGAAATTTGAATAAAAGAGGGAGAGAACGAACGAAAGTCTAATGGGGTGGTATAAATTCCGCTAAGGGAGGAAAGATACAGGAAGAGGTTTGAAACATTGGAGTTTATATGAATAGAACTTAAATTGGAGAACATTTATATATATATATACATATATGTATATGCATGTATATGTGTCGCGTTTAAGAACGGACCGAAATACTCGAGTCACTGGATTTCGTGTGATGAGACAAGGGATATGTCAGTTGCCAGTTTTGATTTAGCCAATTTCCTCGATTTGTCAGAGAAACGGATTTCTTTACATAAGAAGTGGAGAAGAGATCATTTTCAACGAGGATTTTATTTTCACACACACACACACACATTTATCTGTGTGTTTTTTTATTTCAATTTATTTTATTTATTTAATTATATATTTCTATTCGTTGCCTTTAAAAATGCACTAATTGTTAATCTAAAAATTCTGGTCAGTGACGTCACCTAACAATAGCCGCTGTCCGATGTTTGTCGATTAATTAATTCAAAAATAATACAGAAATGACATTTCGCATACTGCGGATTATAAATAACAATTTAATCAAATTATATCTTTCATCGCGACTAATTGCAAATATCAAAAATCGGAAGGGGCACACATCCTAATTTAATTATTACGGCTGATGAATATAATTAAATATCTGCATTGTATATAATATATACATATATATATTTTGTTTACGCCGGTGTCAAATAATTATTAATTAAATTTCATTAAAAATTTGAAAGGTAATTCCTCCTTTACGATAATTATTTTTAAAAAAGTAACTGCGAATGAGAAATTCCATAATAATAATAATAATAATAATAATAATAATTATTATTATTATTATTATTATTATTATTATTATTATTATTATTAATATTAGAAATAGTAAAATAGTTATTTATGGCAAAATCTAAAATAAACAAAAAAAAATAGATTTTCGCATAAAAATATAATTCTCTTTTTTTTTTCATTTTCTATACACGCCAGGAACCCGTACGATATAATTGAATTCAATATATTCCGACAGGAAATCGAAAGCCATTTTTGGAAAGTCCATTAAGAGGAATTTAAAGGAGAAAAACGGCCGTGTAAGACGGGCGCGCACGGGATATGGTTATAATAGGAATTGGATTCTCGTGTTTGGAGACAAAGCGGTGATTTAAATGGAGAAGAGGGTGGGGGAAGGCCGGGAGACCGAATTCTTCTCGTTCGACAATTGTTGATCGATTAAACAAATGAAATTTCCCCGTTCCTTTTTCTCCGTCGCTCGCCCCTGCTTCCCCCACCACTGTTTCGAAG
Organism: Gasteruption jaculator; assembly: GCA_949825005.1. Taxonomy (NCBI): domain Eukaryota; kingdom Metazoa; phylum Arthropoda; class Insecta; order Hymenoptera; family Gasteruptiidae; genus Gasteruption; species Gasteruption jaculator. Next base: position 8,289,530 of record OX463776.1, read on the forward strand.
TCCCTCCCACAGTCTGTCCTTCCCCCTCTTTCTCCATCCCCGCTATGCCTAGTCCGCTCTCCCCTCCCCGCTCTCCGTGTTCGGTCTTCCTCCCCACTCCGCTTCCCCTTTTTCGTTTTTGATTCAGTCGCTATCAATGGTATTTTGCGAAATTCTCACAGCGGCGCGGTTTGATTTGGTAGATTGATGAGTATTGTTGCGTAAATAATATGGTAATTAAGGTTTAACGAGAGTGATTCGATCGATGGGTTGAAAAGTGGAGCGAGCGGCAGGTAGGCAGCCAACGGCTATTCGACTATTCGTTCGTTCGTTTATTCGTTGGTGAGGGAGAGACACACGCGCACATAGAGAGAGAGAGAGATAGATATACATATAGAGGGAAGGTATTTTCGTTCGTTTCATACGATCAGCTGGTAATTACGAGGAAATTAATGTGCCGCGTATAATCCGCCGGCTGAAACATTTAAGTCGAACTTTCGATTACACGATGACACGTTACAATAACTACATGCATCACGCTAATACTGCTCCATTCAGCGGCACTAATCGCGTTATACATTTAAATCACATAGAAAGAGGGAGAGAATTATAAACGCACCGTCTGCTCTCAATACCAGCGACTTCGTGACACTCTCGCCACGTTTCTTTGTCATTTCTCGCAACCGGGCGCTCCGAATCGACATTTATCGATTGAATCGTCCTCCCGAGATCGAATCCGATCCAACGAGTACCCACAAGCCATACTTTCAAAAAATTCCCATTTTCCGCCATTTTGGATTTGGCTGGAAACCAAGTTGGTGCAAAGTATGGCTTGTGGGTACTCTAACGGTTTGTCGAACCACCGTCTATCACGCCCTATGCTTAAAATTAGAATTGCTGCATTTTTTATTTATAAAAATGCAAAATTTACGAAAAAAGTACACACGCTGTAAAAAATGAATAGAAAGTAGGGCATGTGGGTACTCTAACGATTCGTCGGACTATCCTCTACCTTCATGTGTGCTTAAAATTCAAATACCTGGATCTCCGTCCGAGCAAAATTCGAAATCCAACAAAGGAAGGCTCGAAACGCGCCTTGGAGCGGAGTATGCGGGAATTGGACGGAAAGTACGGCTTGTGGGTACTCGACTAATTCGTCGTAAGCTTCTCTATTAAACTCTATTAATGAATTAGTGACATAACATGATTGCACCATTGCATAACATAACAACATATTTAGGCGGATTAATATACTTAATTAGCGTTAATAATACAATAACGTTACATAATATTACGCGGCACTCGTGATTTAGGGCTTGCCGCTGTATCCCGCTATCGCAGTAGTACATTTCCCTTTTCTGGTATGTGCGGTTATCTCTCTGTATTTAGGATTTACCCGCTTTATGTTTTCGTAATGGCAGCCCATACTGCTACTGCTACTGCCACTGCTACCGCTATCCACCCTTTCTACTTCTGTCTCCCTTCGACATCCAACCCTACGCGCACCCGCCGGCTGTCTGTCTCTCGCTAGTCCGTTACTACTGCCATGCCGGCGGGCAGGCAGAGGCTTCTGGTTTAACAGTCGTGAGAATCAACCGGTAACATCAAACGATCCCGATGAACGTACATGTGCGTGAATATTTTAAATAAGCATCACATTCAGTCCCTCCTATTGTAATCCTCTAAAAAGAGAATCCTCCTCCCCCTCCCTATCCCTCCTCTCACGGCGTGGGAATTAGCGAAATACGTTGCATGGTTAATTAATTAATAGCCCATGTTCCCCCTGCCCTTTCTTGTCATTCTCTTTGTTGACAATTTCGAAAAAGAATTTTTGAAAATTTGGCATTTTGAGATCAAAAAATTTTTTTAAAAAAAGCACTGTATTTTTTTTCTATCGGCATCTTCGGAAAATGTTGATTTTCCGACTGGAATCTTGTAGAGCACCTCGAGACAAAGTCATAGAGTACCCACAAGCCATAGTTTCGAGGACCTCCGGGAAACTCAAAAACAAAATGGCGCATTTTGAAAATTTTTTTTAGTGCCGCTGAAGTATGGCTTGTGGGTACTCTATGACTTTGTCTCGATGTCCTCTATTGGAATCCGAAGCCAAAATATCGTTTATTTGAAAAATCGAGATAAAAATCGCTGTTATTTCGTTCGCTTTCGTTATTTCGAAGGGATTTAGGTATATGGACTTTTAAAATTCATAGAATTTCGAGCATTTTATTATCCAATATGGGGACGCCTACATATGTATACAGAAACCACCTATTGTAAGCTGATAGTCGCACAGCATCGCATTCAGTCCAAGCGTTCATCTTCCAGCCCCGTCTCTCTCTCTCTCTCTCTCTCCATTTCTATCTCTAATCTCGCTTTCGTTTATATTGTCCATCGGATTGGAGTATTATCTCCAGACTGACTTGTAGATATCACCGTTCGATGCTGCCGCGCGATTGGTAAGTTGCCATAAAATTTGTCTCTCTTGTAATAATAATAATAGTAGTCACGGCGAGATTTATATACTGCAATTTTCCATTTTACCCCCACCTAGCGTTTTTTTATCTGCAAAACTATAAAAGATAGACAACTGTATAGGCTGCAAAAATTCCCCATCTAAATGGGATCTCCGTGAAAGCCTGTATACCCCTTTTATTTTTTGATATGTCGCGATCCGTCCCAATTCTCGAAAAACTCGGATGAAATTTCAAAAAATTGGAAAAATTTGATTTTTATTGTGGATTCTGAAAGAGAAGCCCGCGACGCATTGTTAGAGCACCCACAAGACATACTTTCAAAAACTCGAATAAATTTGAAAATCGATTTTTGATTTTTGAAACATCGCACATTTGGGTAGGTTCGCATGTGGCGTAGCGCGAAATAAAATTCAGACGAATAACGAGCGTTTCCTTCGCTTCGTCCTATTTCTCATGAAAACTTTAGGGAATACAGCAATACTGCATTCGATTCTCGCTGAGACAGGAACAGGACCGTCTTATTCTTTACGTCTCGGAAAAATGGGATAGTTGGGAATAGGAATAGTTTCCAAGAAGAATAGAAGTTCTTTCCATTCTACCTCATTTCTCCCGAAAACTATTGGGAATAAGAGTTATCGCGCATCCCTTCGATCTGAATGTGCTCCTCGCAAAAAATAGTCTCCTATTTTTCGACTTTTAGGAGGAAAACGGGAGACTTCGTGCAGTTTTATCTTTTATTCAGTCTGTCGTAACGGCTATGCAGAAGTCAACGTGACGGGAGAGTAGCGGAGATCGCGCCGAATCGTTTGAGTACCCACAACCCATACTTTGGGTGACCTAGATCTCAGCGCCCTCTGGGTAACGATTTTTCGAATGGAAGTCAAAGGTAGGCTTGTGGGTACTCCAACGACTCGTCGCGAGCTTCTCTTTAAGAATTCGTACTCTAAAGTACCATTTTTTTCAAAAACCACGGACGAATTACCATTTTTTGGATGTTTCCGAAAGTATGGCTTGTGGGTACTCTAACGATTCGTCGGACCCTCGCGAATCCATCTGCGGTGATGGAATATCGTATATCCTTTTCTGGTTCATTTTAACCTAAAATAATGGGATACTTGAGCGGGTCGATGTGTTTTTTGGAGTTGGAGGGTTTCAGTTTCGTGAAGAAAAAGGGTCAGAATTTGAATAGTTCCTTAATCACGGTATACATTAGTATATTAATGAGGGAAGGAAGGAAATGGCTTCAAATGGAATCGGGCGAAGTGGTAGTGGGGATACTTGAAACTAGTGAAGCATCAGCATTGTTTACCTCCGCTTATTGTTTCGTATCGACGAAGGATCCAATTACTAGTCGAAGCTGTAGTGCCTAACGTAATGTTGCACATCACACGTATATCGATCATTTAGCTTGAGAGAACAATGGTACAGAAGCGGTAGCTGCCTAGCCTGCCATGGTATATACATATATGATGAGTCTGATGCGCACCAATAGAGATTGCTCTATAATTTATTCTGACATTTAGCGTTTGGGTATCGCTTTTGGCTATCTATCGTGCGGATGCAGCTTCTCCAAAGGATCGGCTCGAATTATCGGACGCAAAAGTTACGATCACGGTGTCATATCATTTATTGCATGTTTTTTGAGAAATTCGAAATTTGAGGTAATTTGCGTTACGGATTCTTAAAGAGAAGCTCGTGGCAAATTGTTAGAGTACCCACAAGCCATACTTTTGAAAAATTATATGAAATTGGAAATCGATTTTTGGATTTTGAAAAGTTGGGAATTTAGGGAAATTTCAAATATGGGTTCTCAAAGAGGAGCTTGCGACAAATTGTTAGAGTACCCACAAGCCACACTTTTGAAAACGCGAATGGCATTGGAGTTCGGGGTACCAATTTTGAAATTCGAAGTACCATTTTTGGAAAGGATTGATGCGAGGGTAGAAAAAAGAAGAAAACGTCACGCCAAGATTCATTTCGAAAAAAACCTCTTTATTTCGTCATTCCTCCGGATGAATTCGTTCATTGGTTTCTTACAGATATACACTCTTCCTCTTTGGAAAACGATTATTAGAAGAATTTATGAAAAACCAAACAATTTTTAGTAGCCATTTTGTTTTCTTCCATATATAAACACCAAAAAACGTAGTAGTTCGCATTCTTTCTCTTTCTTCGTTAAATTATTAGATATATCTTTATTCATTAAAATGCTTTTATTTATTTACGACAAAAGCATTATCCAACAACTTTTCTCTCGCCCTCTTGCCCCTTTTCTTTTTCTTTCCCCCGCTCTTTTTCTTACAATTTCCTTTTTTGTAACGATATATCGACTTTTTTTTCATTATCTTCGTTTTATAGGTACTCACGGTGTATTTACATATTTATAAGGGTAAAGATAGACAATCGATAGACAATTCTTTTTATTTTCTTCTCCGATCTAAATTTTGTAATAATTCTATTATCATTATTATTTTTATTATTATTATTTTTATTCTCTGGTACGTGAAAATGTCTTCATTGATTAAGTCGATTAGATTAGACTAGTTGATTTCATAACGGACAGCTTATTCTTCTAGTTGGATAATTAATCGATCAATTAATTAATTAGTCGTCTGCGCAAACCGCCGAGTAATTAATTAACCACTTTCATGTGATTTAATATCAATTAGCCCTCATTTCAATATGTACACAAGGTCCGTTTTCCGTTACATTTCGAATTACGCATTCCGAAATGTTTTTACGACAATTTTTTGGATCCCTGTACCGAAAAATCCTCATTTTTCCTTCCAAGTCGTGGAATCCTGTAAATTCGATATCACCGAACGGTAGGCAACGTCACGCCGAGTTGTTTGAGTACCCACAAGCCATACTTCGGAAAACTTGAGAATTATCGATCGCAGCGCCACCTGGATTTTGAGTGTCTCCGAAGGTTCTCGAAAACATGGCTTGTGGGTACTCTAAGAATTCGTCTCGAGATTCCTTACAAGAATCCGGTACTGAAAAATTATTTGAAAATACCGTTTTCGGCAAAAAAGACGAAAATGCAGAGAAGAAGCCGAATTCTTCGGAACAACGATCCAAAAAACTGTGCATAAATTATACATATAAAAATCGTGATATATATTTGTTTATTTACAAAAAAACTTACAACGATTCGTCATTCCTCCCATAAATATAACATAACACAAACTTGGGTTATCGCAAGCCTTTATCATTTTTTACGATCCTACGATTATCACTCGTAGGATCTACGGGATGCGAAGGACGTTCTATAAGATTGTTTCCCATTTTTTCTCGACTCCAAGACCGAACGTCCTTCCCGCCCCTGATAAATTTAATATCTCTTCGTTATCAATTAGCCCTTAACAAATAAATTCACTTGCTTCGTTTTAACACGTTGTTTGTGAGCTTAAAACGCGAGGCACATGTTGCTCTCCTTAATTTACAGAATATTGTCTCCCCCCTCCCTTGAAACTAAACCGAAGAAGTTCAATTTTCATTTCTTGTTATTATTATTATTATTATTATTAATATTATTATTATCGCCTCCTCGACTCTCCCCTCCTACTTCGAGTAGAAAGGTGGGAGGAATAAAATCAAAACGTACATCCAACCGATAAGAGGGGGTGGGGTGGAAATTAAATATATAAAAAGAGTTTTGATTTTATTCCAACCTTTGGTACCACTCCTTCGATCTTCATGCGCCACCAGGCCATCGAATAAGACTAGTTTGCATACCAACTCGTAGAGGGCGTCGAGACGAGTCCTTGGAGTACCCACACGCCATACTTCGGAGAGACGCCAACACCAGCGCCACCTGGTGTCATGGTTTCTCGAGTCTCTCCGAAGTGTGGCTTGTGGGTACTCCAACGACTCGTCCGGACGTCTCCTGCGAGGACCCACCGGTATTTTTCGTCCAGCGTCACACCCGACTGAGAAAAACGAATTTTTGTCATTTTTTCCTTCTTTTTCTACTTTCCGGGTAATGAAATTATCGGAAACCTGATTGATGTGATAATCCTGTAAATTGATATCGGACCGGCTCCTAGATATAAGGTTTCTTGCGTGACAAAGAGATTAGAAACACATCGTGTTCGATTTCTTGTTTTTTTTTGTGTTTGTTGCTATTTACATGATTTCGTTCGGGTTTTGTTTATTAGTCCATTCACTGCTTCCGCTGACGTTGTCCATCGGGTTCGCATCAAACTCACTTAAAATTTAATCGACGAGTATCTGCTTAGCGACACCCAATCACAGGCGTTGAATTGACAGTATCCCCACTCTCCTGCATTCGTTCCTCTTTTATCTTTTTTTGTTGCTGCGCAGCTGTTGGTTTTTGGTGTTTGATGTAATTTAAACTATTATCGAATCCCTCTACACGCACGTCATATCCTCACCGACTAGTTTATAATTCCTTTTGTTTCGTGTGTAGTATCGCTCGTCTCCTTTTTCCTGCTCAATGAAGAATCGATTGCTTCCCCAGTTGTATTGTCTGTAAAACGGATAAATACACGTTATTTCTGGAATTTGTCGTGTTTTCCGGAAAAATATCACGCCGAACGGATTGAGATTGATAGCAGCTGATAGAGCACGAACGGACAAAGCGTTAGAGTACCCACAAGCCATGGTTTGAAGGTGGGCGAATTTCAACCAAAAAACGCCATTTTCATTTTCGAGTTTTTTTGAACTTTTTCAAAGTATACCTTGTGGGTACTCAAACACTTTGTCAGGGACTCTACTTTCAGGATCCAATTACTGCATCTCATAATTCCAAAAAAAATTACAAAAACTTCAATTCTGACTTCCGGTTTAGTCGAACGTTCATGAAACAGCCTCAGTACGAATCCATAGGCTCTGCCGATTCCATAGAGTACCCACAAGCCATGGTTAAAAAAAGTGAAAAAAGGCCCAAAAATTACCCCGGTTCTTTTTTTGAGAAGTTCACGAGGCGTCGAAAGTATGGCTTGCGGGTACTCTGGGTAATCGGCGTGGCCTCATCTGTTCACTCGTAACTTCAAACGAGTCGAATGGCTTATCCTCTTGGCGATTTTTCTAAAATAGCGCCGGTCGTTATACGATGCTACTCATTTACGATTTTGTTAGCTTTAATGATTAGCGCAGCAATAATGCATGATAAAGTAGATCTAATCTGACGCAAAGAAAATTAGCGGGCACGTCAATTGGAACGAGGTTGATCCACTCGACTGAAATAATCTCCTGCTGCCCGGATTTTACTCGATGAACATTTGGCTTAAGCTATACTATGTACTACCCGGTACCCACCCGCTCTGGTTTCATATAGAATGAAAGAGACGGAGTGAGGGAGCGAGAGAAAGGGTATAATAAGCTTTAACGTGCCCGGCAAACTGATGGCAGCGTGTTGTTATTTCAAACTAAAACTGGACACAGCTTACAAAATGCTATTGTACAGTGCAAACACGCACGCACGCCCACACACACACAAATATATACACACACGCGACGTGTAACATAACGTAACCCTCACCTAATAACAGTACGGTCAGAAACTGATGGTTACCAAAAACAACAGCTGTGTCACTACAAGTATTATGTCTAACTGCACGTTTTCCGCCGCGCTATCTGTAACAGAAAAATAATCATCCGTATTACAATTTTATATACGCTTTTCTTCATTTTTATTTTTTGCGCTGGGTGCTTCGCAAATTTCAAGGTCACAGGTGGGTAAAGGGTTTCCCGACGAAGTGTTAGAGTACCCACAAGCCATACTTTTGAAAAACTTGAACGAAAGGGAAAATCCATTTTTGGGTTTTGAAAAACGGGAAATTTGAGTTAGCTCTTATTGCGCATTCGTAAAGAGAAGCTCGTGACGAATTGTTAGAGTACCCACAAGCCGCACTTTGAGCGGTTGCAAAATTTTGAGAAATTCACTACTTTTGAGTTTTTCGAAAATTTTCAAAAGTATGGCTTGTGGGTACTCTAACACCTCGTCTCGAAGTCCTCTATTAAATGACAGGGTTTTCAAGCTCGATTTCTTATTCTCATATGAAATAATTATACGTTTTACGAGCGAACCGATAAAAACTTATTCCAGACGATGTGGTGTTTCCCCGAGCGAAGAAACGAAGGAGAATGTGGAAAGAAATAGGCAATAATAAAGTTAACGGCGCAATACGTGTCAAAGGTTTTTTTCAAATAATCGCTTTGCAAATGGCAAAGAAAGAAAATGTTATGTGTTACGAATACATATAGACCGTCTACACGTGTGGATAACCCTAAAATCGTAGGTTTTAGGTAGTAAAAGTTGTAAAAGAAAGAATGTCGCCATTTACCTCTAAGGCGGATAATGATTTATCCAGTGTAAGTATACAGAAAGGTTTCAGATAAAATTTAACGAGTGCCCGTATGCTTTTTTCTCGGGTCGCTAAAGGGCAAGACTCTCTATTTTTATCTCCTCGTGTAACAAAAAGGTCAACGGTCCGATAGCGTAGTTGAATAGCGGATTCCAAGGCGAGTTCTTAGAGTACCCACAAGCCATATTTCCAGCGACATTGAAACTTTGCTACAGGAGCGCCATCTGGATATTTTGTTACTTCGCGTCGACGCGAAATATGCCTTGTGGGTATTCTAATAAATCGTCTCGAGCTGCTCTTTCATAATTTTATAATATCACCGAAATTGGTTTCAGTAGCGCCACCTATATTTTGCGGGATCTGGTGTTCGTTTAAAATATGGGTTGTGGGTACTCAAACGATGCGTCAGGTGACCATCTATAACTTGGCATACATAAAATTTTATACAAGTGAATTTTTGTTTCGAATTTCCAATGTTTTTCAATTTTGGAGTTATAAAAGAAGAATTTTTGTGAAATAGGTATTCTCTAGGGCGCCTTTAATTCATTCGATACTTAATATAATTTGAACTGTAATTCAAAACAGCAGGGTGTGCACCTCGCACCGATAAACACAATGCAGGCCCCTGTGATAATTGATCGAGATCGCTGAGTAGTTTATACGATAATTGATGGATTTGTTTTGGGGAGCTGCTGAGTGTTCCCAACATCGATATCAAATCAATCAATTATTTTGGCTTGACAAGCTCTAGACTTTAAGGTTAAAACGACACGTTATTGAATGGCATTAAATGGGTGGAAATATTCGTGTTACACGTGCCAGCAAATCAATTTTTCGATACGTCTCTTTACGCATTCGACCTTTTGGGTTTTTGACCCCGGGAAGGTGTACAGCATTTTAAGACAAAGTCTTGGAGTACCCACATGCCAGGTTTTGAAAATACTAAAATTCCCCAAAAATGAATTTTTTATCTAATTTTTGAAATTTCGGATTTTCAAAAATAACTTTGGAACGTACATGCAAGATTCATGCAGCTATATTTTTCCTATATATTTAATAAACCTGAAAAATTGAAAATTTTGAAATATCTTTTTGAAAATTCGATATACCGGATTTTTGAACCCGGGATGTTGGAAAGCACCTCGAGACAAAGTCTTGGAGTACCCACAAGCTATATTTCGGAAACACTCAAAATTTGCCGAAACCTCATTTTTGTTATTTTCTAAAACTTTGGAATTTGATTGGTGCAAATTTTTTACCACTTTTAAATGATCACCAAAATATTGGGGTAAAAGTCTTTAAGTGAATGATCCCTAATAATCCTTTAAATAAAAAAATTAATTTGAGGTTTTTTGGAAATTTTTTTTGATATTCATGGAAATTTGAAACATAGTCTTGTGGGTACTCTAAGAATTTGTCTTGAACTCCTCTAATCAAGTGTAGGATCGATGGTGCATTTCGATGGAAACGAAGCGATTGTATATTAAACAAAATTATTAACATATTTCCCTTTTGAAATGATTTCAGGTATGGAGGAGAATGGAATGGGATTGATGGAAGTTCCTCTTTCTACCATTCTTATAAGAGTTTCTGAAGAGTATCGCTCGAAGGTAGAAAGCTCCATTAGAGTTCCTCATTTTCTTCTTTTTCCTTCCATTTGGGAGCAATCGAACCTTTGGGAAACGATTCATCGAGAAATTTATGAGAATTTTTTTTTCCTTTTTTCCCCCATTTCTTGCATAATAATAGAAGGAAAATTACATGTATATTTATTTCCATGTACATTTTTGTTCTAAGGTTTCTATAGGTTTCCAAAGGTTATGCTGGATATTGAATTACCTTTTAATAATAATTCCTCTCTACTACTATTTTTCATTCATCGAAATCGCAGTTAAAGTTTATTACGGAACTTGTTACATTTCCATTTGCTTTTCCACTATCGCCAGATTGTATTGCAGTCGGTTTGCATTTAATAAGCGTTCAATTTCTTTTCGCAGAAAAATTCAATTTCCCGTAATTCCCATCACTGAGTAACTATCTCGAATTTCGTACCCCGAAATATCCCTAGAGAGCCCTCGGGCACACATTTTGAGTACCCACATGATATAGCTGAGACATGCCCAATTTTTTTTCAAAATCATTCGTGATTTTGAGTTTCAACTAAAATAAAAAATATATAATGTTACTTGCGGGTACTCTAGCGAATCGTTTGCGAGTCATTGGATGAAAGATAGCTTCGAAAAATGAATAATCTTGGAAAATCGAACACGCGGATGACCGAAATTGCCGATACTCGGTTTCATGTGAAAGGGGAGGCCGAGACAAAGTGTTAGAGTACCCACAACCCATACTTTAAAATTACAAAAAATTCCGCCATTTTGTTTTTGAGGTTCGCCAAGAATTTCGAAACTATGGCTTGTGGGTACTCCAGGACTTTGTCTCCAGCTGCTCTACCACGTCTCAGTATTGAAAATTTTCTAAGTGTCACGCGTAACGAGAAAACTCGAGAAATTGGGATTTTTCTACCAGGAGAGAGGGAATTTCGAGTGAGAAAATACTTCCACCGCTTCTTTCGGTAATATAAACATTATCGGGAATGAAAAAATGACTGTCAAATAAATGTCGGGGAAACTTATCCCGTGACATATTAGGTGGAGTGTATATTAGCGTCGTCCTTATTTACGAAGGATGAAAAAAGAGGAGGAAAGCGACTAGTGGAGACTCCAGTACATACACGTATCGTCGTAGGTATATATTTCACATTTGCGATGGATGACGGAAGCTTCGCTCGGAGACGCACGGAGGTAGTGGAAAGAGGGAAAGGGAGAGAAGGAAAATGGGAAGGGGTCGAAAGCGAAGATCGAGTTTCGTAATTTCGTTGAGAAAAGGTCCTCTCCTCTCCCCAGCGATCTACGATGGAGTGACGCCAGAACCGATATTCCCCGGCTGTCCTTTTCTTCGCAAACGTCGGAATGTATTCATCCATCCGTCGTATACGGATGCACATTTATATAAATTACTCACACTGCCGTTCGGAAAGAACCGAGTTTCGAAGTTTCTCTGTGCTAGCAATATCTAAGAATTTTTCGACACCAGGGGGCGGTAGAGGAGCTCGAGATGAAGACTTAGAGTACCCACAAGCCATGGTTCCGAGAACCTCGAAGAAACTCAAAAACAAAATGGCGGATTTTTTTATGTTTAAAAGTCTGGCGTGTGGGTACTCTAAGACTTTGTTTCGAGCTCCTCTTCCGTATGGTGCCAAGCACGATTGGATTTGGCCACCTCGGTTTTGGTATTTTGGAGAATTTCGCGGATTTCGAGATGAAGAGTTCAAATATTATTTAAATATTGGCTTTTCTTACAGTTCGGCTTGAGTTATGTCGTGCCAAAAAGAAAGAATTACAGTAAAAAATGGAGAAGGAAAGAGGAAAACGGTGAAACGAACGAACGGTAAGAATTACACCCATATTTTACAATAACCAAGGGGAAGAAATGGGTCGACTGTTTTACATATTTCCACTGTAGGTTACTACGACGACAGAAGAACGAGAGTTTTTTGGGAAGCACGGGGAGGGGCCGAGGAGAGTTACCTTTTACATCTGATATTCTACGTTTTAAATCGTAGAGCTTTCCTTCCATTTCTCAATTCCGATAGCAGTGCTGGTTCTTCGTCTCCTTTTTAATAACAATAATTTAATTAGCGCGATCGGACTTTTTCCACTATTTTTTCTTTCTATTCATAACGTGGTATTGCATTTTTTTAAACGAGGCGTCTTGGCATTGCTTAATTGAACGAACTTAATTTCAATCGAACCAAAATATTACGTACGGTTATTTTTGCTAGCGTTATTGACATTTTTTAATTTTTTTCTGCGTAGGTGCATCCTACAGCTTTTTTGACAATAGAATCTCGTAAAGGAGCTCGAGACGAATTCTTAGAGTACCCACAAGCCATAGTTTCGAGGAACTCGAAAAAGGTCAAAAATCACGTGGCCATTTTTCACACGATTTTCAACCGACTCGAAAATATGGCTTGTGGGTACTCTAACAACTCGGCTCGCTTTCCTCTCTCATACCGTGTCGGCTATTAAGCATTTCAATCGTTTCGGAGTTCCCTTTTTGGTCGTTTTTGCTTAGAAATCGTAGTATTTCGCTGTACAATAAATTGCAGTTACTCGAGTAATATAACTGCTTGACGTAAATTGGAATCTCTATATTTTAATTTGTATTACGTCACATACAGCTAGAGTGAGTGAGTGAGTGAGTGAGTTCGGGGTTTTATGGCGACGATGCCAAAATAAATGCGGGATACTTCAGGAGAGCGAGATGGGAAAGAGAAAGATAAAGGGGTATGTAGATCCCTCGCCGTATTGATTTCCCGTCAGTAGCAGATCGAACCGTTCAAATCTGTACGATAAGCTATCGGCGATTCGATCCTTCGCACACTTATGCCTATTCACGTACACGTTTTTACATAACACACGGAATGACGCGTCCGTATGTATGCGCATATATATAAATCGCCCCGCATATAGAAACTACGTGTCTCCCTGCTTTTTTTTCGCTTTCACAAAACATCCTCGTCAATGTGCTCGTTTTATTTTACGCGGTCATCTTTTTTGACATGAGTGACAATTTTTCGTTAAACTGAGAGCTTTTAGAGACACACTCAATGCCTTTACCCATTGTCATAACGTGGCGTGGACCGGTATTTTTTTTGCCTCGCGAAAGAAAAAAAAACCACCGTAAAAAACAATGCCACAAGCGCGTAACATATCTAATAATTCCACGTTGCGACTGCCACGAAGCTGATAACTCGGTTCCGACCGTAAATAACGATCAAGCAGATCGAGGCACACATTTCGAGTACCCGCAAGCCGTACTTTTCTATCACTTCTGTTTCGCGTGAAAACGGACGGCGGATTTTCGAAAAAAAAGTCATGTCACCGAAAGTATGGGTTGTGGGTACTCCAACGCTTCGTTTCGACCTCCTCTAAAACAATTCTCTACTATTTCAAATGTTGCTCCCAAAGGAAGCGCAATAACTGCACTTTATGACCACCAAGTTGCTGAAAATATATTTCTATTAGCTGATAACGAAAGGATAGGTCGGGACAAAGTGTTCGAGTACCCACAAGCTATGCTTTCCATTATTTTTTGTTTCGCTCAAATATAGGGGGCGCGTTTTAAAAAAAAAAGTGACGTCACCGGAAGTGGGGCTTGTGAGTACTCCAAGAGTTTGTCAGGAGCTACTCTCGAAGGAGCTCACGTTCGATTCGAGTTTGGTTGTTTCTTGTAGAAGAAAAATGCAAGTATCCGAAAACATTACGGGGTAGGGACTTAAACGAGAATTAAATCCGCTCTATCTGCTATCTACTTCGGATATACAACAGCGGTCTCATCTTCTACCGGCGAGTTTCTTAGCCTGGAGTTTCTCTCGATTAGCTTCACACGGATTAAGACCGAATTCTTGGCATGGCAAACTTAGTTCGCTCTGCACTGCTTCGCTTTTCTTCGATACTACCACCACACTACTACTTATTTCGAACTACCGTCTAATACTAATACCACTGCATTCGCGGAAAACTTTAATGAAACGTCGACGTTACAAAACACGAAAACTGTTCCGACGAAGATACTTGATGTTGTTTCTTCCTCTTCCCCAGTTATACCAATAATTATTTATCCTTTTTTATTACCAATAACAGCTTCCACTCCTGCCTCCTCGGCAGTAATTTGTTACCGACGAGTTGATAACGGAAAAATAAAGATCCAGACGAGCCGTGATATAAAAACAGTTATCTTTCCGATGAAAAACAAAAAAGGAGGCCAAGCTTGTCTTGGAAAGTTTCCGAAACCTTGTTATCGTTTGTGGTTACTCCGAAAACTTATTTTAGCTTTTTCCGAGACCCAGTGAAATATTTCGATCTTCATATTTATGGAAAATGGTAGAGCAAGTCGAGACGAATTCATAGAGTACCCACAAGTCCTACTTTCACTAACTTTCCAAAGCGCGTTTACTCCAAAGCGCCATCTATAGGCGGAAACAAAAAGTGATTCCGAAGTATGGCTTGTGGGTACTCCAAGGCTTCGTCTCGCGCCACTCTACCGTTTGCCGGCACTTAATTCCAAATTCATCCGTGCGTGTGGATGTAAACACGTGATATGTACGGCGTTAATATCGCAACACGCTCTTACACGTGAATTTAGTTGGATTTTATGTAAATATGCATAGAATTTAATGGCACCGGGGATGTCGGTTCACGCCAGGTAATATGCTACGCCAATGAAACCCAAGGGGTATGCGAGGGTCGGTAGGGTGAAACGAAAACGAGAGAGAGAGAGAGCGACAAAGAGGGAACGAAAGAAGGACAGAGATGGCCTAGAAGTTAGCGCGTAATATAAGGGGCGCATTAACGCATGCTCCAACTTTGACTATTTATTAGTCTAGCATGGTAATGCCATCTGATGAGCTAGAAGACGAAGAGGAGGGCCATATTGGAGAAGTGGTTGAAGAAGAGACGAGGGAGGAGGTAGGGGGGGGGGGAGTCTTGGTCTTAACCTGCGCTATGATTCCAGACTGTTCCTTCCTCCCTCTCATTCTCTCTCTCTCTCGCTCTTTCGCTCTGTCTTCTCCCCCTCCAGTGTTCGAAAGCAGTTTATTAATCCCAATTCTCTGTATATCAAACCACGAAAGCTTACGAGCGAAGGAGCAAAGGAACGAAGGAGTGACTGAGTGCACGAGTAGGTATAAGTAAGCGAATAAGCGACGAACTAACTTAACTTTCTGGAGATTCCTAAACGCATAAACTTATGCTCGCGATAAATCATAGGGGGAAATGGAGAGGGGGTGTGAGGGGAAGGAGGAAACATATAAGTTTTAGTGATGATGGAGCGAGTGAGAGAGATGGATAGATCAAAAGGGAGATAAAGCGAGAGTGGGGGAAAGATGGTATCGGAATGAGAAAGAGAGAGGGGAGGAGAGATATTATGAGAACAAGAGAGAGATAGAAAAGAAAGGATATTCTGAGTACGAGGAGGAGAGAGACAGAAATATTACTAGAATAAGAAACAAGGAGTAAGAAAGAGAAAGAGAGAGAAAAGAATATTATGAATTCATTAAAGTTGCAGATGAAAATGAGAAGAATTGAAAGTTGATAGTTCCGAAAAGTCTGCAAAAATGACGTACGTAGAGGAAGCGAGGAATATCTACCCGTGTAATTATACATCCTCGTATTCCTGAAATTTCCACGACCTAGTTTCCTCTTCCTGCATAAAAAAATTCCAACTACCACGCTTTTAATTGTATCCTCAAAAAGTACGAATTTTTTCAAAATTGTTTCGAAAGTGTGGCAAGTGGGTACTCCAGCGACTCGCCGGAATCTCCTCTATCGTTATTCGCCATCGACAGTGAATTCCAACGACTTTTCCCCCATTCTTCGAAACCAATCTTTTCGTGGATCGAAGATTCTCAAAGAGCAGCCCGAGACAAAGTGTTCGAGTACCCACAAGCCATACTTTTGTACACTCGCAAAATTACTCGAGAAGCGCCACCTGTATTCGATTTCGAAAAGTGCCGGAGGAAACTACGGCTTGTGGGTACTCAAACAGTTTGTCGCGGGGTGCTCTGTCGTTGTTTAATATTTAAATTCGCCTGGAAGCTACGGGATGGGAATAATAATAATAAATGGACGTATATTTATTCCAGCGCTTAATTTACGGCCGGAAAGGAGCTTATGCGTATGTATAAATATGAATTGCATATTTTTTTTTTATAGATACGAAACGCGGGATAAAAATTCGATAGACTGTATATTTATGTATGTGTGGGTACGCGTACATGTGCATTTGATAGGGTAGTATAAGCCTATAAAATATTAACATGGTAGACGGAAAGGTTTTCCCAAAACGTGACACAATTTTATCTTGGAATATACGAATGGAAACGTGAAACGATTTCATTCGTTGCTACATTGGAATTCCAATAGGCGAACCGTCTAACAAAATCGACTTGAAGGGGGTGAGAGTTGAAAGAGGGATAGTCAACTTTTTGCCATTTTCAGCATTTCAACGGAATATTTCACATTTTTGGGTATTTTCAAAAGTATTCCGTTTCAATTCTGACGAGCGCCACAGCTTCATTTTTGCAAGACCTTTTTCACCTCATAATGAAGGGTTTTTCTTCTTGTTTTTCCGCAAGCTTGCGAGTTACGAACCGTTATTACGAAATTATTCGTTTAATAGTAGATTTCAGGGATGTATTACATTCCAGGATGGAAGAAACTCAATTTGTATGGTATAACGTGAAAGTGTAGCCTCCAACGATTCGTTAGAGTACCCGCAAGCCATGCTTTCGAAATAATTTTTTTTATCACTAGAAATCCCTAGTGATTTTCAAGAATTTTCGATCCCATCCGAAGTATGCCTTGTGGGTACTCTAACAATTCGTCTCGGACTCGTCTCACAGAATCTACTCCTACAATAGAGATATCTTTGGAATTTATTTTGAAAAATGTGAAAAACGAATATTGTCCTCTTCAGAATGCATAAAATTCGACTGGAAGGAAGAAATACCGACTCTTTCTCCATCGTATCATTGATATTATCCCGTGAACCGTTCTCCTCCATCCGTTCGTCCCTCTATCGGCGAATTTTGCCCTTATCGGCATGAAAGGATTATTAATTCAAGTGATCTTTGCAAAACGAATAAATTACAACACTAATTAAGGAAAGGAGTCCCGTAAAGGTCTTCTCCCTCCGTCGAGAAACCCAGGGATGGGACGAGAGGTCAGAGAATCGTGTAATTGACTTTCGCATCAATTTACGGATTGAACTTCCGCTGGAACGTTAAGAGAAATAGAAAATCCGGTACAGCGGAAAGGGGGAGCGAGGAGGAAAAATATTTAATGGTTTCTCTATAAAAGTTGAAATATCGATTTCCGTGATACGGAGCAAATCGCGTTTCACTATCGATGCTTGTTTTTCTTTTTTTTTTCCTTGGTCCATTCTGAGAATGAGATTTCGAGTTACCAGAACCGAGCGATTCGGGTATCTCTGTTTCAAATGGAGCTTTCAGAGTCGCTGGGTTCGAAGACTGATACGGGCGATTGCACTTTTATAAGATCGTCTTCGATCAAAGCGCAGCTTCTCCCCCATCCCCACCGGATGCAACCGAGTATCGAAATCAAAATTCCCAGCAGAGTGTTGAAAGCCCCAGCCTGGAAATCTTTTCGTTCATTGACATTTTAGAAAAAAAAGTGTATAACCAAGGTTTCAAAATTTAAAAAAAAACTCAAGGATTTCTGACTTTAAAAAAAAGTCCCTCGGAAGTATGGCTTGTGGGTACTCGCACACTTCGTCGCGACCTACACTATCGGTGTACGTCGTCAAAATTAGGGTACCCGCATCCTGGACAACTTTATTGCACATTTTTGCAACCGATTTTATGCGAATCTCTAAAATAGCAACTGGATCTGCTAGAGGAGCTCGAGACGAATTGTTAGAGTACCCACAAGCTATACTTGGCGCGACTTCTAAAAATTTTCCAAAAGCTCGGTGTACTTCCGGTAAAAAAAAATTGTTTCCGAAACTATGCCTTGTGGGTACTCTAACAATTCGTTGGAGACTACGCTATCGCTGTGTATAATCAAAATTGAGTTATCTCCCTCCTGGAAAATACTACACGTGTTTATTACATTTTTTTTATAGGCGCTTAAAAATATTCCCGCTGATGTGGGTGTTTGGAATACCGGCGGTCTTGTAAATATTCCCTTTGGTAGCTCGGAGCGTTTATTCACGCGAAGTTAAAAATACTTGTGTCTATTAATTTAATTGTCATGCGTTTTTTTTATCGGTCCCTATACGCCGTTGAATGGCGATTCAAATTCATACCTTGTTTTCAAATGTAGATATAAGGTTTTATGGCATCCTATTTTGAGGGTTTAAATAAACGCGTCGGGTAAAAATACGCAGAAAAATTCCCTTGCTTTGTGACGAACGAATGAGCGGGCGAAACTGTTGCAATTGAAATGAAGCTTCGGATGCAAAGCCCGTTACTGAAAAAGAGGAATACGTCAAATATTGAAATTTGAGAGACTATTAATTAAAAAAGAATTCGATCAAATGGACTGGAAAACGACGTCGATAAAAAAGTACCGCAAAGAAATCCAGGAAATTCAATTAAAGACACGAACATTTTTTTTTACACTGTTCCTTCAAAAAGTGCCATTTATTTTTCCTAATTTTCGAGAATTCCTTGTTTTTTATTTGAGATTCTTGTAGAGAATCCTCTGACCGACTCTTAGAGTACCCACAAGACATACTTTCAAAAAACTAAAAAATAGCCCAAACTCAAAATGTCACTTTTTGGGCGAATTTCAAGCTTTTCCGACACCCGGCTTGCGGGTACTCAAACAACGCGTCTCGGGTCGTGGAATACGACCGTGTACGAAGAATTCAGTTTCTAGCAAGTTCGGGGCCGATACTTGATCCTAAAAGGTACGAATACCCCTTTTTCGCAAAAAAAAGCGGTCGTCGACCGACTATGCGGGAAACTCGGGGATGGAAATTCCAATCAAGTTGGCGTACAACGATGATATTTCAATTATGGAGAATACCAAAGGTGTGGTTATCACTTAGGAAAGAATTATGTGCCGGAGAGGAAAAGGAGAAGGCGTGGTCCGGGAACACCTTAATTCGAGGGACGATGGAATGGAAAATTCTTCCTTTTTTATCATTATTTTCCGTTTTTCATCCCTTCCCCTTTTGTCTTCTTCTTTTTTTTTCTTATAAATGCGAAATTCTTACATTGGATTTTCTTGGCTTCCACAAATTAGAGGCACGCTGAAATTTCACAGGGTTCTCTCATGGAGAGAAAAAGAGAGAGAGAGAGACACACACAGAGACGCTGGAATTTAATTAAAGGACTCTTACGCTACATTTCGGGCAAGATGGAAAACGTACTACCCGCTATTCGCCTTCCAACCTTACAAATTCTTACGTCTTACAATGGTACTTTACGGCTTTCACCTTTCAACTTTCTTTCTCCCCGGGGAAAATGAACAACACAAAACATGTTTTCCTACATTACGCTAACCGGCGGTATCTAATATGGTTTTCCTTCCTCTTCCTTTTTCTTTCCCCCTTTTTTTGTCTTCGGTTGCTTTGTTTGTTTATTTGCTCGCTTGTTTATTAGTTTCTTTCCGATGCCAAAGTTTATAGTTCCATTCCGACTTCGTATTGCGGGAAACGTACGGTGGCGACCTCATTTGCGAGGGCGCGAAACGCCAACTGTAATTTATACGTCTAGCGTATATCTATATATATATATGTCTGGTATACGAGAGACGACCGCTATGGCGGCGAGTTTGGGGAGTGACGTCATCAATCGTACGATCCACGGCAGGGGTCCCGAACCTCGAGGAGTCGGAGCCCCGGGGTTAGAAATTTTTCAGGATTTGGGGAACCGAGAATTTGGAATCTCAAATTTGGAGCTTCCAAAATTTGGAATTTCGAGAAAAAAAATGCGAAATGCGCCTTTCTTTTTCTCCAATTTTCCGCCATTGGAGATTCGCGCGGGACAGGGTGCTGCCGTTGGCTGTTAATTAAGTTGCCGGCGTTCAACACGTAGCGTAACGAGAGCCGAACGCTTAAGGCGGAATGGGTATGGATGTGCAAAAGCACAACAAACGATTTCTTTTTTTTTCCCTTCTTCCTTCTCTCTCTCTTTCTCTCTCTCCCTCTCCCTCTTTGTTTTGCATCATTCGCTCGGCTATTCCTTTTTTGTTCTCTCCCTTTTTTATTTCGGATTCTTTCCCTTTTTTCTACCCTTTTGTTATTGTTGCTGTTGTCGGTGTTGTCACTGTACCGTTATTGTTGTTTGACGTTAAACGGCGGGAGGAGCAGGAGTAAGAGAAGAAAGGGGGAGAAGGGGGAGGACAATAATTGGCAACGGCCTCCGACGAGTCGTTGTCACGGCCGAGGGACAATTACCGCTTGGCTACAAATGTCTTCAATTTATATATACATATATATACACACACACATATATATAGTATATGTATAATGTGAAACTCAAGCGAAAAGAACGAAAAAAATATGGAAATTCTTGAAAGAAGATTCGGTAGAGCGTTAAGGCGATATGTTTACTATATATACATATATATATTTGTATATTTATCTATGTATTAAAAAAAGAATACGTAAAAGGCTTTTGAAAGCCAGTGTATCGTTTGAATTCGCGTAACTGCAGGTTATAAGTGCAGCTAGCTACCCTTTGTTGGTGTAAGCACCATCTTTTTCTTCTTTTTTTTTGTTGCTGTTTTTAATTACCCTCAAGTAGGTATATAAATGTTATATTATATTTTGTTTGACTTTTCTTTGCTGCATTTTATATTTTTACACATACACACACACAATTTCCATAATTGTAAGTGCTATATATAGTATAAATTAAAGTAAAGCAAAATTAAATAAAATACAATAAATTTAGTTATTATTATTATTATTATTATTATTATTATTATTATTATTATTATTATTATTTATTTTACCATATATTTCTGTATTTTATTATACATTTATATGTAAATGTAGTAGACCGCGGTTGGTCCAGTGGGTAGAGCGTTGGATTCACACTCCGTAGGTCCTGGTTTCGAATCCCCACTAGTGCTGCCCGGACCGACCCATTACGAAACTGGTATTATTAATTATATATGTAAATGTATAAATATTACATAAAATATAGCAAAGAAAAATAAAATATAATATAATCCACTAATGATTAATTTCCAACAAAAAAAAAATTCTCAAAATTATAATAAAAAAAAAAAGAATCAACCGCGGTTTGAAATTCATGGAAATTCTTAGTCAAAGTTTCGGGACAAAAGGACTAAACGTCCAGGACGAGACGGGGTCAAGATGTCATCACCTCGAGGGGTTGGTTCCGGGCAAAGGGGTGGCATATATTCTCTTCGCCCCTCTGTTTTCCGGAAGGACGAAAAACCCGGTGGGACACCCCTCATAATATTCCCGGTTCCTTGTAAACTCCATCCTCGGGCGGTATATATGTGTGTGTACATGTGACCCATACATATGTACTACATCCTAACATTGCCACATACTAGAGAGCCCAGCCAAGAGGAGGAAGAAAACAAGGGACGAGGGACAAAATAAAAAAAGAAAGAAAAGGGAAAATAGGGACGCTGGAGGAAAGTAAAGGCAAGTTCCTTTTCCACCAAGTATAAAATATCTCAATATCCCTGTCATGTTATATCCTGACCAAAAGGGATCCATATAAAATATTTATGTAGGGAAACTCTCGACATACATATTTTCCCTCATGGCTCTTGCATTTGTTTCTTCTCTACTGGCTTTGTATCTGGATCTGTGTTTTATTTTTATAAATATGTATATGTGCGTGCGTGTGTGTGTGTATAGATGTCACGCTGGTGTCGGAATTCACAAAATTCCAATTGGAAAATTGGAAAACTGGATTTTTTCTTTGACCAAAAAGGAAAATTTCATTTTTATAAATGTTGTCATCGGTTTTCCATTAATTGGAATTTTCTTTGTGGGTATTGAACTTCAAATCTTTTTTTTCAAAAATCCATATTTTTGAGGAAAAAAGAAAAATCGAATTTCAATTTATATAATTATCAATGATGAATCTAAAAATAAAGTTGGCTCGAAATTCCGAAAAAAGAAAAACCTCCATTGTTGATTAAAAAAAATATAGTTTCCAAAAGAGAAACAAAAAACCAAATTTGGATAATATTAAGTATAAAAATATATGATATATCTATATTTTTGTACATTTGTATATTTATATATTTATATATCTGCACAAATACATACGTAAAAAAATATGGGGGTGTGCAAAAATATATAAAACACAGAAAGAGAAACGGTAGGTGTGTGTTTCAAACCCTAGGCGACAGTCGTTGACGTAACTCTTGAATTACGACCCGAATTTATGGATGTTCGCTCTCTTTTCTCTCTTACCAACCCCCAACCCCCAACCCTCAACCCCCAACCCCGACCCTCCAACCTCTTTTAACAGCAGCAGCAGCAACAACAACAAGAATAACAACAACAAAACTACAGTATTTTCCTCCCCCTCCCCCCTCCCCCTTCAACCCCAGGAAACTTCTTCCTGTCTTCGTTGCCATCAACATATGATATGATAATCTATCATTTTTTACCCGTTCCGCCTGTAGCACTGCGAAAAACGGGAAATGATAAATATTGAAATGTATGAAACATTATAAAAATAAAAAAAAATGAAGGGAAAGGAAAAAAAAGCAGAATTTATATGGACAGGTACGAAAATCCAGCGGGTAAAAAGTATGCAAAAAAAAAATAAATATGTATATGATAAAATAAAAGGTATACTTTCATACCGAAGAGAGAAAAAAAAACAAATAAATAGAATTGCTCATTTTTTCATATCCAATTGGTATTTTAATTTTATTTCGGATTTATCGATAACCCAGGGTGGCATCGCGACCGCCGAAGATTTCAAAATTTTGAAAAATGAAATTTTCGAATTTCTTCCTTTTCCAATTTCTTTTCCCTTAAATTACAGAATTTTGAAAAAAGAAATTTCGGAATTTCTTCGATTTTGGTCTAATAAATTAAAAAAAAAAAACAAAAGTAACATTTTTTCCGCAATCCGTGGAAAGGACTTTCCTTCTTTCCTTCCCCGGCATTTCTCCGGCCGGAGAAAATGCGAGCTCTCCTC
The DNA here is from genome assembly GCA_949825005.1 of Gasteruption jaculator. Classification (NCBI taxonomy): domain Eukaryota; kingdom Metazoa; phylum Arthropoda; class Insecta; order Hymenoptera; family Gasteruptiidae; genus Gasteruption; species Gasteruption jaculator. The sequence continues at coordinate 8,313,055 of OX463776.1, forward strand.
GACAACTATGTGCCAAGTTTTCCCTTTTCCTCCCCCACCCTTCTTCGCGGCAAAGGACCGAAGAAAAGCGTCTTTTGTCTCCGAGTAATTTAATACAGATACATACAAATGGGGGTTGCGTTTTCCCGAACAGCTGGAATTACATCCCCGCTAAAGTTGCATCCCATTTTCGAGGAATCCGCTTTCAATTTCAACCAACTACCCCCTTGCTACCCTCGCCATTGATTTTTTTTCCTTTTCTTCCTCCTCTTCTTCTTCTCCTTCTTTTTTTTTTCTTCACCCGACAAAGATATCTTCGGCTTCCGTACCAATCTCATTCGGGGATTTTGCATTCAAAGGAAATCTCATCGCATTAGCTTTTTGCCCCCCTGTTTCCCACCCCCTCTTTGTGTTTCGGATTGTGTTCGCCGCTGTTTTTACTTAAGGGAAACCCGGAGATAAAGATAAAGACACGGAAGGAGATAATAAGAGTCCCCCTGGACTTTGGATTCCGAACCCCTCGCGAAAGACATTTGCAAGGGTTGCAAAGAAAAACCAACGGCAACCAGGGGGTTCGATGCGAAAATAAAAGCCTCCCTTCTTGTACTTAAATTATTTTTTTTTTCTCGAAAGTTATTTTCAATGATCGATTTTACTTTTTTTTAAAATTTGAAATTTATTCTCAAAATTGATATTTGAAAATTATGTGTTTTTAAAAATTTATTTATATTTTTATATATTTAAGGGTTGACGCGAAAATGAAACCTCCCCTTCTCATATATTATTTTTTTTTTTAGAAAAATTTCTTTTTCCGAAATTCTGAAAAAAGAAATTCCAAAAATTATTGTTTTCTTAAATGACTTTTTCCCCAAATCGAAAATTATTTTTACTTAAATCAATTTTATATATTTTTTAATTTTTTATTTTATAAGAAAGATTATATTTCCCGAAAACCGAAAACAATTTTTTTTTTGCTAGGGTTTTGCCGTGCCCCGTGGCAAGTTTTACGGGGTTTTATGGGGTGGAAAAATAAATTGACAGCGCGGTGGCAACTTTTGGCGAACGAACGAAGGAATTTTGTCGAGTTTCGGCGAACTCGTCGCATCCGAGAGCCTTGCCCGGCCACGCCGCGCGATTTATTTGACAGCCCCGGCGTGGGCAGCTGTCAGCTACAGGAGCCCCAGCCGGCTGGAGAGGGCGGGAAATCGGTCCTCCGACTGTAGCTGTGATTATTGACAATTTAATCTAATAATGGAATTTTCATTGAAATTTTAATGCGTCGCATCGAGGAGGGGTGGCCCCCGAACGGTTGCGACGCACCCCCACACCCTCGCGCTAGCGTATGTGGCGTATGTGGATGTGGACCCGGGCTCGCGTATCGAATGACGTATACGGTGATGTGCCGAAAATACTTGATGAATTAATAGAAATGGCTTTTAGATGTACGCAAATAAAATATTGCCGCACTTCCTTTCGCTATTTATTATTATTACGTATAGGTGGCGTTCGATATCGTTATTAATTTCGACGCGGAGCGTTCGTGGCTCGTGCCAGGGGGTGATTTATACAAACGTAGGTCGACGGGCGTGTATGTATGTACATGCGGATGGGTATATATTGCGTGGTAGAATTTACCGAAGTGACGTCGACAATATGCGGAGTGGTTCGTTGATAAGTTACCACCTGAATTTATTCGGAAAATCCGTGCAAAAAACTACCCCCTGGGAATGACTCGTCCGACACCTTTTTGGAAACTGATTTTTAGCCCATTTTTGGGGGAAGGGGTAGGCATGCCCAAAAAAATCGACTTTTGGAAAAATTTTTTTTGAACTTTCGGGAGACCCATATCCGATGTATTTTTTTCCGAGGAATCCATTTTCATTGTCAAAATTCAAGATTTCTTACGGGAAACACGATTTTTCCTCAAAAAACCTACTTTTTTCCAACTTCCGCTGGGATTTCACTAAATGTGACCATGGGAATCGATTCTACGGGAAAAATTACCCCTAGAAATGACTTGTCCAACCCCATTTTTGAAACTTTAATTTTTACCCCATTTTTGGGGGAAGGGGTAGGCATGCCCAAAAAAATCGATTTTTGAAAAAATTTTTTAGAACTTTCGGGAGACCCATATTCGATGTATTTTTTTCCGAGGAATCCATTTTCGTTGTCAAAATTTCCAAAATCCAACGGGAAACAGGATTTTTCCTCAAAAAACCTACTTTTTTCCAACTTCTGCTGGGATTTTGTCCAATTTGACCTTGAGAATCGATTCTACGGGAAAAATTACCCCTAGAAATGACTTGTCCAACCCCGTTTTGGAAACTTTAATTTTTACCCCATTTTCGCCGGAAAAAAAGATACTTAAGAAATCGCAACGAAACAATATCGTGACGGACATCGTATTTTTAGCGAACATCGGTGAGATATTTAGGAACTATTGCGTCGCGTCGTCTGGAATTGAATATTGCACTGACATGCACGCGTCGCAGGCCACGGTGCATCGAACCTCGTCGTGTCGAATCGACGACGCATGGAGCTAAATGTTATTGATCATCCTAAAATCGTCCTCTAATAAATAAATAAATAAATAAATAAATAAATAAATAAATAGCATTTATCTTGGCCGATTCATATAGGCGTTTGCACGCGGGTGTGTGCGAGCGAGTAAATTTAAAATATTTGATAATATTCATTCGATTTATTTAATTCGGCTAATTTAGCCGAAGGGGATTAATTGATAGGTCCAATTAAAATCCGATGCGTTTTTCATATACTCCTTTCGGCTGCGTTCGAAGAAGGAGCGAGAAGCCGCCATTATATTCGTGCCCGTATTGTTATACACGATATTAACAATAACAACCTCCGGAGGTACTCGGGGGTGCAAAAGAGAACGGCCGGCACGACAGGTGGATGGATTTCGTGCGATTCTATGGGATGCGATATCACGTCTGGCGTTAAAAGTGCCATTTTTCACGAGAGCAACCGCAAAGTTTACCCTCCCCGACCATTACGGGGCCGTTTGCGCTCGGTACCATTCCTTATGGGGCCGTTTTTACCTTCCGCGACCATTTTAGGGCCGTTTTTACCTTCCGCGACCATTTCAGGGCCGTTTTTACCTTCCATGACCATTTCAGGGCCGTTTTTACCTTCCGCGACCATTTCAGGGCCGTTTTTACCTTCCACGACCATTTCAGGGCCGTTTGCATTCGGTACCATTCCTTATGGGGCCGTTTCTTTCGGTGACGTCCGTTATAGGGCCGTCGGCCCTAATTCAATAACGACCCCCGTGGGGCCGTTAAGATTTAATAATAAAAAAAAAGGAAATCACTAAAGGGCCATTGGCGGCGTAGCGACGTTCGCCGTAAGGCCATAACGTCGTGGGCCGTAAAACGGCAAAATGGCCTTTTTACCGCCCCGCGCGCGCTCCTTCACCGCGTTAATATCGTTATCGACGATATCGGGGGCGTTTTATCATAGCGACGATACCAGGGGAAAGGTTATGATGTTAAAAATAAATAAATTTCCCCCGAAAGAGAATCTATATATTGATAAATTTCGCTCCCTTATCCATACGAATACCTGTTGATCCTTTATTATACCCTTCTCGTTGCGTTCGTATGCGCCGTTGATTTATTTAATTGGATGCATTCTGCGCCGCGGCTATAAATACGCATCTTTTCAGTAAAATCTACAGGGGGTGTCGCCGAACGTGAGCGCGGAAAAATCGTCGCCCCCGTTCGAGGGCCAAGAAAAAAGGCCCCACGTTTCGAGGGCCCCGTAAGCGCCACCGGGGATAAGGTGTCGATGACCTTGGTACCATCGAGGTCATATTTTCGAAATTTCAAGGTCACTGGTATTTTTTTTTCCAATTTTTTTTTGGAACTTGACCGAAAATTATCATTAAAATTAAATTAATTGAATACGAACGACCTTGGAATCTCGGAAAGTGTGACCTTGGAAACCCCCTTTTTTCCCAGAAAAATGACTTGCCCTACCCCATTTTTGAAACTTTTATTTTTACCCCATTTTCATCGTCAAAATTTCGAAAATCCAACGGGAAATAGGATTTTTACTCAAAAAAACCCCTTTTTTTTCTAGAGAAATATTCCTCCCTCGAAAACGGGCGATATTTTCCTCCGACGTTTTTCCACGACGTCGACAGCCACCGAGATACCGCGGTTCAAACGTTTTCGGCGACGCAGCCTGTATAAAAAGTACCGGGAACGGCGTTACAGTGGCGAAAGATTGCTGGGTACAGTAGTAAAAGTACAAGTGGGTACACACGGGGGTGGTTTTAACCCTCTAGCATTTCGACGATGTTTACGACAAATTCGTTCGCTCTTTTTCCTTTGTTCGACGGGACGTACTATATATATATAGAGAGAGATGTGTGTAACTATATATATAATAATAAAATAGGTAAAGTTCATTCGCATGCTGGTGAGATACAGTTCAGTGCAAGTGGTGTTGCTCGTGCTTCAATACGGAATCAATACGGTTTTGTATTACGGGCGGATTATCGGTCGTCCTTTTTTTTTTTACTGCCCCAATACCCGACCTTCTCCCAGACGTCTGCCATACTATCGCTTCCACACGCGACAATTTGTAATTATTATTATTTTTTCCATTATTCTTATTATTATTTTTTTGTAACATTAAAATTTCAAACTGGATCGAGACTTTTGCCATACTATCGCCCTGAAAAGATCTTGGAAAACCTTGGAAAGGTATGACAAAAGTCTAGATAGTGTCCGTCTACAAATTGTAGCTGAAAAAAAAAAAAATATCTCTGCAAGATTTGCGCCATACATTTATTTCAATTTCTCGAATCGATCCTATTTCTGACACATTTCGGCTTCGGAATTCGGACCCCCCCCCCCCGAAAGTATGGCAAAAGTCTGGGGAGAAAATTTCTCTCCCCGAAATCCACGCGAACTGCGACTTTTCGTGGAGGGCAAATAAAAGAAAAAAAAATTCGAAACGTGCTATAAGTCTGGGGAAAGTCAGGAGAGGCCGACCCTGAGGTGGACTTCGCGTCAGACGTGGCAATAAAAAAGGAAAGGCGATGCGATACGATAAGAAAGAGAGAGAGAGAAAAAAAAAGAGTCATTCACAATCTAAAAAGTAACTTGCTGGGGGTGGGTGGCGGAGGGGTGGCTTTTCATCCCCCTTTTTTTTGCTTTACTTTACTTTACTTTACTTTCGGTCTATTTCACTTTGGTTTCATTTCGGGTTCTACTTTGTTTTATTTTTTTTTATTTTTTTTTTGCGGGGGGTGTTTTTGCTTTTGCTGCCGGTTTCAAGGTGGGTGGAGGTAAATTGCAAAGTAGTAGTAGTAGCACGTGAGGAGACAAGGCAAGTCGTAAGTTCGTCTTACCACCACCAAAACCACCAGCGCGTTCATTGTCACTAGTAGTATCGGAGTTGTTTAGCGCCTGGATCTCCAGTTTCCGCATCAGATTGGTCGTGGCTGTGGGGGCAGTAGTAGGCGTTCCTGCACAATAAATACCACAAAATCGCGTCCATAAACTACAAAAAACCACAAACTCACTCTTCGGCTTCTTTTCCTTTACTTTCCTTTCCTTTCCTTTGCTTTGCTTTCCTTTGTTTTCTCTTTCGTTGATTCTGAGCTTTTTGGAAAGAAGGAAAGAGAGAGAGAGAGAGGGTAGTACTTGAACCTACCCATTATATTTCCCTAATCACCTATAACCCACCCCTCCCACTCACCCCTGAATTTTTTGAACTTGAAGTTACAATTTTTGGGGATTTTTCAATAGTTGGAATTTTTTTTTTTTATCAATGGAATAGAAGAAAAGAAAAACAGTAATGGGGGCGAAAGCTCCGGGGTGTGGGGGTAGTTCGACTACCGATTGGATGATGACGAAAGAAAGAGAGAGAGAGAGAAAAAAAAGGAGAGAGAGAAAGAGATGGACAGAGAGAGAGAGAGACGAAGTCCGGCATGTGGGTGGAGAAAGAAGAAGAAAATAAAGGGAAAGAAAAAGAAAATAAAGAAAAAAAAACAGGGATGAAGGGGCAGATCGATTTTGCGATTTATAGTGGGACGCGAATGAATTCTCCCTAAACGTCATCATTGCCTCCTTTTTTTCCCCCCCTTTTTTTTGGACCTATACTTTTCCTATACTTAAAAGCTCGACATGTTTCTGACATTTCTCCCATGGACTTTATATATATATAGATATATAGATGTATATGTACAGTATATACATAAATACATAGCCACGACCACGCATATATATATCAATATATATACACATATATACACACACATATATATAGATATATAAAATATATGTACATATATCCTGATATATCCGTGTCTGTGTGGGTATATGTATATACAGGTATGTGTGTGTGTGTGTGTGTATTGTATATAAAGAAGTATATACATGAACAGTAGGAGCTGTCAGTGACAGGTAAAAGGTAGCAGGCAGGCAGGCAGGCTGGCTGGCAGGCAAGCAGGGAAGGAAGGAAGGAAGGAAGGAAGACAATTTAGCCGATATAATTTAGAGCCCTTCCGCCGCGAGTGTCACTGTGGAAAGGATATAAAGAGAACGCCTGGCATTCTCGCTTTTCCACAAAAGTGCGAGATAAAGAGCCAAACAGGGGAAGAAAGACAGAGAGAGAGAGAGAGAAAGGGGTAGAAAATAGGGGTTAGAGTAACCGAGGCTACGTCCTCCGCTCGTCTATACGGAAGACAGCTAAGCCGCAAAATACCCATCGCCATACTTTCCCTGCCTCGGCTTTGACTACCGCTACTGCTGCTACTATTATTTATACTTGCACAGATAGTAGTAGTAGTAGTGGTAGGGGTAGTCAATAGTAGCTTCGATACTAGATACTATCCGTGATACCATTATTATTATTATTATTATTATTATTATTATTATTATTATTATTATTAATGGGTGACAATAGTCAGAAATACTACTACTATTGATTCCGTGACATTATCCATGATACCGATCCCTTACCCCCTCGATTTTTAATTGTGAGAAACAAAAAAAAAATCTACCTCCAAACTTATAAAAAAAAATCGACCAATCCAGTCGACACTCGCGTTCTTAAAAGTCTCGCCCATCGGACCTTTGCCATACTATCTTCCAACAACGAGTAACTCCATATTTATTTTCCCTCCCTCGCCACCGATACCTTCTTTATATACAACAAAGATACACTCACACTCCCACTCACAATCAGATACACCCACACTCTCACGCAATACATGTACCATGTGTACGCGTACGTGTGTCTCCATATATACATACACTCCACCCTCTGCTATATCTATCCCAGCTTATACTACCACCACCACCACTGCCCCCTTATCTCCGACACTCACACCCCCCTCACACATATGCGCACACACACCCACACGTATATTTAATACCTATCACTCCACCTACACCTACTTAATACCTATCAACCCCTTTCCTGTACCTCTTTCTTCATCCCTTTTTGTTACCCCACTCCACCCCTCATCTCCCTCCTCTCTCTCTCTCTCTCTCCGACCCTATATTTCCTCCTCTTTTCTTTTCCTGTCGCTTTAGCGCGAGGATTTATCCGAAAAATCCCCGGTGAGGATCCTCTCCTGATTTCACTCGACGATTTTATAACCGCGCTATCCGAAAAAGAGCCGGGAGAGATCAGAGCTGACAGTGGCTGTGCGGTGGGGACGCGCGTTTCTTCTTTCTCAACGACAAACGATTCAGAAAAAGTCTTGGGTATTTTCTATACCGAGTACGACTGAGCGAGTGTGGGTGTGTGTATGTGTATGTGTGTGTGTGTGTACACGTATACACTCACAGTACAGAAAAGAAGCTTGGAAGGAAGGATATAAAGTAGAAAAAGGGACGGAAAAGAATGAAAGGCTTTCGTATTATACTTCGCCTTCAAATTACAGGTCTCAGGCGACTTCCCGGGGGTGTATTTGTGTAATAAGATTCCCCATATTCGCCCGGAAAGGGGAAGACCCACCCCCGGCCGGATGAGGCTGGATTTTACCACTTTTGTTATATCCGAAAAGCCGGAACTTGTGCGCGAGAGCGAGTGGCGCCCCCCCCCCCCCCCCCCCCCGTGATTCCCGTCCTCGAGATTCGCTTGCGAATTGTACAATTGCAATCGCAATTGTCGGAGAATCGGTGTTGAAAAATAAAAAATAAAAAAAATAGAATCCAACTTTCGACCGAAAAATAGGCAATTTTTTGCCCTCGCTGTTTCGGTAACGAGGCACACGATCACGGCACTTCCGCATAAATATGATAGATAAAATATTGTAAATGTGATATAAGAGCCATTGTATGAATAAAAATGATGGATTAATGGAATAAAAAAAAAGACGAGTGACTAACCGGTGTAGTAGACGGATTCCGTGGAAACGTTGTATCTGGCTTCCGGTATCGAAAGGGAACACTTGACGATCGCCGGTTTCGGTAATTCCTCATCCACTATAGTCATCCTGGATAAAGCGTCGTATCGTTTATCCGTTCGTTGCGTGATTTCGACGTTCGACTTCTGACCCTCGTAACCCCTGCGGACATAAGACCGGTGAGATATTAGTTGCAATCAATTTTCCTGTCCTTAAAGCCTGCCGACTGTTATTTATTTTTATATATATATGTATAAAAAAAATACCAGGGGGTTGAGAAGAAAGAGAGGGACAGAAAAAAAATTAGGAGATCGAAAATAAAGGGAGGGGGAAAGAAAAAAAAAATTCAGTGGGTTGAAAATAAGGGGGGACGGGGAGAAAAAAATTTAGGGGGTTGAAAAGAAAGAGAGAGACGGAACAAAAATTCAGGGGGTTGAAAATAAAGGGAGGGGGAAAGAAAAAAAAATCCAGGGGTTTGAAAATAAAGGGGGACGGGGAGAAAAAAATTTAGGGGGTGAAAAAAAGGAGGGGAAAAAAAAGAGAGGGAAAAACACATTGATAGGGGGTCGAAGAGAGACAGAAAGGGTTGAAAGGGGGGTGAAATGCATTTTTATCATTCCTCTCTAATTTTATTTCACCCCCGATTTTTTTTACGCCATTATTTTATATTTTTAAAACCTACAGATTTTATTGGAAATACATAGAAAATATTTTTTTTCCCCCGCGAATTAATTAGAGTTTCGGAAATTCGAAAATTTCAAGAAATAATTTTGAGAACATTTTAGTAATTCTTTTTTTTAAATTTATTTTTTGGAAATTAAGGAAAACTTGAAATTTTTTTTTCAGTGGCAGTTGAATAAAAGGTGGGCATGTCCAATATTTGATTCGTTGGTGGTATTTACGTGTATACATGTGTGTGTGTGTGTGTATCCCGTAGTTAAATGCCTGGCCTAGACTTTTGTCTCGTACACCGTGATTTATTTCTGTCCCGGGATACGAGCCTGCCTTATTTGAAATAGCAATTTTCCGCAATCTTCTCTTTTGCGTGAAATTGGAATAACTGATTCCGTTTCCGGAAAAATAGCAGGCAGGAGAGGGAAAAATTGTAATTATCAGCACAATAACTATAAATATACTATTGCAGAAAAACAAAATTTGATAGAAAAAATTATGCAAAATTATAATTATAATTATTATCATTCCGAAAATCCTAATGTTGAAAAAAAAGCTTATTTTCCATTAATTTCCAATTAACTGGGTAGTTATTAAAAATATAGGATATTTGAAAAGAAAAATATATATAGGTATATATTATTTATATAAAAAAAAAAATTAAATATAAATATGTACTTTTGATAAAGGAACTTCGAAAAACGAGACAGTTGTGATAACGTGACTTTAGCGGCCGGGGCTGTTTACCGGGAGGATTTATTACCGTTCCGGTAAAGCATGGTAAGTCGAGAAACTGGGGGTGGAGGAGGAGGGGTAGTAGAATGTACAGTGTATAATACGATACTTCTGTTTGAAGAAGCAAAAAGGGAAGAGCGGGGGAGGAAAAAAAACATCAGCGCATTTGACATGAAAAAAAAAAAATAAAAATAAAAAAAAATATAAAAAATCGGGGGTGAAATAAAATTAGAGAGAGGAATCATAAAAACGATATCACGAACGCGTGTTGCACATCATAGCGGCGACAGCCACGAATAAACAGCGATAAATGCATTCTCCACCCCCCTTTCAACCCTTTCCGTCTCCCTTCGACCCCCCATCAATTTTTTTCCCCCCGGTCTTCCTTTTTTTCACCGCTCTAAATTTTTTTTCTCCCCGTCCTCCCTTATTTTCGAACCCCTAAATTTTTTTTCTTCAACCCCCTGTCTCCCTGTTCAACCCCCAGAATTTTTTTTTCCCTCCCCCTCCCTTTATTATCAATCTCCTAATTTTTTTTCTGTCTCTCTCGTCTCTTCCACCCCCTTTCCACCACCCCTTCGTGTACACGTATACACACATATATATGCATATTTTTCAAATCCAGCAAACACGCGATTAATCGACCACCCCCTCATCCCCGTACCCTTCACCCCCTCCCTCTTTGCGTGTTACTTCTTTATACGGCTTTACCCCGCCCCCACATTCGAATCCCGGAACCAAAAGGGCGCAACCGGGGATTGAGTGTCCACCACGGGGGTGGCCCTTCGATTCTCACCCCGTCACGTTGTACTGTACGTACACCGTAACTCTCACCCCACCCCCCCCCCCCTCCCCCTACCGCCCCTCGCGAGATTTCAGTTCGCAGAATGGATTACTCGCGAGACCATTATTTATATTACGGGGAAAAAAAAATTAATCGTGTGTTTATTTCATTAAAAGTCGATTTCTCCCGCACCGGATCCCACCGGGTGAGCGTTGGAGCTCTTCTTTTTTTTTTGTTTTTGTTTTTAGATACGGAGGAAATAGCCATCGACCTCGAAATCCCGGGCGGGGAATAATTAAAAAAGCGCTTTTCCGTGAATTTCCCGACAGGCAGTGCGGGGTTGGTCGCGGATGAAAATTTCGCGCGGGAGGGTGGAGAGGGTGTTGCGACGAATTCCCAGAGTACCCACAAGACCCACTTTCCGATGGTTAAACATTTTTTTTTTTTTTTTCGAAAGTAGATGGCGCGTTTTTGGGGAAGTTTCGCTGTAAAAAAAAATTTTAGGGGGGAGGCAAGTGCATTTTTGCTAGGGTTTTTTATTTTAAAATTATTATTATTATTATTATTATTATTATTATTATTATTATTATTATTACAATTATTACAATTATTATTATTATTGCTAAATTCCTGGGGTGCCTTTTACTATTCCGGTACTATTAAAATTGCCATTATTACTATTATAATTACTATTATTATTATTACTACTATTATTATGATTATTATTCTATTCCCAAAGGTGTTACTATCGATGACATTATCGTTTCGATACACCTTAGTTAGTTTCCGCTATGTACCGACTGTAGAGTTACTTTTGCGCGTTGTCGCACTTCCGGATTCCTTTCACGCCGGGAAAGTGCTTCCACGGTACATAATGAAAATATTACAATAAATAAATATACATAAGGGTAACGTTGATGATGATAATAATAATAATAGTAAGGCGGCAACAACAGTAGAAACTGCCGGTGAGAGCTGTAGCAATACCGAGGCGGTAGCTGGTAGCGGCGGTAGTAGTAGCAGCGGCAGTACCTACTAGTATTGCAGGAAGAAGTAGTAGCGGTAATAGCAGCACCGGCGGAAAACAAGTAGAGAGAGTCAACGAAGTGAAAAAGTTAGACGGGGGCTTAAATCAAGTAGAAACAGCACGTATAGGTCGGACTTACTCCACTGAGATCTCGAGGGTGGGTTGCGGGTAGAGCCCCTCCGCTCTGCAGGTGATTTCCATTCCTTCCTTATCACCGGCACTTATTTTCTTGCATTTCAGGTCGAACTTCTCTTCCGTCGCTGCAACAAAGGAATGCAACGAATTATCTTATATCCACTTCTGCCCCTTTTTTTTTGTTTTACCTCCAGCCGATTCTCGCTACCGCATTGTTTTCGCCCCCGAGATCGAGCGATTTCGACCCATTTTTTTCTTTCAAACACGAGGATTCTGTTTGTTGCACAATGCCATAGTTTTCAACAACACCGGCTATTGTTCGAAGAGTGTTATTTGTTACTTACACACTAACTTTTTACGTTCTATTGGCGGTCACGTCAAAACTTGAGTGATTACAATTTGGAATTTACCGAAAAAAATCGACTTTTGGAAAAATTTTTTTAGAACTTTCGGGAGACCCATATTCGATGTATTTTTTTCCGAGGAATCCATTTTCATTGTCAAAATTTCCAAAATCCAACGGGAAATAGGATTTTTCCTCAAAAAACCTACTTTTTTCCAACTTCTGCTGGGATTTCATCAAATTTGACCTTGGGAATCGATTCTACGGGAAAAATTACCCCTAGAAATGACTTGTCCAACCCCGTTTTTGAAACTTTAATTTTTACCCCATTTTTGGGGGAAGGGGTAGGCATGCCCAAAAAAATCGACTTTTGAAAAAATTTTTTAGAACTTTCGGGTGACCCATATTCGATGTATTTTTTCCCGAGGAATCCATTTTCATTGTCAAAATTTCCAAAATCCAACGGGAAACAGGATTTTTCCTCAAAAAACCTACTTTTTTCCAACTTCCGCTGGGATTTCGTCCAATTTGATCTTGGGAATCGATTCTACGGGAAAAATTACCCCTAGAAATGAGTTGTCCAACCCTGTTTTGAAAACTTTAATTTTTACCCCATTTTTGGGGGAAGGGGTAGGCATGCCCAAAAAAATCGACTTTTGGAAAAATTTTTTTAGAACTTTCGGGAGACCCATATTCGATGTATTTTTTTCCGAGGAATCCATTTTCATTGTCAAAATTTCCAAAATCCAACGGGAAATAGGATTTTTCCTCAAAAAACCTACTTTTTTCCAACTTCTGCTGGGATTTCATCAAATTTGACCTTGGGAATCGATTCTACGGGAAAAATTACCCCTAGAAATGACTTGTCCAACCCCATTTTTGAAACTTTAATTTTCACCCCATTTTTGGGGGAAGGGGTAGGCATGCCCAAAAAATTTGACTTCCGGGCACATTGTCCGAATCAAAGTAAATCAATTGCTTCAACTCAATGATTTTAAAGTTTGATATTTTGTTTCAATAAAAAATCGGAACCAACTTAATTGATAACATTTTTTTCAAATTGCAGTATTTCAAGCAAGACTTGTCACGAATTAGCAATTATTTACAGTACACTTTTCAGGCATTTCACCTCTTTTTCCGAGAGACCTGGAAAATTCTTTGAAAATATCCGGATATTTCATTTTCATCCCTCTACTCCCATCCCCTACTCCCGGTACTTATACGTACTATTGGGTAAGAGTCAAAGGGTGGAAGAACAGTAGCAGTGCAGCGATATGCAGCAAAGTGCTCGTAACGTGGTCGCTCTATTACGAATACCAAAGAAAGATGATGTAACTATCGTCTATTCGTGTCTCTCTCTCTCTCTCTCTCCCGCTTTAACTACGTACTTCATTCTTCCTTTCTCCCTCTTTTTCGGTAAACCCTCTATCTCGGTTCCCCTTTATATGTACTTCATACACTTCCTCCACCATTCGTGTGTCTCTCCCGCTCTTTTTTCTCTCCTCTCGCTTTTCTTCCCTTGATAATGCGGTGGTCCACGTCGTGTACATTTTCTCCCTTTGTACTTTATACCAACAGCTTTTCAGTTACGCTGCCTCCCCTTCCCCACCACCCCCTCGCTACCGCTGCTCCCGGGTATCATACCTATTACCTACCTACTTCGGGCGAAATAAAAGTTAGCTACAGCCTCCAGGTAAGTGTGTGTAATTTATTATATCTTGTATCGTACCGACCCCAAAGAGGAAAAATTTGAAATTCGATGGAATCACAAAATTGACAAAAAAATTTTTTTTTATTATCGTTATTATTAACAATTTATTGATTATCGATTCTGACAGAAATTTATGATTTTTATCGAATCAATGTATTTTTACAAAATTTTTGGAAATAATTTATTGAGAAATAATGTATTAGGTTGGTGCATAATTAAGGACGATTTTTTTCTATGATACGCGGCATAATAATCGTCGTTAATTATGCACCGACGTAATTGGGAAATTTATAATTTTCTAAATAAAATTTCGAAATGTAATAATTTCGAAAAATAATAAATTTCTATCTAAAAAAATTTGTTTTCATTCTATTTGAATTAAAAATTTCCATTTTTCGCGGAAACACTATTCAGAAAAAAAAATTCCCATCCTCTTAATTCGAATATTAAAAACAAAAACGAGAAAGAATTTCGAATTTTCATGAGAATTAAAAAAAAAGGGGGAAATATTTTTTCACCGAACAAATGTAGGAAAAATAATACGTCTCTGTACATACAAAACCAACACATATATCCGCGTCTATGTAAATGTGTGTATAATAAACTAAAAAGGAGAAATAAAGAAAGAAAGAAATGAAGAACAGAGACGGAGAAAGGAAAGTGTCTCCAGGAAAGTTGCACATTATCGCGATAATGTAACTGCAGTAGATGCAACGTAACAGCATGCAGGCATCCTGGTTTCTGTTCTCTCCTTGTTGCACTTTTCTTTCATTTTCCTTTTTTTCCCTTGTCTCGGTGTCTCATTTATTTCGCTCTCTTCCATCTCTCTGTCTTTTTCCTCTTCTTTTTTTCTCCCTTACTCATATTCCATTCTCTATATTACAACCGCTATTTTTATTTTTATAATCCACCTACTATTCCATTTCCTCTTTGTCTCGTCCTCCCTTGGTGTCCAACCTCGAAAACATTGACATTCGTTCTGACATTCCTCGTAAAACTTCACTACTCGGAGCTTGTAAGCTCGGAGGGCTTAAAAGCACAAGGAAAAATGGCACATCTCGCGGTGGACGATGTTTTTCCTCTTCCCTTTTCTCCAGCGGGTTTTAACGTCCAAATTATGTACGTAAAAATGTGGAGCCACTTACGACGAATCGTTAGAGTACCCACAAGCCAGGGTTTCCAGCTACTTCGTTTCCGTGCCCGTAGAGGGCGTTGGAAAAAATGAAAATTACAAAATGTGGCATTCCTGAGATGTTGATCGATACATTCAGATATTTTTTATCGAATTCAAGGGAAGGTAATGGCCAAAAAAAGACAAAAATATCACATTCGTGGAAATTTCTCGTCACCAGAATTTTTAAAAATGAAACGAATTGTGGAAGCTCGTAGAGGATCGCGAGACAAAGCCATAGAGTACCCACAAGCCATACTTTCGATATACTTATATTACGATGTAAAAAAAGGGGGGAGGGGGTTGGAATTTAATTGATATTTTGAAACCATGGCTTGTGGGTACTCTAACGCTTTGTCTCGATTTCCTCTTTCAGAAAAAAACACTTAAAGGGATGATTCTATAGTTTTGAGATATATTCGAGGCAATTAGTGGAGTTAAAAAGCGAGTTTGTTAATTTATGTGACATTTTCCCGGACGAAAAATCAATTTCCACTTATTTTCGTGGGAAAATCGTATAAATCTGTCCACCGGTTAATTGAGACTCCGTTTTGCGGTGAAAAAAAAATGAAATGAGGTCATTAGTAATTCTCATTATACCTATTAGCATTTGTTGCACGTGTTTATACTATTTTCACCCGTAATCGATTCACTTTTTTATGATAAATATCTACGTACATCTGGTTTTAATGTTATTTTTCTCTCCAATAATTTAGATTTAATCAATAAGAGACTCGCTCTACCGTGCGGTATATGATTTTTTCCGGAACATTTGTTTCCAATACCGTAGAAAATCCTTTCTTTTATTTTTCATTACGACTTTCCGCATGAGCGGCTTTAGTCGAGTCATAATTCAATAAATATTTCCAAAATAATTTGAATGGCCGGGAAAAGGTCATTTTCGCGTTTATCCCTATTTATCGCTGCGCCCACTAATACCCCGGAATTACCCCCTCCCGAAAAAAGTTCTGATAAATCCCCGGATTATCCCAGTTTACCGGCTGCAGCTTCACTCGCATCCAGGGAATTTTCGAAAAATCACTGGAATCACTTGAAAAAATAAATATGCCTTTGTGGGTACTCTAACGCTTTGTCTGGGAACAGGCTATCGATATTTCGCACTTGCGACCGGCAAAATTGCTCTGGGAATGACAATCGATAGACAATGACGTCATTTTTGTAAATTTTTCGAACCAGAATTGTCCCACACTGAAACCAGTTGTTGCACGTTGAAGAGGACCACGAGACGAGTTTATAGAGTACCCACAAGCCACACTTCCGAAACGCTATTTTTTTGATGCACCAACAGCTGACACATTTTCGAAATTTCCGGAAGTATGGCATGTGGGTACTCTAACAATTTGCCTCGAGCTCCCGGTTCACGATTCGAGGTTAAAAAGAAGTAACGACGTCGCGTTGTTTCGCAAATTCTCGAAATTCGTAGTTTCTGTTGGAATTTCCGCTTGTTCTTGGTAACTCCAGGAAGTTGGACCCAAGTTTCCGCGTTATTCGAGACTGCCGTTGTTCCGATAGAAACGTGGAAGAGATTTGGATATTTAACAACGTCGGTTTGTGCATTTAAGGGAACGACATCCGATAGTTAACAAGATGGGAGAGGAAACATTTTGAAATGTTGCAGTAGATATAGGAGCGCCGAGTGGAAATGGTTAAAACAACAAGTAGTAAATGCACATATATCTATACTGTGGATGTTTCTGCCATTGTCGACTAAGGAAGTGTTTGAATTGTTAGACGCATTTCCAAGGGAAGCATTGACAAACTGTTGTTCCAACCTCCAATGTTTGCTTGAAAGCAAACGTTGCTTTTGCTTTATTTCTCCCCAAAGAAAGCAAGTAAGCTTGTAAGCGTCCCAAATACTATCTTATAAATCACTGCATCCACCGCCCGAGATACGTTTGCCAAGATAACACCCATTTCTCTTGTTTCGTCCTTTCCAATTTAATAAATAAGCCATCATACGTAAACCATACCGCAGCTCCGGCCAATAAAAGTCCCCCGCTACGATCGGAGCCGCAAAGTCTCACCACCAGTGGCTTGAAAAATTGATAAAACGCCACCCATCCCCGAAAACATCGAGAAATCTGGGAAAGGGCGAACCGAAATGAAATTTTTCGGGTGTATCCTTGAAAAGGACCTCGCGACGAATCGTTAGAGTACCCACAAGACGTACTTTGGAATTGATCATTTTTTTCCCAAAAAACAGCCAATTTTTGAATTTCGATTTTTGTGGATTCTTAAAGAGGAGACCGAGACGAATCGTTGGAGTACCCACAACCCATACTTTGGAAGACATGAATTTCAGTCGAAATTGTACCAATCAAAAATTTTTGAACCACGTGATTTTCCGAGTCTCTCGGAAGTATGGCTTGTGGGTACTCCAGCGATTCGTCTCGACGCACACTTCCATAATTTACCCTCGAAATTCAATTTCGATGTATCGCGTTCCCGGAAATTGAGCGTTACGGTATTTCGATTCGTCCTTTCCCCGTTATTTCGCAAAAATCGAATAGCAGCGTGTGATAAAAAATACTTACAATAAACCGTCATGGATCCGCGAGCCGAAACTTCATCGGCCGGAGTGAAAACGACGCACGTGTACTCCCCACTGAGATCGATATCGGGATTATTCAATTTCATGGCTCGGTACTCGGTGTAAGGATCGTCGCTGGCTTTGTAATCCAAATCGATATACTTCTGAAGCCGTTCGACGGCCTGCGGGTTCGAGCCGTAGAGCCATTGATACACCAAATCGTGTTTATCGTAAAACCATTTAACGGCTAACGCTTTTTTCGTTTCGTCTTGCTCGAAATCGTTATAGTCACAATCGAGTATCACGTAATCTGCCTCGCCCGCTCTCACCAGAGTCGGTATATTTACACTTGTGATGTTCAACTGCCTCGTATCTGTAACACAAAAAAAATCGGATTGTTATTTTTGGAACCACAATAGCAGAGCCACGGTTGTGGCCCGAGCGGGGGTAAAAAATCCTAGAGACAAAACGAATTTCAGCTCGAAATTGAAATTTCTTCCAGCAGCGCCCTCTAGGATAAAAATCTGCTATTAATCTAGAAAACACGTTCAACTGGAAAATGTCCTCCTCTTGGAGCCTCGATATCTCGAAAACCACGAATCCTATGGAAAAAATCGATACAACCTTTTTTGTCGAAAAAACTATTTTCTACAAAAAAGTCCTATTACACTTTTTCGAAAAACCCCGAAATTTCGAGACAAAATCCGAAATTCTCATAAAAAAAATTTCCATTTGAAAATTTTCCTCCCCTTTGAGCCTCGATATCTCGAAAACCATGGCTCCCATCGACGCTTTCGACATAACCTTTTTTTTCGAGAAAACTATATCCTACAAAAAAGTCCTCTCGCATTTTCCCCTAAAACCATCGAGATTCGAGATACTTCCAAATTTGTGGATGGAAGTTCCATTTTTCGCGGTAAAAGTGCCCTCGATCGCTCGGAATCGAGCTTTTATTGGACGGGTTTCCGGAAAAAAAAAAAAAAAAAACGGGGGTGGAATAATTCCACCCCGAGCTAAACCGAGCTAAGCGTAAGAGGGTTTCCGTAGCGAAGGAGAAATAATTTTTTTTCTTTTTTTCTCTTTTTTTCCGAAGGGTAGGAAAATATTTTCCCTCTCATTTGGAGGTTCGCGATTTTCCCCGATAATCAATAACATCGGTAATTGGTAGCGATTCGGTCAACGAAATAAGCGCGGCGCCAGGAAATGGCACGAGAGCACCTGCGAAATGGATAAACCGTGTTATCGGCTGCAAATAAGATTAATTATTCCTGCCTCTGCCGACTCACCCCCCTCTTTCCACCCTCTCGGAACCTATTTACGGCTGGAATTTCGCTAAAAGCAAACGTAATATCAATTTTCTTTAATTCATGCAGAAGACGGTGTTACATTTTTATGATTTCGTTAGAGCAGTGAACGCCATTAACTATATATTGGGAAATATTGGAAGCGCGAGCTCGTAATTGGGGGATGAAAAGTGGAAGAAAAAAAAAGAAGGGAGAAAAGAGCAAGGGGATGGGGGTGGAAAAAAATAAATGTAGGTCTTAATCTTCGACGTCGATCACCCGAGCCGTTGGGGGATGATGAAGTTGGTCGCATGCAAATTCCCCACACCCCCTCCTCCTAGGGGGTGAGAATGGGATGTGTAGGAAAAATATCGCGAAGTGGGGGTGGAAAGCAGGGGTTGGAATTGCGTAAAATATATTTTTTAGCAAAATAATAATAATTTAGAAAAAAAAATGAATAAATAAATAATTTACGCGAATTTCCATAAATTATTAATTTTCTTTTTTTTAAACGCATTTTGTAACAATAAAAATCTGCTAAAATCGTTATCGGGGTGAAAGTGACTCCGGAGAGAAAAGGGGGACAATTTCGCTGGATCCTCGAAAGGACGTTTTTCCTTGGCATGAAAAATAGCCCCATTCCGCGCCTTTTTCAACCCTTCCTGCTCTTGCAACCCTCGTTTATCCTCGTACTCGTGCCGCGTCGTACTATTTGTTCTCACTTTCCTTAACGAGTTGCATTATTTACATTATTGAAATATTCAAAACATCCTGGAGACAATATGTAATATATCCTCCATTGTTTCAGGGTAACCGGGACTTTCTAGTGTCCTTCTTCTTTGCACGTTTTCTGCATTCACCCTCTCGCCTAGTTCCGCCTACAATGAACGTTCTACCGGTAACGTGGAATTATTAATTATCCGTCTGTCCATCTATATACATATATACATATATATATATATATGTCTTTGCTGCAATTAGTACTTTCGATCGGCCGACACTGAGAAATTACGAAACAGGAGCTCTTTCGTTAACCTACCCTGTGCACGCAGACACCGAGCGTTCGTTCCTAACACAATCAGCAAATTGGTGACGCGATAAAAGCGATATTTAGGTTCCATTACCGATATGCGACGGGGAAAAAAAAAGAAAAAAAGAAAAAAAAATCATATCGTTAGCAGTCGTTATTTTTGCTGGTCTTTAATTGGGCGTAATATCGCTCGCGATCGTTAATATCGTTAATAACGCGAATTTCCTCGATATCGGTACCCGTGTATTCGATATGAAGTTATCGGGTCAGTTAAAATTCATATATCGACACTCGATATATCAATTTTGTTTCTTTACCATTTTAGGAATTTTTCAGTTTTTGATTGAAAAATTTATTTCTCGGGATAGAAAAATCGTAGAGACTTCTGCTTTAGCTCATTTTGAAGCTTGGAATTTCTACTTTGGGACCTGTAAATTTCGAATTGCTGAAAAATTTTACCCGGAAGTTACGATTTTTCAAAGATAAATGAATTTTTGTTACTTTTCCATTTTAGGAATTTTTCAGTTTTTTATTGAAAAATTTATTTCTCGGGATAGAAAAATCGTAGAGACTTCTACTTTGGCTCATTTTGAAGCTTGGAATTTCTACTTTGGGACCTGTAAATTTCGAATTGCTGAAAAATTTTACCCGGGAGTTACGATTTTTCAAAGACAAATGGAATTTTGTTTCTTTTCCATCTTGAGAATTTTTCAGCTTCGGATTGAAAAATTTATTTCTCGGAACAGAAAAATCGTAGAGACTTCTACTTTGGCTCATTTTGAAGCTTGGAATTTCTACTTTGAGGCCTGTAAATTTAAAATTCCAACAAAATTTTATCCGGAAGTTACAATTTTTCAAAGATAAATTTCAAAGATAAATTTTCTAATATATTTAGTGTATGATATATTAATATATAAAATATTTAAATATACGACGAATTATATTTGTTAGATATATTTCCCCAAAAAAATATACGTTCCTTTTTTTGGCGTATGCCCGTAAAATATTCGAAAATATTTAATATTTTGAAAATGATACCCCAAATGTAACAGAAATTCAGTTTCGAATATATATAATTTATATTCAGCAGATATATATCGGTCGAAAAATATATTCCACACTCACAAAAAAAAATATGAATACACACACATTCATATATACACAATATAGATACATACTATAATAGAATATATCCGCTACTGACTAATGGCAGTACCGGGGAAAAGCTTCGGATGGTCCAGAAAAGGGACGAGGCAGGGGGTTGGTGAAAGTTGAAATAGATTTATTACGACTTTTCAGAGGGAGCAAATTTTCAAAGGGAGGCTAGCGCCGGGGACAGGGGGCGGGGAGTAAAATAAATAAGGAAAAAAATGAGCCTCATGCATATTCGAATGCAGTATATGGCTATTATCTTAAATTCAATCCCGTTTCCGGGAGGTTAAGCGTGAAAATTGCGTATGCAAATACGTTTATAAATTCTTGTCGAGAGTGCTGTATGCAAAGACCGCGAAAGGGGGGGTGGTTCGGGGGTTGAAGGGCGGGGAAAAGAAGAGGGAGCAGCGAAGGTGCACTGGCCGTTCCGATGTTGCGGAAAATTGCATTGACATTCCACCCCCGGAATATTAAATCGTTACCCCGCGGGAACCAAGACGTAACCCACGACGATGGGGGTGGAGGGGGTGGGTTTCGCTAAACGATATCACCCCTTTCGTCCCGTATAAGGGCCGTCGATGTTCAAGGTCGATTCTTATGCAATTTCTACGAAAGGGGATGCATTTCGAATTTTGGAAAAAAAAATTCTAACCCCTATTATTATTATTATTATTATGGGTACCGCAACAACCCTTGGAAAAAAAAAAAAAGAAAATGCACGGATGCAAACGCGTGTCATTTGTTCCACGAATTGCATCGGTCCATCTTTCGGCGTCCAATTCCACCCCGTCCCACTTGGTGCAGCTCCACCCCTCTTTCCCCTTCAACCCCTCCCCCCTCCTCTTCGTTCCGATGACGCAACAGTTTGGAAGAGAGATTCCGGCAACCCCTCGTTGGCTTTTTCTTCTTTTTTCTCCGTTTTATCGAAATTTCGCAAAACGACGATCATTTAAGAGATATGGAAAACGGTGACTAATTGCCATTTGAATGATGCAATCCCAGAAAGAATCCTGTCGAGGGACGGGGGTCGAACCAACGAGCGAGCGAGCGAGTGCGGCAGAGAACCCTGGGCTGGCAGGCCGGCTCTCGTTGGCTGGCCGTAGTGACAGCCAAGGGGATGGGAATTGTCAGTGGGTCATTGAACCAGTTGTGAATTGCAAGCTGTACACGTATTCCAGTAGTCGAATCACTGGTACCGTCATCCACTCCCACGAGATTTCACGTGTATCTCTCGCTCACCCCATTTTCGCTTATTGCCACCCTCCCACAGCGGTCCAGCGAAAGGGTGGAGTTGGGTCGCAGTTACATACATTTTTATACCGGCACGTAATATGTTTAGTTATTTATTTATTTATTTATTTATTTATTTATTCGGCCTCAAAACTACCCTCTTCAACCCCCATCCCCTATTGAATTTCCTCTTAAATTGAAATTCCCAGGAATGCACGAAATTCCGTTTGTCTTTGAAAAATTCTAGCTTCCGGATAACATTTTTTTGGAATTTGAAATTTACAGGTCCTAAAGTAGAAATTCCGAGCTTTAAAATGAGCCAAAGTGGAAGTGTCTACGATTTTTCTGGCCCGAGAAATAAATTTTTCAATCCGAAGCTGAAAAATTCTCAGGATGGAAAAGAAACAAAATTCCATTTATCTTTGAAAAATTGTAACTTCCGGATAAAATTTTTTAGCAAATTGAAATTTACAGGTCTTAAAGTAGAATTCCTAAGCTTCAAAATGAGCCAAAGTGGAAGTCTCTACGATTTTTCTGGCCCGAGAAATAAATTTTTCAATCCGAAACCGAACAATTCTCCAGATGGAAATTCCTAGAAACGCACGAAATTCCATTTATCTTTGGAAAATTGTAACTTCCGGATAAAATTATTTAGCAATTCTGGAAATGCAAATTTCCCGTCACTCGGTACCCCTTCGTTCGTCTTCGGAAAGCCTTGACTCGCGGAAGGAACTATCCCGCCGAAGACCATTTCCACCCCTTCTGGCCTCCCTTGTCGCTATACATCGCTTCGCTCGCTTTCACACTTGCATTCCACCCCCGAGCTCTCGTTATTAGTACTTCGGCCACCTTTTAGCGTTTTAATACTCTTCGAAGGAGTTGAAGGATGGCGGAAATAAAGATAGTAATTTCCAGTGGGAACTTGCGAAGAAACTGTAGTCCTCCACCCCTCGCCCCCACCCGAGAGGGGTGGGACGACGGCGTTTCATAGGTCATTGGTACTTTATCATCCATCCAGTATGAATAAAGCTAATGGCTCTATTGTTGGTTCCATGTACGCGTCCTACCCCAGGACGACCGACTACATGAAATCCCATTGAAATATAATGTCAACGGGGGTGGTAGTTAGCTCTTCCACTCTGTCTGTCTCCCATCCCATCCCATTCCATTCCACCCCATCCCATTCCATTCCATTCCATTCTACCCCGTTCCAACCCCTTCTTTCCCTCTCTCTCTCTCTCTCACTCACTCCCCCTTTCGCTCGCCACGTGTACCGGTGAAATATCGAGGACACATAGTGTCTCCAAAGTGCTGCTACATTTTTCATTAGCCTCCACCATTTACTGCTCGCTCAACTCGCCCGTTTGACATCGACAGTCCAGCCCTTATGTCTCTTATTGACACCCCCTCTCCTCTCCTTGCACACGCACACGGATTTTCGTTATTCTACATTTTTTTCAAAATATATGGAATTTTGCGTGTTACTGCGAATTTCCAATTTCAGATTTGTTGGCTTCCAATTGAAAAATTTATTTCTCGGAACAGAAAAATCGTAGAGACTTCCGCTTTGGCTCATTTTGAAGCTCGGAATTTCTACTTTGGGACCTGTAAATTTCGAATTGCTAAAAAATTTCATCCGGAAGTTACGATTTTTCAAAGATAAATGGAATTTTGTTTCTTTTCCATCTTGAGAATTTTTCAGCTTCGGATTGAAAAATTTATTTCTCGGAACAGAAAAATCGTAGAGACTTCCACTTTGGCTTATTTTGAAGCTTGGAAATTCTACTTTAAGGCCTGTAAATTTCGAATTGCTAAAAAATTTTATCCGGAAGTTACGATTTTTCAAAGATAAATGGAATTTTGTTTCTTTTCCACCTCGAGAATTTTTCAGCTTCGGATTGAAAAATTTATTTCTCGGGATAGAAAAATCGTAAAGACTTCCACTTTGGCTCATTTTAAAGCTCGAAATTACTACTTTGTGACCTGTAAATTTCAAGTTTCAAAAAAATTTTTTGCGGAAGTTACAATTTTCCAAAGACGGACGGAATTTCGTGTCTTCAAATTTTCCTGGAGAAAATTAAAAATTTAAAAGCTCGGGGTTCGCTCGAGAAGTTTCGCGACACACAAAAATGAGATATATTTTAATATTACATAATGCACACAATAAATATTTCCCCCTATTAAACAATTACACTGTATTGATTTACGCATAATAATTCTACATTAATGACGCTTATTAAACATTCCGCGGGTTAATAAATTAAAGCGTGCATTGTGAGGCAATTAAAGCTCGTTAAATATTTCATGCCTTAAAACACGTAGAAATGTATGAATTCGTCTGTAATTGCATATTGCATCCAATCGCTCCGCGAACCAAACGAACACCTCGGTTTCCTGTAACAAACCACCCCTCTGTGCCGAGAAAATCCGCCCTTGATACGTGTGTGTTTAGCAACGAGCCAAATTTAATGGATGGAGAAAAGCCGGGGTGGTGAAAATGAGGGGGATGAAAGCAAAAAATAAATAACCAAAAACGAAGTTCGTTCGGGGGATGGGTTTCAATGTCGACTCGTAAGAAATTCCTCTTATTGGCGAGGAAATGGATAGTCGATCCCTTCCGATGTTATGGGCAGCCATGAAGGCCCTTAGGGACAGAACAAATACTGAATTATGGCTTTCTCGGTTTCTTTTCTTGGTGTTACCGTTCTTCCTCTCGTTTTCTACATCCCCCCTCACACACACACACACACATTTTTGTATTTGCACATGTATAGAGAAATGCACTTTTGTGTAAAATGAAAGTTACGATTTTCGAAGTTCCGGGTCTTTAACTTCCACAAATAATTTTGGAGAGAAAATGAAAATTGCAGGAACAAAAGTAGAAATTCTAAGCTTCGAAATGAGATACGGTAGAATTTTCTGCGATTTTTTCCTCGCGAGTGATACATTTTTCAATTTGAAACTGAAAAATTCCCGAAATGAAAAAGAAAGAAAATTTAATTTGTCTTTGAAAAATTGTAACTTCCCGGTAAAATTTTTTTGGAACTTGAAATTTACAGGTCCCAAAGTAGAAATTCCAAGCTTCAAAATGAGCTAAAGTAGAAGTCTCTAGGATTTTTCTGGCCCGAGAAATAAATTTTTCAATCGGAAACTGAAAAATTCCCGAAATGGAAGGAAAAACAAAATTCCATTTGTCTTTGAAAAATCGTAACTTCCGGTTAAAATTTTGTAGAAACGTGAAATTTACAGGTCCTAAAGTAGAAGTTCCAAGCTTCGAAATGAGCTAAAATCCAACTCCCTACGATTTTTCTATCCCGAGAAATAAATTTTTCCGTCCGAATCCAAAAAATTCTCGAACTGGAAATTCACAGAAACTCACAAAACTCCCTTCATCTTTCAAAAATCGTAACTTCCGTCTACAATTTTTTAGGAATTTCGAATTTACAGGATCCAAAGTAAAAATTCCACGCTTCAAAACGAGCCGTGGCGGCAATTTCTCGGATTTTTCTATTCCGAGTAAAAAAAAATTCGATGAAAGAAGCAAACCTTTAGTTTTTTTTCTATTTTTCTAAAATCATTTTTTTCATTTTTTCAAAAGAGGATTTTGCTCCGATTGCATTTTATATCCCAGTGTATCTTTATGTATGTGTCTGTGTGTGTGTGTGTAGTGATCACTCACTTCGACTCACTTCTTACCGCGAAAGATCCCGTCTCCTTTGTCGATACGGGGATGGAGGGGGATGAAGGGGGTGAAAGGACACGAGAGGGAGGAACGAGGGAAGGATCCGATAGGGTAGAAAAGATCGCGAAAAGTATGATACTTGCGGAAGTATGCCGGTGTATAGAATGGAGAGAAGGGACGGTCCATGGAGACTCAATTTATCTGCCATTACCTGCGTCCTACCCACCTACCCTACCTATACCTCCTACCCACCCGGCCAGGATATATCTACGTGGCCGAGTGTCTTGCGGTCTCGGGTTACGTAACGGACTCTAAAATACGATTTATTGCCGGGATCCTTCGCTACTCCCTTTTTCTTCTATATTTTTATTTCATTTTTTTTTTATACCTACCCCTCCACCCACACAAACACACACGCGCGCGCGCGTAGGATTCTCGGAAGGATATAAATCTGTGTATTAACTACCCCCGGCGGTACCTCAGGAATTAGCCGTTCGTGGATGAGTTTATCGAGCGGAAAATTAGTAGATATTATCGCGCAGGAATTAGCCGAATCGCCGCAGTTTTTATCAATTAACGGAATCGCGTTCTTCCTTCTTTCTTTTTCTTCTTTTTCCTGGAATCGGTGGAAAAATAAAAAGAGAAAAAGTGGAGTCCATTCGTTGGGGGATTTGGCCTGGAATCGTTCAGGTACCGAATTTTCGGGTCGATGGAGGTGCAAAAAGTCAACCCAGGGTCGAAAATGGAAAAGATACAAAATTACATTTGTCTTTGAAAAATTGTAATTTCCGGGTAAAATTTTTTTGGAATTTGAAATTTACAGGTCTTAAAGTAGAAATTCCGGGCTTTGAAATGAGCCAAAGTGGAAGTCTCTAGGATTTTTCTAGCCCGAGAAATAAATTTTTTCAACCGGAAACTGAAAAATTCCCGATACGAGAAAGAAACGAAATTCCGTTTGTTTTTGAGAAATCGTAACTTCCGGGTATAATTTATAATAACAATAATAGAAGGTTCGTTGTGTCCGAAATTTTTTAGGATAATAAAAAAAAAGGGGAAAAAAATTTGCTAGTAATAATAATAAAAACAACAACAACAATAATAATAATATAATTTATAATAGCAGTAGTGGTAGTAGTGTTAGTGGTAGTAGTGGTAATAACAACAACAATAATACCCGTGGAATGACTTTGGCCGTTTCCCTTTGCGAACATTAATTATCATAATTTTTCCCGGAAAAAAAAACCAAAAAAAAAATAGGAAAAAAAAACACACACACAAGGAAAAAGAAAACACCATTTGTCTTCCTCCCTCCCTCCCCCCTCCCATTTTTTCCCTCTTACATCAACGTCACTACTTTTCTCATCCGAATTATTCTCAACAGAGAGAAAGTCACGGAGAGCGAGTGAGAGAGAGAAAACACGCAGGGGGTGGCACCAGAGAGAGACGGGGAACAGTTTTAATGACTCAAGGGGGATGGAAAATGTAGTTAAAACTTTCCTCTTCTCTCTTCTGTGCCGGTAAGTACCGTACCTATAGTATATAGTGGCAGCTCTTACCGGTATATTAGTAGCAACGGTATAGTACCTGCTGAGGATACCTGCTACTATTGCTACTATTGTGACTACCGATATACGTGTGTGTGTACCTACAATAGTGGTGCTATAGTAGCAATAGTAGTGGTAGCAATAATAATAATAGTAACAATAGCAGTGGCAGCAATAATAATAATAATAGTAACAATAGTAGTGGCAGCAATAGTAATAGTAACAATAGTAATAATAGCAATAATAGTAATAATAGTAGTAGTAGTAGTAGTAGTAGAAGTAACAGTCGCAGCATTAGTGGAAAAGGTACAGAAGTAGCAAGACCACCCTGTTGCTGATACTCTTGTTACTGCTAAGTATTTTGTTTGGAATAAATTGAGACACGGGAGAGACTTGGGATAGACATATAAAATTGCAAAATTATATGGTTGCACACATACATAATCAGACACAGAACTAGTATGATGGTGCAAAAGAGAGAGAAAGAGAGAGTGACGTAAGACGTTGCGAGAGAGGGAGGTTTCTTTTTAGAACACAAAGGTGCCCGGTGCTGGAAAGCATCGTTTTATAGTTCCTGTTCCCTTTTCTGTCCCAGACAAAGAAAGAGAGAGAGAGAAATATATATATTCTAGAAAAGGAAATCAAAAGACAAAGGGAGACATGTGCAGAAAGAAAGAAAAAAAAAAGAAAGAAAGGGAGAAGAAAAATCAAACAACCCCTGAATTCCGGTTTGAAAGGCAAGAAAGGAGCAACATCGAAGACCTTGATGTCCTTCTTCCAACTATAAGATATAGTAAAAAGAACTAGCCTATCCCATCCTACCCCGTCCTGTTCCGTTCTATCCCGTTCTGCCCCGTCTTGTCTTGTCCTATCCTGCACTGTCTTACCCCTTCCCTTCCCTCCCCTTCGCTTCCCCTCCCCACCCCTTCATACCCTTCCTATTTTAGCTTAGCTTTGCTTTTCTTTGCTTTCCTTTGATCCCCTTTCTCCTGGCGACGTATATCTTACTCGTTCTTTCCTTCCATCACGTGTGTTTCGTTCTCGCAGTTCGCAGGGTTTTCTTCCACCATCGCGTGTGGGAGAATCCCTTTCTCTTCCAACCCCCACACATGCAGAGACGTACACACGATTCCACACAACTCACACACACGATTACATTCCAGTACGGCCGCTTTACAAGTTCAGGAAAAGTCGGTGGATTTCTTTTGAGCCACCGAACGCGAGTTTGGAAGTGTATGTGTGAGTGCATATGTGTGCTTCCGGGTCTGTGTGTATGGACTTCTTTGTTTGGAATCAAATCGTTGAAGCTGCAGATAACACGATTTACTCTTGTAATGAATTTCCCTTAAAGCAGCCCAGAAGAAAGGGTAAATCCGAGACGACTTCGAGCAACAATGTATATATACATACATATATATGTGTATAATTTGGGTTTGGTGGAAGTAGAAACGGTCGGCTTTGGAACGACGGTATAAGGAGAAAAGCGGGAATCCAAGCGAGTGGAATAGCGACTGGACAGACGTCTGCAAGCGACTGTCTATCTGTCCGTCTTATTACAGCTTCTATCTACTTACTGCAATTCTCATGCGGTTCCCTATTGTTTTCAGGCCGGTTAATGCAGCTGTTCCATTACTGGCACACGATGTTTAGTTACTTATTAAGGTGACGTAAAAGCTGTTAAGAAGGGAAGAACTATTTTTTTTTTCGTTTTAGATCTCGTAACGACTGCGAAGGAAAATCCGAGATTTTCTCGGATTTTTCCGAGGAAATTAAAGTTTTAAAAATGGGATTGGACAAGTCATTTCTAGGGGTAATTTTTCCCGTAGAATCGATTCCCAAGGTCAAATTGGACGAAATCCCAGCGGAAGTTGGAAAAAAGTAGGTTTTTTGAGGAAAAATCCTATTTCCCGTTGGATTTTGGAAATTTTGACAATGAAAATGGATTCCTCGGAAAAAAATACATCGGATATGGGTCTCCCGAAAGTTCGAAAAAAGTTTTTCCAAAAGTCGATTTTTTTGGGCATGCCTACCCCTTCCCCCAAAAATGGGGTAAAAATTAAAGTTTCAAAAATGGGGTTGGACAAGTCATTTCTAGGGGTAATTTTTCCCGTAGAATCGATTCCCAAGGTCAAATTGGACGAAATCCCAGCGGAAGTTGGAAAAAAGTAGGTTTTTTGAGGAAAAATCCTATTTCCCGTTGGATTTTGGAAATTTTGACAATGAAAATGGATTCCTCGGAAAAAAATACATCGGATATGGGTCTCCTGAAAGTTCTAAAAAAATTTTTCCAAAAGTCGATTTTTTTGGCCATGCCTACCCCTTCCCCCAAAAATGGGGTAAAAATTAAAGTTTAAAAAATGGGGTTGGACAAGTCATTTCTAGGGGTAATTTTTCCCGTAGAATCGATTCCCAAGGTCAAATTTGATGAAATCCTAGCGGAAGTTGGAAAAAAGTAGGTTTTTTGAGGAAAAATCCTATTTCCCGTTGGATTTTGGAAATTTTGACAATGAAAATGGAATCCTCGGAAAAAAATACATCGAATATGGGTCTCCCGGAAGTGCAAAAAAAATTTTTCCAAAAGTCGATTTTTTTGGGCATGCCTACCCCTTCCCCCAAAAATGGGGTAAAAATTAAAGTTTCAAAAATAGGGTTGGACAAGTCATTTCTAGGGGTAATTTTTCCCGTAGAATCGATTGCAAATGTCAAATTTGATGAAATCCTAGCGGAAGTTGGAAAAAAGTAGGTTTTTTGAGGAAAAATCCTATTTCCCGTTGGATTTTGGCAATTTTGACAAAGAAAATGGATTCCTCGGAAAAAAATACGTCGGATATGGATCTTCACTTATTTCCAAACTCATTTCCAAAAGTAAAAAAAAACTCATCTGAAATAAAAAACAATTTTCTATATATATGCGAATATATTCGACTAAAAAAAAATAAAAAAACATCTGTACCAATTGTGGGAATTTCCATGTAAACCGTGTAGCAAAGACCCTGGAAAAGATCGAACGCGAAGATACGGGGAACGAGGTACCCGGGTTCCCTCTCACACCCCCCATGGAAAGGGGGCGTTTTTGCTCTCTAACGCGTTTCTTTCTTTCACCGAGAGGGTGTGCACTCGAAAATCGCGGAGTTTCTGGAACGACAGCCTTTTTTCTCGGCCCATAAACGTCCGTAAAAGCGACCTAAAATCCACCCCTTTCCTCGCAACCCCCCTTTCTCTCTCTTTTTCATTCTTTCGTTCGTTTTTAGAGTGGCCCCAGGCTAGAGATTTCACGAGAACGTGACCACCGCCACTAGACATTTTTCTGCTATCGCAAAAATACCTAGACGCCTTTTCAGCAGACTCGATGCAGTTGCAGTTGCAGTTGCGCTCGCACTTGCAGTTATTGATAGAATAAGATAGCATTTTTCTTTTAGGGGCTGTTCTCTCCCTTATATAGATGTACTATATATATATATACATCGGTGGAGCTATATACAGATGATACCGGAGATAAAATTTGCAATGGTCGTTCTTTTTCTCGAGAGTGAAATATCGAGAGGTCGAGAAGCTGATAGGAATCGTTCCCTCCAAAGGTGCCTATCGCGAAATTCCGTGTGTTATTTTTAAGATCGACGGGAAAAAGACGGATCGTTGGAGTTTATTTAATTTTTTTATATATATATATATATATATATATATATATATATATATATATATATATATTTTTTTTTTTTCTTTCTTTAAATTCAAATTAATAGTTTCAAGGGATCTACCGGTGGAATAAATAAAATCGGGGGTATCGGTTGAGCGTGAAAACATCCAAGACGATTCCGGGGCAAAGGACTGCGAGAGGGTTATGGAAATAAAAAATAAGTAATAAGCATTTTCCCCCGTGGACGTGATCGACACGCGATCCACTGCTTAATACACGTCTGCCATTATTTCTTTACCCTTATTTTACTGGTCATAGCTCTCTCGTTACAGCTCTCATCGTGGGGGTTAAAGACTGTGTTGTTGCACAACCAAGCCGGTCAGGAATTAAGGCTGCCTGCCTGGCTGGCTGACTGACTGCCCGGCTCTGCCTTCGTCAAAGCCACAATTCACCTGGCATGTGCAAACCGCGTTACTCTTGCCGGCACGCTAAAACTATACTTTTCTCGGCCCTCCTCCTCCTCCTCCTCCCCCTCCCGCGCCCTACGCCCCCTGTATCTATATCTATACCACATATATCAGAGCAACGGAAGGGGCGAGCTTTGATTACACACCGAGGGTCCCTACGTCTTCATTTCCAGGTGCTCGTGCTACGCCCACAGGTTCCATAAGTGTACCCTCATCGTGCGCTAATAGGAGCATTTTCCCCTTCCGGGGAACGGTGCGTCTTCGCGCCATCTGAAATATGGCCCATACCCGCGATAGCGACGTAAGGGATGAAAGGGATGGAGCCGAACGATATTTCGAGCAAATTTCAGGTTAAACGCGATCGAGTCCCGGGGCCATTTTGGGATCCACGAGGTATCGATGATCGTTATGGGGAGGGGGGGGGGGGGGACGTCTATGGGGTACGGGGGTGGTTTTTAAACGGAAGTGGATATTTTTTTATCGCGATCAAGTCCTTACTATTTTTTTTCTTCTTCTTCTTCTTCTTTTCCCAGGATACGATAATTGGACACAACGATACGAACCCGTGGGAATCGATTTTGATAATCACTCATACGAGTAATTAGAATAATATATGCCAGGTCTGTACACGCGCGTCATCCATCGGTTTATGAATAAACAATTAACAATTTCGGTGCGTTTTCGCTTTACACCGGTAATTAATAATTAATAACGAAGATTCGAACGCTCGAATGAAGAGACGCTTCCCCCTCCCCTACCCCCCTCCAATAACAATATGCATATATAATTGTGATCGAGTGTAATGATAATTAATCACATGATTTGCGAGGACGTGTATAGAGCGGTAATAAATATGACATTAAACGTAAAATATCACCCCCCCCCCCCCCCCCCGTATTAGATTAAAAGCGTCGGTGAATGAACGGATAAGCGACCGACCGGGGTGTCCAGTAAATGAACGCATCCATTTTCCAGTTAATGGACGGATTGTTCGTCGTTAACGCGTTTCTCATTAATTTCGATCGATGCGTAATTTGTTGCTAGCACGTTATAACGAATTAACGCCCGACATTGTTATCGGGTAGACAAAAAATTCTGTAATTTTTTTTTTTTAATTATTTTTTATAGCAATCTTTGGATAACAGTTAATTGCAATAGTATTTTTTAGGGTAAATTTTCCGTATATATATTTTTTGTTTCGGGGCATAAAAAAAAGTTGTTTTTTTTTTAAATATTATTTCAAATATGTAATATTATAAAATGACTTTTCATTCGGGAAGAAAAATAGAAATAAATATATTTCAGAAAATGTATTTTCCCCAAAAAAATATTTTTTTTATGGATCAACTATTATCCAGAAATTACTATTAAAAA
This sequence comes from Gasteruption jaculator, assembly GCA_949825005.1. Classification (NCBI taxonomy): domain Eukaryota; kingdom Metazoa; phylum Arthropoda; class Insecta; order Hymenoptera; family Gasteruptiidae; genus Gasteruption; species Gasteruption jaculator. The sequence goes on from OX463776.1 coordinate 8,345,951, forward strand.
TAATATCTATTTCACATGGAATTACTACCAGGCCTATGATAATATTTAAAAAAAAGTTGTACATAAAATATTAATTTCTTTTTTTTTTTTCAAGAAAAAGAAAAGTAGAAATATATTCATTGCGAGTATTATGCATTTCAGAGCTTTCTGGGTTCCAGGAGTTGGTCAAGTATGGTCAAGTATGGTCCAGACTCGTAAGGGGGATGAGTAAAAAATGTGTGTATTACCGCGTTAAACAAATTCGTAACTGAATAAAGGAAAGAAAGAAAGGGGAAAAGAAGGGGCAAAAGGAAAAAGTGCATAAAGGAACGAGGAGGCTTTTTCTCGCTGCTGCGAGCAAAAGTCAAGAGAACAACCGCTATTTCCAGCGGTACAATGGAGAAAAGAAAATGTGAAAGACTGCAAAACAAGAATATAACGGGCAGCGTAATGAGCGTAAATATACTGAAGAATTATGTAACGCAAAGGAACAGAAATCCTCATAATAGTATCAAAAAGAAGGGCGGAACAAAGCAAAGACCTTTAATATGAAGACTGAAGGGACTCTTTAACAATGTGAGATTAATCGCACGTGTCCGTTTTTCTCCTTTTCCCTTATCTCTCCTCTCCTCTCCTCTCCCGTTTTTTTTTTTTCCAACGCGATTCTTTTCCTTCCCTCTTACAAACCTCGGCGTTTCTCGCCGTTGAAAGCAAGTACGCCGACATCATCCAACCAGTTTTCATGAAACTCCACTCGCTCTCCTTTTTTCTTTTTTTTTTTCGTCTTCTTTCCCTTTTTTCCTTTTCCCCACAAACGACGACTTTCATCCCTTTCCTTTCCTTTCAATTCTTCCCACCTCCGACCTTTCCATATTTCCTTAATTTTCGCACCGGTGATGCATGGAAATGAATTGCCGCAGCCTCAAACGAACTACAAAAGTCCAGACGCTCCCGTCCCACTCAATTGCGCTGGCGACGACGAATTTCGTCAACGAAATTTCCGCTCGCGCGGGTACCCTCAATTTTACTATGACCCGCACCGCAATAACGACTAAATAAACAAATGGAATATTTAACAATTAAATTCCTGCCGCTATTATTATTGTTGCTACTACTATTGTTGCAATTGTTATTATTGTTGCCACTATATTTGCTATTATTATTATTATTATTGCCACTATTATTTTTGCTATTATTATTATTATTATTGCCACTACTATTTTTGCTATTATTATTATTGCCACTACTATTTTTGCTATTATTATTATTATTATTGCCACTACTATTTTTGCTATTATTATTATTATTATTGCCACTACTATTTTTGCTATTATTATTATTATTATTATTGCCACTACTATTTTTGCTATTATTATTATTATTATTGTCACTACTATTTTTGCTATTATTATTATTATTATTGCCACTACTATTTTTGCTATTATTATTATTATTATTGCCACTACTATTTTTGCTATTATTATTATTATTATTGCCACTACTATTTTTGCTATTATTATTATTATTATTGCTACTACTATTATTACTACTATTATAATTGTTGTTGTTATTATTATTATTATTATTATTATTATTATTATTATTACCAGGACAATCCCCATTATTAACGTTACTACGACATCGGGTAATTCGTAAAACTTGGAAATTCCATCAAAGATTGAAACAGAGACACCTGAACTTGTAAATTAAGTGGGAAAGTTGCCGCTGATCTTATATCGACGCAGCAGAAATCGTCGCGGAAACTTGAGCGGGAGTTCCGTCCTGCCATGTGTCATAATATAACTCGGAATAAATCGAATATAAAATCCTCTCCCCCGCTCCCACCGCCACCTTACCAGGGTAACACGATAATAACGACACTTTGGGTACTCATAAATCACGAGAATGACAAAGAGACCGCGAAAAAGTTTCTCCCTCCCCGAGGAGCCAAGGCAAAGACAAAGTTTCCCACGAGCTGGCAAGGTGCGCGGCGACATCTACCACGCGTCATCTTTCTGATTAGTCCGTGTTCCGGGCGTCGCGACGCGAGGCGACGCGACGGACTCCCGAGAGCTCGCAATCAAAAGTTTTCGGTACGAGCAGAAAAAGAGAGAGAGAGAGAGAGAGACAGATTCTCATTATTTTCTCTCAATTTTCACTCCCACCTCCTCGATCCCGCTCGTGCTCCATTTTCTTCTTTGCCGCATTTTCCACGATTTTCACAATTTTCTTATTTCGTTTTTTTTCTTTTTTTTTTCGTTTTCCTTAACGGGAAATTGCCACTTCGCGGGTCGAAAGGTCAAATCTTTCGCGAATGCGCTAATTCGGGTGGTGAAAGGGTCAAATTCACCGGGAATAATCGGTACCTCGACGTTCGAACGATCGGATTTGTTGGGGGAAAAAATGGCGGGGTCGAATTTTCCCGGGAATACGGCACTTCGGGGATGGGAAGCGCCCCGAGCAGTTTGATCAAAAGTCGTATCCCAAAGCGTTTCAGTGGCGCCTTTTGTTCGGCAACCCGACGGCTGCCACCATGGACCGCACGTCCTGTATAAGTTATGAACCTTTCAGGTGGCGCAGCGGTGAGATTATAAATTTAGCGTTTTAGTGTATCAGCTATCGATCAGGCTCGAAGGATTCTCCTCTCTCGCGAGCGAGCAACATTGGCTGCACCTGCAGCAGCACTCCTTGTGTGCTTTGCCTGTGCTTTTGTGACGCTGCCGGTGCCGCTGCCGGTGCTATTGTTGAGTTGATGTTTGCTGTTGTTGTTGTTGTTGTTATTGTATCGGTTCTGACAGATTTCATCTACTTGTATTACTATTACTACTACTACTACTACTACTACTACTACTACTACTACTACTACTACTACTACTCCTACTACTACTACTACTACTACTACTACTACTACTACTACTACTACTCCTACTACTACTACTACTACTACTACTACTACTACTACTACTACTACTACTACTACTACTACTACTACTACTACTACTACTACGACTACTACGATTACTACTATTACCATCGACTACTATTATTACTATTATCGTTACTATTATTTTTATTATTATTATTACCACTATTATTAATGCTATTATTATTATTATTATTATTATTATTATTATTACCACTATTATTATTGCTATTATCATTATTATTATTATTATAATTGCCATTATTATTATTACCATTATTATTACTACCATTATTATTATTACCATTACTATTATTACCATTATTATTATTACCATTATTATTATTGCCACTATTGTTATTGCTAATAGTGGCAGTTTAGAAGCAACAACTATTGCCGGCGGTATCGGTACCATTACCGGTAGCGCAGCTACTTCTGGTTCATACCACACCTCGGCTTAAGTACATTAAACTTTTCAATTAAACCTACCCCTCTGGTTCCCTCCTTCCACCGACTACTATTATCCTTCCCCGCCGTGTATTATTTCATTTCTCCGTTACCAGCCACTTCCGTTTCTAGAAATTGGATAGCTTTAATGATCGGTAGGTAGGTAGGTAGGTAGGTAGCTAGGTAGCTACCTAGGTAGGTGGATCGGTGTGTATTTTCCCTTTTTGTGTACGCTACAATTTATGTGTGTGTGTGTGTGTGTAGAAATGTACGAAAGAAAACACTGGAGATTTTCCAGGGTAAATATAACTACCGGGGCAGAAATGCATTTTTCACGCATCAGCTGACGGCTTTTCCAGTTGCTGCAACTGGAACAAAGCGGTACTCGCCCAAGTAAGGGACTCCTACTATTCATACTATCGCCATACTATCGTTGCCCTAAATTCGCGTGGGAATAATAATAATAATGGTAATAATAATAATAATAATAGTAGTAGCAATAGTAAAATTTCCGATAGGGAAAATTGATATGGATGTAGATATGCTATATGTAGTATACATATATAACGTATGTGTGCGCACTGCTCTGTGTATTTTTGAAGTAAGTTTGGAAATCTGGAAATTATGCAGAGGTCTCTCGACGAACGAACCTCGAACGTATATCGGTGACGTCGAACTTGGATGATTTGCATTTAAGGTTTCGATGGTACTGGAAGCAATGGAGGAGGAATCCAGTGGTTGCACAAGTCGCTGCTTTTATCCTCCATGCAGTCATTTCTACTATGTACACAAGGAAATGTGGAAGATGGAAACTGCTATATTTGACTAATTACAGTGTAGTGGATTCTTGTGTATATAAGAAAAGGTATACATGTATATAGTGAATATATATATTATATTATATGTAAGTATATGTAGAATAAATTCTCCACACTTAAGGGTGCAGCGAGATGAAAATTACCGTATCTTGGTACACCTCATTTTCTATTTTACAGAATTTACAGTTTTATGGTAAAATTTCACTTCCGGAAAGGTATGCCCAAAAACCCCACAAAATCGACTTTTGGAAAATTATTTTTAGAACTTTCGGGAGACCCATATCCGATGTATTTTTTTCCGAGGAATCCATTTTCATTGTCAAAATTCAAAATATCCTACAGGAAACACGATTTTTCCTCAAAAAACCTACTTTTTTCCAACTTCCGCTGGGATTTCGTCCAATTTGACCTTGGGAATCGATTCTACGGGAAAAATTACCCCTAGAAATGACTTGTCCAACCCCATTTTTAAAACTTTAATTTTTACCCCATTTTTGGGGGAAGGGGTAGGCATGCCCAAAAAAATCGACTTTTGGAAAAACTTTTTTCGAACTTTCGGGAGACCCATATCCGATGTATTTTTTTCCGAGGAATCCATTTTCATTCACAAAATTTCGAAAATCCAACGGGAAATAGGATTTTTCCTCAAAAAACCTACTTTTTTCCAACTTCCGCTGGGATTTCGTTCAATTTGACCTTGGGAATCGATTCTACGGGAAAAATTACCCCTAGAAATGACTTGTCCAACCCCATTTTTGAAACTTTCATTTTTACCCCATTTTCGAGGGAAGGTATGCTCAAAAAAGAATATATGTAAAATTAGAGCACCCGATGCTCGACCTTCGGTGGTCAAACGAACGTAACGCCTGCAGCGAGATCCACCATGAAAACACCGGGTGTTAATACGGTCGCAAATGTAACGAAAAGGGTCGTCGAATCGGAGGGCCAATTTTTCCCGGAAAAATTGAATTCACCCGGCAAATGGATTAAAGCGAGAAATTTTATCGTCTTTCCAAGTTGCAAACGGGACTCGTCGAGGAAGAAGCTGTGAAGTTCTCGTCGAAACTGAGGATTTTATGAGGAAACTTCCTTCAACGGCATTCCGTGTTTCCAACCTTAAGCGCCAAACTCTGCCTTCCTGGGTAGTGTATTATACGACTTTTTTTCACCCCCTCTTTTCCTCTTTTTTTGCACATTTTACAATCCCCCTTCCCTTCCCTCCCCTTCCCTCTCGCGCCACCCACTTTATTTTATTTTATTTTATTTTATTTGCCGGATGTAAAAGTTTCCATGGAACTGTCAAAGGGAAACCATTTAATTTAAATTTTTTCCACATTTTGACTAAAACTCAACTTTTCCTTTCTCTCCGCCATTTTCTGCTTCGAATATCGCGAGTCTCCGAATTTGTCCGACCCAAGATTTCCATTGTTCATTATTTCCACTCTAATAATAATAATAATAATAATAATAATAATAATAATAATAATAATAATAATAATAATAATAATAATAATAATAGACGCTCGATATAAGGCCGTTTAATATAATAAAGTTCGATATAACGCCGCTAGATGGCCGACCGGTGTCTAAGAAACCTCCGAGTACAGATCACTTCGCTACGCAATCATTTCCATACACATGCATATACAAATGTATGTATGTACGTGTAAGTATATATTATATATATATACACATATACAGTATATATAACAGTAAAGATATACACAACGTCAAGGAACTTGAGTTTACGTCAGTTTGACATTAGAGAGTGTACGAATGAATAATTGATGGGTGTACCAGAAGGACAGATGGCGCTGGATGTATATGACTGGAGCACTCGCCTAAGTAGCAGTGGCAGCAATATTTGCAACTGCAATGGCGAGTATATACAGATATATACCGAGAGAGAGAGAGAGAGAGAGAGGGAGTTGCAGCAGCAGCAACAGAAGCAGCAACGTTGCTTTTCGAGGCTTCTCCGCAAACGTTAATGCAGGACACTACTGTGTGCCGACATTAATATAAATTAGAGAGTGTTCCAAGTTGGGTCGGAGGCCTCGCTCCATCTCTCGTCCTCTCACTCTCTATGGTAATAGTTGGTATACAGATAGCTACCGCTCTGTTTATGTGTATATATATATGTGTGTGTGAGTAGAAGTTACCCGACTATAAATACTCGTTTCGCCGTTCCCGAAACCCTATAGACTGGGGCCGAAAGATATAGAGGACGAGGATTTGGGCTTGCTTCCGAATACCGCCGTTTAACCTGCACACAAACAAAGCGCCACGAGCTAAGCCGCGTTAAGCTACTCCTCCTACGTGCCTTATATGTATATACGATACCCAAAGGATTTCGAGTTTACCTCTTTTTCAAAAAAAACCACCGTCGCCCGGAACTCTCCGACCGGCACTGCGCGGATACGAGATGGTCGCCACCGATCGCGAGTGGCGCCTTTCACCGCCGCGCGGCCATTACGCGAATTAATCACGCAACGAAGAGCGCGCAAATTTTTTGGTAACGATTTGAAAAAAAATAAATGGAAGAGGAAAAATTTTCAAATTTTCAAGTTATTATTTAATTAATATTTGTAATTTCGCGCATTAATTTAATTTAATAAAGCGCGTTATTATTATTATTATCCACGTTAAGGAACTTTTATTTTTCAATTCGTGACGTCACTAATACGTCATATTTTCCAACTCGATTTATAATATCTCTCATGTGGTTGAAAAAAAATCAGAGTCGTAAAAAAAGTTGAAATAACAAAATTGTTTATAACTAAATTCACAAACTGCGCAGTAAAAAAAGACTGCGAATCCAAGCGATCCGAGGATAGGGGGGGGACTGTTCAATATGGCGGCCGGGTATTGTGTTTCGAGTTACACGTTCGGTATTAATTGTGTTATGTTTATATCGTGTTGGAATTGGATAGTGTTGAATAGTATAAAGAAGATTACGTACCAAAGAAGAACAAAGAGGAGAGTGGATCATTTGGTAGATCGAAATTAGATTGAATTGGGTTGGGTTGTGTTTTGAATTATATCGTATGGTAATAATAATATTATTCGTTGGATCGGGTAGCGTTCGAAAAAACACAAAGAAATAGTACCGAGTAAACACAGAAGAGGGCAGCAGCGTATCTATTTCCAATTTTACAAGTTTCAATAAAAACAAATTTTCGCGAGTGCGGTAATTAAAGAAAACACTTGGTATCAACGAAAATTGTAAATCCGACCTAAGCTCGCGCGTCGTGGAAACTCGCCTTTACGCTTCCAACTATTTTTCCTACCTTGCGTCGTATTTGAATTTCGGACGGAAAATACTGCTCTAAAGTGGGCGTCGCCATTGTGCAAAAGAAGAAAAACGAGTAACAATAGAACTCACGAATTCTGCGGCGGCCATCTTGAAATTGATGACGTCAACCAAGAATCGCGATGGAACTAAAGCGAGTAGAGCGAAGCTTGTTTTGTTTCTCCCGTCTTGTAAACACAAATTGTACATGCATACACACACACATACACACACACACCAACCGAAGGTCCACGCTACGTTTGACGCCAGCCACGCGCAAGAAACCACGGTATTTATGTAAACGTCGTACGCCGCTACGACCCGCGAAAGCGTATTAGTCGGAAATACAAGCGATCGAGGCGATAAACGCTATTGGGTGGCGAGAAATCAGCGATACTGCCAACAGTTTCCCGATACACCCGAATGCTTTCACTCGATTTACGACCGTGACTTTTAATGGAGGGGCTACCCGAGTGTAATGGCGACCGCCGAGGTGGGAAGAAAAAGAAGCGGGCGAGCGATGGGTGAATTAATCTTTATTGACCTTCTCGGATATGTACTTGTCTTCCAAGACTGTGACTACATATTATTATATTTTTTTTATTATATTTTATTATATCATAGAAAAATGTATTGTCTACATTTTTGTTTGTTATTGATTAAAGCTCATTATTTTGCAAATTTGAATTGTTCCCTTAATTTAAATTAGTATGTGTGTGTGTACTATACATATATATCCACAAAAACTTATTCGTAAACACAACTATGCAAACCGTGAAATTCCTCACTGGCCAAACAACTCATCCGAGAGTGGAGGGGGATAGGGAAAGGGGGGAGGGAGGAGGAGAGCTACCTTCCGCTTTCGAACAAAGTTTCCGCCAGTACGCGATCCCTGCGAGCTATCAATGCTGAACTGCTAATTTTATATCGCAACTACATTTAATGTTTCTCCCGGATACAAATGTTATATCCACGGGTGTATTTATAATCTCGCCTATTGATACCTTTAATCCACTCTGATTTATTAACTAATTTATTTATTTATTTATTTCGCTGTAATTTCAATCCACCCGAAATTGAGTTGGACGGATCCATTTGCCGCGTCCATAGGTTGCGCGCAAATATAGCGAAGCCCTAACCTTAAATAAATAGCTACATATAATATTGTATCTCTCTATCGGGTGCACGTTGTTCGATAATTGGTCCGTTGACTTTTGCTATTTCGAAAGCAAGAGAGTCTAAAATATTTAGCCCGCTGTAATACAAGTCATTTGTTATCAATTATACTATTTTCAGCCTGTCGAGTAAAAATATTATAATGTATCTCCTTGCGGGCCATCGATTGACTTATTTTAGAATCGCAATTTCGTTGGGTGACGATTTTTCTCAATACGAGTTTAATATTTTTTTTTATTTACGAGATTCGGTATTTTAATAATAAAATTATTGAGAAAAAAAAGGGGGAGGGGGAAGGGGGGAGGGGAACAGCCAATGGGGATACATAAAGTGGCGGCGGAGGGGAGGGAAGAGGAAAAGTCGCAGGAGAGGGGATAAGAAGGGGAAGTAGCAGTAGAGGGGAGGGGGGAGTAGGAGAAGGAATAGGAAAAGGAGAAGGAAAAGCAGTATCAGAAGCGGGAGGAGAGGGGAGGAGAAAAGGAAGAAGGGGGGAAGCGGAGCTGCCGTTAATAGTCTCCTTTGTGAGCGACATAATATAAGGCTCGCGTTGGGTAGTTTAATGACTCAATTCACGCGAGCACTTCTGACCAGCGGTATAGCGGCGGCCGCCTTATTGCTCGTCTCGACTCCGCTCGGTTCATGCACCTTAACTTTAACCCTCTCTCCTCTTCCCCCTCCCCCTCCTCCTTTTGCTGTTGCCCTTCTTTCAAACCCTCTCTTTTATGTCACTTTACCAACTTGTTACATATCACTCGCTTGATGTATATACGATGTCTAAGTATACACGCCGGGGCATTCGTGAAAAGACTTAACAACACGCGTATATTGTGCCTTGATTAAAGTCACGTGACCGCTTGTCACGTCTTATTAAGTGTCAAGTCGGACTCGATTTGACGCCGCGATTAAAGGCGAAAGTGGGAAAGCGAGTCAATCACAGACTCGACGAAACTCGCACGCCCTCGCTCGGTCGTGGGTTTCCTCTTCTTCTTTTTTTTTTTTATTTTTAATTTTCTCTCGCGAATCTCCGCGTTCTTGTAGAACGTGATTTATTGTCCCTACACGTTTTCCTTATCGGGTTTCACACTTTGAAAAAACAACAGCCGCTCCAGATACGGGGGTCGCGCCACCTCGCCCCTCGGCGGACTTCCGCCATAAGACCGGTCACGAAATCCAAGAATCGAGGGGGCGGAGGGGGAATTCGAGGAACACGAATATACAATTATCAAAATTACAAGCGGGCAATTAACGCAATTTCGACCCCCCCCCCCCCCCCCCGGGTAGGTGTCGAGGGTGTTAAAATTATTTTTAATTGGAGTATCGCGTTGGGAACCGGCGTCACGATGGAAAAAAAAAAATCGCAAAGGCTCCATTTTTTTGGTGGTTCTCCAGTTTGCGTCCAAATTAACACCGACTTCCCCCCGAGGAAGGCGGAAAGTTTCCGGTTCGGGGACACTCGGGAGTTTCTCGAGGACACTTCGGTGGGTGGGTGGGGGGGAGGGGGGGGGGGGGGGAGTTTGTCATACACTGTGTTACTTTCCAGCGGGGATATATGAAATCTTGTGGTTTTTCTTTTTCCCGTCCCGAGATTTTTGCTTATTACATTGTTATTAAAAGTTTATTGGAAGTTTGAAGGAGGTATAAAGCAGCCGCTGCGACTCGAATCGAGTGACGAGCTGGAGAGGGCCTGCTCTTAAGAAAACGCTATGGTTCGGAACATTATTAGTTGTTTCCGTCCTCGTTGCTTGAAAGGAGGGGGGGGCGTAAAACTATATAACCCCGGCGTGGAAGGCAAACTCCGGTTAAAGGTAACGCCACGAAAGATAACACGAATGGAAGTTCATCCGAAAGCACTTCGGGAGCTCGGTTTTTGAGCTGGAACAGGAGGGCCCGCGTGGCTCCTACCTACTGCTACTAAAAGTCGACATCCACGTAAGAATAGCGTCGAGGGAATTGGAGACTTTAGTATGGAACTAATTAAAACTTGATTATTACCACTTAAGAATCGTTTCCGGTTCGTTCGCTACAACAAAAAGCGCCGATAGAAATTCACCCCCCATTTTTTTTTCTCCTCCCAGCCCGACCTGTTAATATTCAAATTATACCTAATATTATTATGTACCAATCAAAAACTTTTGCACTTTACCCGATAGACTGAGCTTAATGTTAATAGAATTCCACCCCTTTTCCCTTTTTTTCTTCTCTCTTCCTCCGGGGAATTATTTTCTTTCGCGAAACTTCGCAAAACTTGCCTTTGAAGCGCCAACTGTTCCCGGGAAAACAGGTCCAGCGGGGAAACTGCGGCTTTGCAACTTACGTTTTACTGGAATTTGGGGTTTGGGATTTGGGATTTGGGAGCGTGGAATTTGGCAGCTTGGAATTTGGAAATTTGGGATTTTGGAATTTGCAATTTGAATGTTGGGAATTTGGAAATTTGAAATTTGGGAATTTGGAATTTGGAATTTGGAAACTTGGAATTTGGAATTTGGAAATTTGGAATTTTTAATTTGGAATTTGGGAATTTGCAATTTGGAAATTTGGAATTTGCGATTTTGTAATTTTGAAATTTGGGGTTTTGCAAATTTGGAATTTGAAATTTGAAAATTAGGATCTAAAAATTCTACTTTTCATTAAATAAATAAAAAACGACTGAAAATCGCTAGAAACTACAGCACCCTGCTGTAGTACCATATTCTGCCGCTAGGCGGTGCATGAACCACCAGATATTCCCACAAACGCCACTTTTTCTCCACTGATCCTTGATTTTTTTTCATTCAAACCTAAAATAATTTAAACCCAAATGCTCCCAATGCAAAATATTTTCCCCGAAAAAGATTGAATTACAGGAAAAGTGGGATTCCCGAGGTCCCGGATTTTTATTCGGTTAATTTCCGCGTTAATCTTCACTTTTCGACGGCGAGTGCCGCCTGTAAACGCGACCTCCTGGAATTCCGGGTATTTTCTTTAGCTCCTCCGGCAAAGGTTTTACGCGAAGCGAAAGGAAAACCGTTAAGTTCCTGTTAAATATTCCGGCGTGAAAATAAGATTCGCCAAGATCTCGTAGGATTCACATTGTAAGTCGAATTATGTTAATTAGGAAGAAGGACATAAAAAGAAAGGGGGCGACAGCGGTAATGTTAAAGAGATCGGAGCCCAGTCGTTGGCCTCTTTTTAATTCCATTGGAAATTCACAGTTCAGCGAGTGCGAATGGATTAATTTGTCGGAGCATAGCGTTAAGGGTCTTCTCCAAATCCCTCCTTCCACCCTCTTTCTACTTTTCTTTCCTCCCCGTTTTACACTTTGCTTTGCTCCGCTTCAGTTTTCTTTACTTTTCTTTACCTTACGTTCCTTTACTTACCTTTATTTCACTTTTTCTTTTTATTTTATTTTAATTTATTCTTATAAAAGTTCGAATTTGGAATTTGCAATTTGAATGTTGGGAATTTGGAAATTTGGAATTTGCAATTTGAATGTTGGGAATTTAGAAATTCAAAATTTGGAGTTTGGAAATTTGGAATTTGGAAATTTGGAATTTGGAAATTTGGAATTTGGAAATTTGGAATTTGGAATTTGGAATTTGGAAATTTGGAATTTGGAAATTTGGAATTTGGAATTTGGAAATTTGGAATTTGGAATTTGGAATTTGGAAATTTGGGAATTTGGAATTTGGCAATTTGGAAATTTGGAATTTGGAATTTGGAAATTTGGCAATTTGAAATTTTGAATTTGAAATTTGGAATTTGGGATTTGGAATTTCTAATGATTAAAAATAATTACAGTAATCCCCCCTATAACACGGTAGATCGGTTCCGCGTTATAGGAAAACGCGTTGTACGAGTATTCTCGTATAATGCACTCGTATGACCCCGTATAACGCGTTATGTACAAATGATTCACGTTTAACTTTTTCGTTAAAGGGAGTTTAAATCGAATACTAAGGAAAAACTATGTTAGGAACGAAATATGTGCGTTTTATTAAAATCAAACTAAGAACATTTTAAACAAAAAACTTATACATATGGAACTAAAAAACAGTTAATTTCAAATAAATTACATAATTTCAAAAACAGTTTTATCACATGGTTATTCGCTGTCGGAGCTATCTGAAATAACGTTCCACCGACGTCTTTTTTTAATAGAAGGTTCAAAGGTTTCACCATTTGAATTTTTGTTATTTTCTTTACTTAAGAGCATATCTTCTTGTTCGCCTGTATTAATTAAAATTTCACTATCTAATGATTCTTCGTTTTCTATTTTATGTTTTTTCTGCATTTTTACATATGGTGCAAGAGAGTATTGAAGATTTAATTTAAATTCAGTAGATCGTTCCACTGAAGAATCACAATTTGTAACAAGTTTTTCCAATTGTTTGCCCAGTTTTACTATTTTATTCAGGTTTTCTATATCTAAATTTTCGTCTTCTTCGTCAATAATCTGCATTGAGCTTTCTTCAGCACTTTTTATAATATTTGCATCGGATGTATCAGCTAATTGTACAAGATCTTCCTCATCTAAATCTTCAGCGTCATTTATTAATTCATAAATATCTTGTTCGTTCATGTCGTCAAATCCTTCTCCACCCACTGATCTAGCAATATTTACTATAGGTTCGATATTTATACTTGTAGAATCTAAACAATTTTCTTGCAAAACGATTTCAGGCCAAATATTTTTCCAACAGGCGTTTAATGTGGAAGACTTTAATTCTTGAACAGACAAAAATATTAACTCCACACATTTTAAAATTGAGAAATCTTTCCACATCTCAGGTAATTTCATATTTGGATTGCATTCAAATTTTTCCAATATAAGTTCAAGTGTTCTACGTATATAATAAGATTTAATTGTTTTTATAATACCCTGGTCAAGTGGTTGTAGTATTGATGTTGTATTGGGTGGTAAAAAAAGTACTTTTACGTTTGGATGAACTAGGTCTACTGGATGTCCTGGAGCATTGTCTATCAGGAGTAAAGCCTTGAAACTGATATTTTTAGTTTTCGAGTAATTTTCGACCTCTGGTACAAAGCAGTTGTAAAACCAGTCGTGAAATATAGCAGCTGTGACCCATGCTTTCTTGTTTGCTCTCCAGTAAACGGGAAGTGTAGTCTTGTCAATACCTTTCATTGCCCGTGGGCTTAAGAAACGATTGATTAACATTGGCTTTGTTATATGATTACCAGATGCATTACTACAAACAAGTAAGGTTATCCTCTCCTTAGATGCCTTAAACCCACCAGCAGATCTCTCGTTTTTCGATAAATATGTTCGCTTAGGCATTTTCTTCCAATATAAGCCAGTTTCGTCGGCATTATAAACTTGGTCAGCGGTATATCCACCTTCATCAATTATCTTCGGAAGTTCTCCTTTAAATTTCCGAGCACTTTCATAATCAGCTGAAGCGCGCTCTCCTTGAATTTGAATATTATGTAAAGAAAACCTTTTTCGAAACCTTTCAAACCAGCCATTACTACCGACAAATTTTGATTTTGGCTCGTCGGAAGAAACAGTTTCCAATTCCCTTAAATGTGTAAAAATTTTTTGGGCTTTTGCTTTTATTAAACAACTATTTATAGGAATATTATTTCGATTGCAATCTTCTATCCAAATCATCAAACATTTTTCTGTTTTTGGTATTAATGAATCCTTTACACGTGAAGATTTACTTAAGGTTTGCAACGATCTAGACATTACAGCACTCCTAATTTTATTTTCATTTTGTTTAATTGTTCGTATTGTTGACTCGTTTAGCTCCAGATCCTTTGCTATTGCTGTTGATTTTCTACCATTATTTAGCTGATCCAAAATATCAATTTTTTGTTGTAGAGAAATAAATTTTCTTTTTAGCTTAGGTTTTGTTTCCTTTTCACTTGCCATGACTGAGAAATCAATTTGTATTTAATTTAAAATAAAAATTATTAAACTAAAATTACTACACCTTTTAGTAGATATATGTACAAACACTGGGACGCACGGAAGCTGCCCCTCCTCTAGCGCCGCGAAGCGGAGCATCGCGAACTAGACGCGCTCGACGAGAATAACCAGATAACGCGGGGAATTCCCGCGTTCCCCCATATAACGCGGGGAATTCCCGCGTTATATGGGGGAAAACACGTGTTATACGAGGGACATGAAACCGCGTAATACGAAAACGCGTTATAAGAGTACCGTGTTATAGGGGGGATTACTGTATTTACCAAATTCCTAATAATAAAAATTAATTATTCCAGAACTTAAAAATGATCAAATTAATAACCCAAGTTTCTCGCAATTATTTTGAGCTAAAACCTTTCCAAAAAAAAATCCCCTAAATCCTCGATTCCTTTTTGATGCTCCCCCTCCTCCTTGAACCCCGAAGCTTTATCGAAACGGATGGATCCTCGAGTGAATTTACTTCCCTCATTATGCAAAACACGCTCGCGAACGACCAACACCCGCTCGCTTTACGACACACGCGTGACTTCCACGGGGATGGAGGAACTCCGGGAAGAGTGAATTCGCGAAAAAGATGGATACCCCAATCCACCCTTCGTTTTCTCGCGCAGTTTTACGGCAACCCCATTACGAATTAAGATCTCGAAGTGCGCCAGTCGTTAAAGAATACATGGGAAGAGCCGATAAACGCCGGCTGCCTGATAAACGGCCACTCCGCATGGCATGGGGCGCCACCAGGGAGCCAATCTGCATACGTTGTGTGCCTCCGCGCACCTCGGAAGCCCATTCATTGACCTCGGAAGGGGCCCGATAATAAAAATTCCCCAGAAATCGCCAGAAATTCCCCAGAAAATGCACCAGAAATCCATGAAAAGATAAGGAAGGCCCGCATCCGGTGGGAAACGAAGAAATGGAAAAACCATGAATCCGGGCCTAGCGTTTGATACCCGTGACGCTGGTGCCACGGGTCTATAGCGACGGCGCCCGCAGTCCGTGTACGTAGTACGTACACGCCACTTGACTGATAGCTATGTGGTTATCAGGTATGTACCGATACATAATGATGAGACTCCGCGTCAGACGGTAGGTGCCTTCAAACTTTGCCTATTATACCCTCGCCCAACTTCCGGCTCTCTATTATCTCCGAGCAGGAAAGGAAAAATCCGTCCCACCAACTTGCCTCGTCATTAGCAGAAGCTCCGGTCGTGCCATCACGTCAAGTTTCGCAACTTCGAGAGAGCGAGTGTCGGATGGATACTGCTACCTCATCTCCTGGTCCACCGGGGATGCAATTCCAGGAATTGCTTCCCAAAATCCTACGAAAATTCCCTGGGCGAAAATTTCTCTCCAACTATCACGCGAACGCCATTCCAGGGGAGTCTGGATGGTATAGTAGAGCTGGGGTCCGGGGGAGGTCTGGCCCGGGTTTGGATGATGGATACTTTTGATATTTGGAATTTGGAATTTGGGAATTTGGGAATTTGGTTTTTGGGATCCGCGAATTTGGAAGTTGCATATTTAAAATTTGGAAATTGGAACTTGCGGATTTGGAATTTGCGAATTTGGAAATTGCGAATTTAGAATTTGCGAATTTGCAATTTGCGAATTTGGAATTTGCGAATTCAAAATTTGGAAATTGGAACTTGCGGATTTGGTATTTGCGAATTTGGAAATTGCGATTTTAGAATTTGGGAATTCGCAATTTACGAATTTGCAATTTGCGAATTTGTAATATGCGAATTTGGGAATTGCGAATTTAGAACTTGCGAATTTGGAATTTGCGAATTTGGAAATTGCGAATTTAGAATTTGGAAATTTGCAATTCGCGGATTTGGAATTTGCAAATTTTTAATTTGGAAATTGGAACTTGCGGATTTGGAATTTGCGAATTTGGAAATTGCGATTTTAGAATTTGGGAATTTGCAATTTACGAATTTGCAATTTGCGAATTTGGAATTTGAGAATTTGGAATTTGCAAATTTGGAATTTGCAAATTTGGAATTTGAGAATTTCGAATTTGCGAATTTCGAATTTGCGAATTTGGAAAAGGATCTTTGAAATTTGAAACTCGGGCAACAAAAATTGGCAGGTACCAATAAATTGCCCGGAACTCCTTTCTAACCTATATCAAATTGAATAATGCAGCAAAGATTCCTGCGGCCGGCAAATGAGAGAATGATTAGAGAGAGAGAGAGAGAGAGAGAGAGAGAGACACAGGGAATTATCGCGAAATGGAGACCACATAAGAGAGAGTGAGAAAGAGACAGAGATAGTGTCAGAGAGAGAAAGGACTACATATATACATGTATTGGGTATAACGTGGGAAACGTACACGAAATCCCAATGGCACTGTCGGGATCTCTCTGGAACGGATGGACAATGCTACGGACGGACGTGCAACGTGTACTCTAATTACATCAATATCGAATTTCCCTCTGAACTAGAGGGAATGTACATACATCCATACATACATACATACATAGATGAGTACCTATATGTATAGGTACTCTCGCTAGCTCGTTTATTCGCCTCCGAGGTTTAGAAACAGAGAGGGCAAATCTAAGGCCGCGTCCATCCTACAGCTTTAATACCGCAGAAGAGGGCAAGGGATGACGGCGCCGTGGCAATAGCTCTGCTAGCTCTGTCTCTATATTTGTCTACGTCTTTGTCTTTGTCGTTTCTGTATCATCAACGTTTCGCTGTGAACGTGGCTTAAAGCTTCCCAGTGATAGGGAATTCCTAGTAAGCCAAACAGGGAATTGAGAGGGAGAGAGAGAGAGATAGTCGAAAAGGGACGGACATACATTTATCAACGAGCGAAAGAGAGAGAGAGAGATAGTGGAAGATGTGTGTATTTGTTTGGGTGGGAAAGGGGATGAGAAAGAGAGAGAGAGAGAGAGAGGGATGATTTCTTGGGCAAAAATAAAATTAACAATTTCGAAATTATTTAAAAAATATTTTAATTTAGAAAAATTTCAAGAATGGCGATAATAATAACAATAATAATAATAATAATAGCATTGATAAAATAGAAATGAAATAATTGACAAAAAAGGGAATTTTAAGGAGAGAGAAGGAATGATCTATTTCCAGGAAATAAAGGGAGAAAGAAGACAGTCCCATCAAGGGATGGTTTATATTCGCCGTCAGAGTCACAGTCTGCTGGAAATGCCGACTTTGAATCAGCCTCGATTCGCCGGGAGCGGAACCCGCCCCGGGCTTTCCGAGGGAAACTGTAAAGGACCTCTCACTCTCTCTCTCTCTCTCTCTTCCCGATTGGAGCTCCTGACCGTATCGGTATATCGAAGTCCGGAGAACAAAAGGACGAATCACAAAGCCGCTGGTGCTGGTGCTGGTGCCGGTGCCAGGGCTGGTGCCGACCCGAGCCGGTCCATGCCCTCCGGCGGCTTCCAAGACGGCCCGGTCTGGCAGACGTAACGTATGTAGGTCGAAAAGCTGTTAGGAATTAAACGGCTCGAAATTCTACAGGCTGACTCTCCGCAAACGTACGTCGATTGTTACCGCCTCGACGTTATCGCCCGAATTGCACCGGCTAATTAATTCCACCGCATTCCGACGTCGACCCTAAATCATCCTGTATGTTCTAAGTGTGTGTGTGTGTGTGTGTGTGGGGGTGAGATTCGGGAGAGCGAACAAAGGATCGAATTACAATGCAACTGTGCACGAGATTGTGATAATTGCGTAATGGTTGTGTCACCCATTTAGGATCTTAGGAGGATCTTGGAGATCTAGGTGCGGTGGGTGCAGCCGGTGCATCCTCGGCACGGGACTCGAGTGAAGGAAAAATGACGTAAACGGTTGAATAATTGGATGAATGTTGTTGTATGACAAAATATAATAAAATAGAAAAATGGAAATACAATGAAATAATTTGTGGTTGTGCAAAATACAAATTTCACGTGAAAATGATTTATTTGAAAAATAATTAAATTGAAAATCTCGTGATTTTTGTAATTAATAATTGTTTAACCTAATTAATTTTTCGTGATCAAATTCATTTCCGTAAAAAAATAAAATTAAGTGCGTTAACAAATAAGTAAAATATATATCAAATAACATAAAATAATACAATTAAGTAATATAAAATGGAGTAAAAATAAATCAATAAAATATTACAAAATAGAATCCAATTGAGTGAGACAAGAAAAAAAAATGGGGAACGAAAACGAACAATTAAAATAAAAAGAATACGGCAAAAAAGATAAATAAATAAATAAAATAAATAAAATGAATAATGATCCGATAACAACCGATCCCCCCGGAGGGTAGCAATAAAAGTTCCAAGTCCGTCGCGTCAAAGTAGAAACTGCGGAAACTATTTGCATTCCGGCCTCAAACGATCGAAACTTTCAACCCCCGGAACAAAAAAAAGAAGAATAAAAATAAAAATAAATAAATAAAAAGCACCCTGGGCCCCGCGTATATCGTTGACCCCCTCCCCCTACTTTCCTTCCCTTTCGTCCTTAATAATGCACCTATTTTGCTTAACATCGTTCGCGATGGAAAAGAGGCAACAGCAGCAGCAGCGACGGCAGCAGCTCTAACGGGGGTTGGAAGGTCAAAGTATAGTTAATCAGGGTGGCACCGTGGATAGGAGGGTTGGCTTTTAGTCGACTTTGATACCCTGCGAGTTACAGCTTCCCTGCAAAGGAAAGTTTATGAAATTCGTCGCATCGGTCCTGGAAACTTACTTTTCCTACTTACTTGCTCGCTTCCTTCCTGGCCAACCCTTACTTTTCATCCCCCAAACTTCCGGCGAAAGTCAAACTCGCAGTCAAACGCGGCCTCCCCCGGTTTCTTTCCGCAGAAAGAGGATCCTGACCGAGAGAAAGTTCCTTTAAATTGGTTATCGGGACGTGTTCCTTCCTAAGGGTTTGTTTCACTTTAGCCCCCCGACTCCCCCATCGGTGACTGATAACGCACGGGAGGGGTGGTCCGATAAGAGGAGGACGAAAAAAAAAAAAGAAGTTACGTGCATTCATATAAAGAAACGCTTTAACTTGGAAGTTTTTCTTTTTTTTGGAGGGAAGAAAGAAAACAACCCTCCTGAGCTACCCTTATCTGAATAATAATGATAATAATAATAATGAAAACACCCCATACGTCGTTATCAACGCCTCCGTGTAACGAATGTGCAAATGACAAAAGAGGAAGCGAATAGCTCCGGGAGAAGAGGGTGATTTCGAGAAAAAAAGACGGAGGGTGAGAATTAGGGGAGTTTTCTTACACCCCGTGAGAGGAATTTCGGAATCAAGGAGGGTGGGTCAGAGAGGAGCTCGAGACGAGTCGTTAGAGTACCCACAAGCCATGTTTTGGAAAATGCCAAAAAATGGTAACAAATTTTTCTGGGAGCCCGTTTACCAAATTTGAAAAATATCAACGCCATCTGGTAGCGGACCTCGAGACGAGTTTTTAGAGTACCCACAAGCCA
This sequence comes from Gasteruption jaculator, assembly GCA_949825005.1. Lineage (NCBI taxonomy): Eukaryota > Metazoa > Arthropoda > Insecta > Hymenoptera > Gasteruptiidae > Gasteruption > Gasteruption jaculator. Next base: position 8,365,964 of record OX463776.1, read on the forward strand.
TGCTTTGGAAAATGTCAAAAAATGGTAACAAATTTTTCTGGAAGGCCGCTTAGCAAATTTGAAAAATATCAACGCCATCTGGTAGCGGACCTCGAGACGAGTTCTTAGAGTACCCACAAGGCATATTTCGGAAAAATGAAAAAACCCCGAAATTCTGGTACGTCGATTTTCAGAAACGTTTAATCACTCGTGGGTAGTTGTTAAATTCGTTATCGGATCCTCCACGAGGTTATAATACCGAGAAATGACATACGGTAACGAGCATAATTCGAGCAAAATGTAAATTCGATTCGAATGTTAGCATAATTTTGTTTTGCTAATTTCGAAGTATTGAAAATGCAATCAACCCTGCTTGGCTGGTTGCACTATTGCGTGATATAATTACATGGGCGTGGGGCGAAATGAGGATGAAACGAAATAAATGCAATTAAAGATTAACTATTATTCGTTGATTCGTTCGTTCGCTCGTTCGTTCAGTTCTATGTCGTGTGCTTTTAAGCGAATACGGGAGATTAGCCTCGAAAAGCGATCAGTGTTATTATTCGCACCGCGTTCCTCGAGAGGTAATCTTTATGGCTCGTTCACACTAAGCCGAGCAGATTCCAAGTTTTAAGAAACAGAGCTGCTGCTGCTGCACCTTCTCCTTGATACCTACTCTGTTATTTCCCACCACAGCTGCACTTATCATACGCGAACGCTGCATAAACACTTTTTGCCCCATGTCTCCCCGCAGTTTAATGGGAAACAAGATTGTTTTTCAAGATCATATAAGCCCCTTCGTTAAGGCAAATCCCAAACACAATTCCTTTCCAATTAAGTTGCATTCGCTTCGATTGAAATCGAGTTTTTTCAGATTTTTCGAACTGGAATCGATTGTCGCCGATTTCACTCATTCCATCGTGTAGAGAATCGAATTACCTTTTCTACGAGTACCCACAAGGTACGCTTTCGAAAAACTCGAAATTTTCCAAAAAAGAGCAATAGTGGAATTTTGGTGATAAAAAGGATTTTTGAAATATGGCTTGTGGGTACTCGTTGAATTTGTCTTGAGTTCTAGTTTAAGGATTTCATATTGTTTTTTAGAATGCTCAAGGTTGAGAGGAAAAATTACGTGACACGGTAACTGAATTTCGCTAAATATCGATAATTGCATGACATAGATACAGGTAAAGCGGTTGGCTCGGTGAGCGCCATCGTATTTCAAGCACGCGAATGATACTGTAGAGCAAATAGGAAACGAGATTGTCTTTTAAGTTCATCTACGCTCGCCTTTTGATCTCCAAAACCAATTTCTTTTCAATTAAGTTCCCTTTGCGAAGAAAAAAGCGTGTAGATTAAAACCGTTCCGTGGAATTACGCGAATTAACGTCACTCGTTTGCAGGACGATTAGGACCATCGTGTAGAAAATCGCATTACGAGTACCTCGAGTACCCACGAGCCGGACTTTGTAACTATTCCATAATAAAAAAAAAAATACGATTCCCAAATTTCGGGTAAAAAAAAAGTTTCTTCAAAGTATGGGTTCCGGGTACTCGTTGGACTCGGCAAGAGCTCCACTTCAACCCTCTGCAATTTGTTTTCGGGTGACTCCACTCCGGGGATGGGAAAACGAGCGTAATCGGGTAAAAAGGGAATTCCGCTTTCACTGTTGGAATTTATTGTTACGTTTCCCCCAAATACCGATGCTTTTGTTCGGCAAAACATAAAACGTATAGCGAATTTGAATCTGAATAGACATATTTAAGTGTAATATACATGTAAACCGAAACAACGGAGCCACTGGTGGCACAAAAAGGGGATACTTTAACAAAAAGGACAGATAATAGGATACATAACAGCGTTACAACCCTCTCGGAGTGACATACGTGCGGGTTGGTTTTGGTGAACGTATATAAGAGACAAGAGCGGAGCGAGCGAGAAAGTTAAAACCAACCAGGAGATCCGGAAGCTCGTTGCACATCGCTGAGCAAACACAAATATGCTTACTCTATATATTCCCGGTGTCACAGTACGTGCGTAGGGTAGATAGTCGGCCCGACCCGTGCACTGGGTCGGAGTGAATGAGAGAGCGAGTAAGTTCTCACCCAGTTCGTTTTCCTCCACTAAGGGGAGCTTTCCGGCTGTATAATGCGATATCAGAGCACACACGGATCCCGAATTTCTCCGAGGGTGTTGCCTTACACGCCCGCACGGCTTTATAGCCTCTCGCGAATCACTAGAATCACCTGGAACGAGATTTTTTTTAAACAGGGTAGGGGGTACGAGGAAATGGTATGGGGGGTGTTAAAGTAGGGGTCGTGACGAGTTCAACGAGTACCCACAAGGCATACTTTCGAATTTTTCATTTTTGGGCCCTAAAATGGGACATCTTGAATCACTTTTTTTCGAAATAGTGATAATTTTTTAGCGTGTGGAATCTATATATACTGAAATTTAAAAAAAGTTTATATAAATTCTCCTAAATCCAGAATTCGGACCTGGACCCAAAAATTATTAACTCAAAATAGTAAATTAGTGATTAGTGATGATTTCTAATTATTCAAAAGTATGGCTTGTGGGTACTCGTTCAACTCGTCTCGGGCTCGGGATTAACACTGGCATAATTATTTACAATTGCGACGAACTTGGTTCCTTGAATTAACACCTTCACCCCATAAAACCTTTAATTTGGCTTTACCTTAATAAGACACTGTTGTAAATACACTTTTATCTCGCCGCTCGTGACCTTTAACACACGCTGACCTCGGTTCTCGCTGAATTAACACTCTGATAAGGATGAACCTTTTTTTTTTTTTGAAACCATGGCTTGTGGGTACTCGTTCAACTCGTCTCGGGCTCTGGATTAACATACCCATAACCATTTTCAGTAACGCGAAACGCTGTGGCTGCAATTACCAGCTGGGTGTGCTTTAACGCTGAAAATCAGGCTGCATATAAATGAATCGCTTTAATTCTTATTCATAAAACTTGAAATTCTTCCGACTCGTGTAAACAGCCAAGGGGGAGGATTCCGCATTATTATAAATTGTACAAAAGCGTTTGAAACTAAAAGTTGAAATCGCTGCGAAGAAGGAGTGAGTCGGCGTGGGAAGAGAGGATTAATGGGTTGTTTTTTCGATATTTATTCACCTTCTTTTTGGTTTGTTCCTTTTTTTTTATCATTCTTTATCCCGTTCCTTCCCTTTCCGTTAACCCGCACACTGCTTTCCGGATATCCGGAATTCCTCCAGTATCGATCCTCCATTTTTTCCCCCCCCACTTTTTTCTTTATCTTCATTCACACAAACTTGCCCACACACGCACACAGTACCTACACCACGGTAATATGTACCCAGAATCCTTGGAACTGGAGATTTTTCTTTTTATTACCGTAGTCAAAGTAATAAAATGTTACGGTAATTAGTTTTAATTGAAATTAATGTTATTTTTCTCGTACTTCAGACGGAAACTCGCCACGAGTCCTCGGAGCCTTTCCTTTTCTTGTCTTTTCTTTTCTTTTTTTTATTTTTTAATGGACTTTTGATTCTCGTTTTATTAAAATCGTAGGGAAAAAAAATCTCCTCCCCCTTCCCCACCCCTTTCCCTCCATTTTCTTTTAATTAGGAAAAGTAGCATGGCAAGAAAACGGAATTGAGAACCCGGAGTGGATTTTTCTGTTGTCCCGGAGCCGGGGCAAAAAATGAAGCAAAAAATTTGGAATTTGGAAAATTTCGAAGCGGACCCTAAATTGGGAATTTTAGAATTCTCAAATTTGGCGATTTTGGTATTTTAGAATTTTTTAATATGGCAATTTGGAGTTTTAGAATTTTCAAAATTTGGGACTTTTGGAATTTTAGAATTATTACGTTTTGGTATTGTGGAATTTTCAAATTTGCGAATTTTGGAATTTCAGAACCAGAGCCCGAAATAAAGCCAAAATTGGAAAATTCAAAATTCAGAAATTGTTCAATTTTGAAACCAGGCTATTATTATATGTACGTTGGTTTCCTCGCTTCAAAGAATCTTTTATTTGTTCTCCCCGACTGTCTCTCTCTGTTTCAATCTCTCTGTGTGTTCATCCGTCTCTTTTTTTTTTCTTTTAAATACATGGAAAAGGGGATAAAGGCGAAATGAGAGAGACGTGAGAAACAGCTAATGAGGAAAGTTCCGGAAGACGAAGTCAATACGAATCATGAGTTTTCTGACGTTTTCAGGTTGTTACGAATTTGTGTTGCCCCAGAAGTTGATCTGTAAAGTGGTTTTCTTTCTTTCTTTTTTTTTTGTTTTTGAAGAAGGGTTTCAAGAATCCCTGACACACCTCATAAACGCCGACAGCAGCAATACCAGCAGCTGCAGCAACAGCAGCTGCCTTTATATAGCAACTAGTCTGCTTGACCCGGTCTTGCCCGGGAATGGGTACTTTGGGATCAAGAGAAATTTTATCGTCTATTAGCTCGAGTCATAAAATAGACAATAAAATGAGCCCCGGAATCATTTTTTTTTTCTTTTTATAATATTTGATGGAGAGTCGAGATAGAATGTCAAGAGATTGGGTCTCGATCAAATACAAAATTCTATTTTAATCACAAAAGTAAAATATAAGGGACCAAGATTCATTTTTAATTATTTTAATTAAATAGGAATTAAATATTTATAGAAAAAAGAAATCATAGATTGCAAATTCCAAGTTTAGGATTTTCTTTTGGCAACTGGCTCTTCAAATAGTCAAATTCCAAACTCCAATACCACGGACCGGGCTTGGTCTAGTGGGTAGAGCGTTCGCTTCACACTCCGTAGGTCGTGGGATCGAATCTCGGCTAGTGCAGGCAAAAAATTTTCCAACTTCCAAAGTTTCCAAATTCTCTTCAAAATGCTTCCAGGGGCGGAATATTCCACTTCAAACAAAAGGGTTGTTTCTTCTCGATCAATCTCGGGCCAGTTTCGCACCTGGAAAATTCGCAGGACCCACCCTGTACCTGTCCTCTCTCAGTTCTATTCCTTCCGGGTTAGGAATGGCCATGAAATTTCAATAAATTGCCGACGTGGAATCAGGGCCGATAGGGGGCGGTCTCGAAATGGACAATCCGGGGTGAAAAGTGCGACGCTATATTTCATCCCCCATCCCCCGGAATTCCTCGTATTCGCATTTACAGCAACAGTGGTAATTATTCCGCCGGGATTTTCCTCGACTTGGAAAGAATTCAAATGGGAAATCGTCTTGCAGCCCGTGCCCGGGGGATGCAAATGAACGGAATGGAATGGAATCGAATCGCAACAACGCCGGTATCAAAAGTTGTTAGTTTCGAGTGACTCTTCGACAACAACAACAAAAATTGAAAACAAACAAAAAAACGAAAACTTTCGGGCGGCTTTGACTCCGGCTCATCCGCCGGCAGCCGAAAAGTTTCGCAGTGGCGTGATAAGAATGCAACTGCATCGTGTTGGTGTTTGCACCGATATCGAGCGAGCTTCCAGAGTTGAAATGAATTCGGTTGGAATAAAGTGATATCCTCGCACTCTCGCTCCAACTCTCCCTCCACCTTTCCATCTCTTTCGCCGATGCATCCGAGTATTTAGAGTCATGCGCTACAGACGGGGAGTCAACCGGAAAAGGGAACCAGGTGCTGAGCAACCGAGTGCACTTCCGGTTCCGCCGAAGATAATCGCGCGTGCCATAGCTCAGTTACCATTTTTCGTCCCCCTTGCCTCACCCGGTGCCCTGGTGGAAAGGGGAAGGGACAACCAACTAAGTACGAGAAACTATGGTTTAAAAAAAATTAGTGTGTGTGTGTGTATAATTCCCCCGCCCCCTTTTTATTTTAATTGAAATTTTGGAACCAGGAAATAAAAAAAAATGAGGGAACTAGAAAATTGCGAATTTTGGAACTTGCCTCTAAAATTATATTCTAACATAAAATTCCAATTGAAGTATGGCGAAAGTCTGGGAAATATGTCAGACGATCAATTTTCGAGCTTCACCCGCCAGAGTTTTCCCATTCCGCGTGTCACGATAGAGGTGGCTAATTAATAAATCGTGAATTAAGGGGTAGGAGGTAGAGGTGGAGGCAAAAGGTAGAGGTAAAAGGGTAAACACTGACGTCGATAGTTGATTTGTTGACATTTATGAAAGACGTTGGAAATTATTTCACCAGTCACTCAACCAGTCAATCAATCATGCAACGGCTGAGGCAAAGAGAACACGAAGGAGCTCCGGGGAAAATAGACGTTTTATGTTTTCACGAAAGCGTCACACGCCGCTGCTTGCCGGATGCCATTGGCAACCTTTCAAAAAGAACAAATAAATAAACAAATAAACAAAAGGGCTGCCAGCCAACAAAGGGGCAAATTATGACGGTGGAGAAGAAAGAGAGAGGGTTAATGAAATTTACACTTGTTTCAAAAAAAAAAAAACAGGGGAATTCCGTTAAAGGTATAACAGAGGCGCCTGTGGTGAGAAATTATATAATTATATTATTATTATTAAAAATAATAAAAAGCACGGAATGTCAACCATTTTCTTTATCAATCTTTTTGCAAAAATATTGTGATAGAAAATTCCCAAATTCCCAAATTCCAAATTTCCAAATTCCCAAATTCCAAATTCCAAATTCCCAAATTCAAAATTCCCAAATTCCCAAATTCCAAATTCCCAAATTCCAAATTCCCAAATTCCAAATTCCCAAATTCCAAATTCCCAAATTCCAAATTCCCAAATTCCAAATTCCCAAATTCCCAAATTCAAAACTCAAAATTCCTAAATTCCAAATTCCCAAATTCCAAATTCCCAAATTTCAAATTTCAAATTCCAAATTCCAAATTCCCAAATTTCTCAAAAACAATTTTTTGTCTTTTTCTACAAAAAAGTCCCCCCCCCCCCCCCCCCCCCAAAAAAAAAACGACCGTATGACTGATAAACCGATATCAAGTTCCCGGAGGAACATCAGCTCCGGAGGATATCTGTTTCAGATTTATACCCCATTTAATGCCGGCGTCAATAACTCCCCGTCGAATTTTCCTGCGAAACTCTAAGGTTACGTTATCGCAACAACCCTTATACTAATCCTCGCTCTGCAGTTGGAAGACTCGCAAGTAGCTTCTCATTAAAAAAAAAAAAAGCAAGAAAAGGAGGAAGTCGAAGCAGGAGGGGGAGGAGGAAACGGTGAACATACCAATTTAAAAGATGGGAAATAAGAAGGGGGAGGGGTGGTGGCGAGAAAGGTTGAAAATCTCGAAGGGGTTAAGAGGGTTTCTCATGTAAAAGGGGAACCCAAGAGTCTCGTGTTACAAGGATGGGTTAAGTTGGGCCGGGGTTTGGAGGGCGTTGTTAATACACTTGGTTTGCCGAGGTGCAAAAGCTTAATGGAATAGGAGATGAAGCGAGCCAGAATGAGCAAGGAGGGAGGCCGATCCTTACGTTAACACGTGGCATGAGTGAGTGTACGGATTTCAGCCCCTCAGGATAACGTTACCGGATTAAAATACACGGGATTGACTGCGGAAATACTATCCCCCTAGTGGTAGCAGATGGGATAGTAATAGTAGCAAAGTAGTAGCGAAGTAGTAGTAGTAGTATTAGTAGTAATACCAATAGTAGTCTAGCAGTGGTAGTAATAGTAATAATAATAATAGTAGTAGTGTAGTAGTGGTAGTAGTAGTAATAATAATACTAATAATAGTAGTAGTGTAGTAATGGTAGCAGTAGTAAGAATAATAATAATAATAGTAGTAGTGTAGTAGTGGTAGTAGTAATAATAATAATAATAATAATAATAATAATAATAATAGTAGTAGTGTTGTAGTGGTAGTAGTGGTGGGAGTAGTAATGGTAATAATAGTACCAATGGTAATGGTAGTAAACTGCAAAGTAGCTGGAGGAAAAAAAAGGGACTGTAACAGGATTCATCATAGGTCACCGAGCTTTAATGGCTGCTCGATAATTCGATTAATGTCTCACAAATCGAGAGATTATTAATGCGACTGTTCCTTTCGTCCAACACTTGTAATGGAATGGCTTTTCCTCGAGTCCTCGAAATCAGATCGAGTATGTAATCATCATTTTTCACGTAAAACGTAACGTATGAAATTCAATCGACGACGAAAGAACTTTTACTACAAATCCATTTTGAATTTATAACGAAACGAATTTCCGATTCAATCGAAATTCGCATTTAAAGGAATTTTTTGGCAAAAATATAGTAATACTTTTATTTGAAAATTATTTTTGAAAAAACAAAAAAGTTGTGAATCCAATTGAGATTTGCATCCAAAGGAATTTTGAGTAAAATTACTCTTTGGCCCCAAATAAATTTCGATTGTTCGAAAATATCTATTAAAGAAAAATGAAACTTGGAATTTTGGAATTTGAATTTCTTTGGATTGCAAAAAAATTTATACGAAAAATAAAAAAACACTTTTTTTTCTTCCACGAAATTTTCGAACTTGAAATTTTCCATTTGAAACAAAACCCGGATTCTTTGAAGCGCCAAGACGGCGGGGAATTTCGAGAGCGTCGAGACGCCTGCCTTTCTTCTCTCGCTGCATAAAAAAAAAGTCCGTCGTTCCGTATTTTTTTTTTTGCAGCGGCGGCGCGAAATTCGCGTGATATTGAAAAGGAAGATATACGTTTGCCCGCAAAAGGAGTAGCTGCGAGGTACGAAAGCAATTAAAAGCCACGATTCTTGTATCGTCTAATGAAATCTTTGCATTGAATGTTGAATAAACCAAGGGGGTTGGGGAGGGGGGGGGGGAGGGGAGGCCGGGGCAGAATGGGGTAAACGGGGTAGGACTGAAGTTGATAAGAGAAACGTTCAAAGAAATTATTTTTCCGCGAGTTTTTCCGCCGGAATAAGTTTCACGAGGGTGCGCGAGGGGTGCCGAGGGGGTCGAGGGGCGCAAAAAAAAAAATCCTCCCTCGCTCCCGACCGCAGCCGCTCCGACCCGAGTGAATTTTCCAGATGAGATCATGGAAACTCTCCCTGTCTTTTTGAACTTCGCGTTTTCCTCCCCCTTAATTTTTTTTCACCCCCAACCTCCCCTTTTTATTTTATTTTATTTTTTTTTTATTTTATATTTCCTCCTCTGCCTCCCCCCACCCTTTCCGCCCCGTGCATTTCCGCGGCAAGAAAAGCCACTGATCGTTGCTCTTTCATCTCGCGAAGGAGGAACGGCGAAGAAAAGCTCCGTCTCTCTCTTTTTTTTTTTTTATTTCTACGCTTATAAAGGAAAAGCTTCTACATGAGAAAACCGTAAAAACTTAATTAATGTCCTCGGAAAAAAAAAAAAAAACACACTAAGGTTATTTCCTACCACATAATCTACCCCTTCCGCGGCGCCCCATCCCCCTCGGGGCTGTATTATTAAATAAACTGCAAAGCTTATGTAACGAAATTGAGTATGAGCGAGTTTTCCGGTCCGCTTTGATATCAAATCTACCCCCAAGGGTACCTCCGAGGGTCGCAGGGGGTGAGCGCACGAATTAGTCCCTGCCGGTCGCGGCTCGGGGGGTGATCAGTCTACGGCTTTCGAGGGATTTCTTAATGGGAATTTTTCCAAGAGAATGTCGAGGTGGTGACGTCATTGGGGTAATTTTTTTTTTTTTCGTGGATATCGATTTTAATTTGGTTTAGCAATTTTTCGTTGACGCGTCATTCGCTTGTATTTTGAATTATAATTTTTTTTTCTGTCCATTTTGAATTTTTAATTCGATGAAATTCATTTTCAATCGAACTTTTAAACGGACAAATCGATGAATTAGGAATTCAGAGCGTTCGCAGAGTACCCAATTAATTAATTAATTTTTTAGTCCATCGAGGAATCGAATGTACCACCCCCGTCCCATAATAATAGCGGCGGTTGAAGTATTCGCTCGCTACCATTATTACGGGACAGGGGTACCGGGGTGGAATTTATTAATCCACATTTTTCGCAAAAGTTTCTACCAATGCCAAAATTGATAATTAATCACTTTTGGTCCAATAACAATTCAATCGGATTGATATTGAAGTAGGTGTTGATTAATTTATGCGGGTAATTAAAACATCATTTGAAAATTTTAGGTCGTGTTCCAAAGAACTCAATTTATTCTGTTATGCACACACACACATGTGACGCTAAATTGATAAATTATATATATGAGCGTGCGTTTGTGTGCGTTTGTGTAGGGTATCCTATTAAATCATTATAATTCATTCCATGGACGAGTGATATAATTTATTTATACATATATGTGTGTACTTAGCCTTATTCTATACCTACAAATTATGTGTGTATGAATTTTAAAGAATTTTTAACAATTTTTAATTATTTATTAAAAATACGTATATGAAATTTCGAAAATCTAGAATTCAATTTTTTCAATTTAATTTTCTTTTCTTAATATTAATTCTCAATTAATCTCATTAATTTCGAGAATCAATTAATTCATATATTTATTTATATTTTTTAACACTGTACAATCCACACGGGGTCTGACTGACCCGGACTCCTGGCCAGCCGATCATTTAAACGGGTTTAGCTCGCACCTCGAGCGGAAGTGACTGGCTGCTTGGCTGGCTCGTGCCACTGGTTCCGTTGAACGCCTCGGCCATATGTGCATCTTACCTATGCACCTATGGTCAGAGGTGCAGCGGAACGCATCGCTTGCGTCCATATGTTACTTACTACATGTATAATGTATCCATATATGTATATATTATATGTATATACATGTATGTATGTATGTATGTATGTATGTATGCATGTATGTATATATGTATGTATGGATGTATGTATGTATGTATGTGCTTAACTCACCTTCCACGAAATACAAAGAGAGACAGAGAGCGGATGCAGCGAAAGGGGAACCACCAGACCAGTCGATGCGAGTCATAAGCCGTAAGCCATGAGCTGGCGATGAAGTCACACAAACAGCAGTGGACTGCCTTGAGTGACTTCCGGTCTTCCCTGAAGGCACTTTCGCCCTTTATGGCCCGTGCCCATTTTTTTACGATACTTTTTACGATCTTGTATTACATTTTGTCCGAGTAATTAAATCTAATCTCTGCGATTTTAATATTCAAAAATTTTTTTTACTTTTATATTTTTATATTTTTGGAAATTCAATTTTGTTTTCTTGTCAATTCAAGTGGAGTCTTGACTTATTCAATATTCATAGAATTACTGAACCAAATTTCATTCCTAATTAAACCCTTAATTATAGAATTACTAATTTTTTTTATTCACAATTAAAAAGAATTCGAAATTTCAAAAAATCCCATTTAAAATGTCCAAGTAAGAGGAGGGGCCATGATTACCCATTCCATGGTATCTTCCTTCCACTCACGTGGCTACCTATGAATAATGGCACTGCACCGAGTTCACCTCAACTCAATTCAACTAAACTCGACTCGGCTCGACTCGACTCAACTCAGCTCGACTCGGTTTGGCTCAACTTGGCTTGGCTCGGTTCTCGCACACACGAGAGAGGTCATTCTGTTCCTTGCTTACCTGACCGGAAGTCATAAGTCTCGGTATCTCCTATCGCTGCTATCATCTTCCTCTCTGTCTTTGTCTTTCTTCCTCGTCCTTCTTCTCCTTCTTTTCTCTTCTTCTTCTTCTTCTTCTATTTCACGGCAAAGTGGAACGGATAGCACCGAATGTTGCAAACGGGGCCAACTTTATCCCCTATCCCCCTGCCATTATATTTGCCTACGTACCCTTTCTAAGCTTCTCAAGGTTTTTGTGTGCATTTTAGCGAAGAGGAGAGAAAGAGTGAGACGGGGAGAGGTTGCATCGCATTTGCGGGCTCTTTTCGTGTAGAAAATGATTTCTGCGATGTTTAACGGACCATAATAAGCTCCGTGGCTTCTCTATTATCAGGATATTTGTACATTACTATTATTATCATCTCCAGCATCATTATAATTATTATTATTATTATTATTATTATTATTATTATTATTATTATTATTATTATTATTATTATTATTATTATTATTGTTGTTGTTGTTGATGTTGTTGTTGATATTGATGTCGATGTGGATGTTGATGATGATGATGATGATGTTATGGATGTTGATGTTGTTGTTGATGTTGTGGATGTTGATGATGATGATGTTGGTGGTGATGATGATGTGGATGTTGATGATGTTGTTGTTGATGATGATGATGATGATGATGATGATGATGATGATGATGATGATGTAGATGTAGATGTTGATGATGATGATGATGATGATGATGATGATGATGATGATGATGATGATGTGGATGTTGATGATGTGGATGTTGATGATGATGATGATGATGATGTTATGGATGTTGATGTTGATGTTGATGTTGTGGATGTTGATGATGATGATGTAGATGTTGATGATGATGATGTTGTGGATGTTGATGATGATGATGTTGTGGATGTTGATGATGTTGGTGGTGATGATGATGATGTGGATGTTGATGATGATGTTGATGATGATGATGATGATGATGATGATGATGATGATGATGATGATGATGATGATGATGATGATGATGATGATGATGTGGATGTTGTTGTGGATGTTGATGATGATAATGTGAATGTTGATGTTGGAACATTTTTTTTGAAACTCGGGACCGATGCCTCGACCGAGAGGACGAGCGGGATTTGAATTCCTCGCGGAGGTTCCGTCGGCGGGAGTCGCGGGGGGATGGATCTCCTCGATGTGGGTAAATTCGCGCGACCTTTCACCCCCCGCGTTTCGCATTGTACGTGCAGCGAGCCAGGGTAGAAATAAATAGGGACGCAAAAAGTTTGAATTACAATGTGCAATTACACGGGGCAGGAATTTTCTGTAATTTATCTCGCAATTTTTGCGCCACACACCGCGCGCCTCTTTCCTTTTACACAAATTAATTTATCTTTGCGAATAAATTGCGGATATACGAAACAGGGGAATTTATCTATAAAATGGACATCCGCGTATCACTTTTCCGCTCGAAAGTTCCTGTTTATACATATATCGATGTACGGCGCAACTTTAGGTTTGCAAATATTGGATGAATTAAATGGAAAAAATATCAATGTCCCGTCCGGCTGACACGGGATGTTTTCCCTCTGACGTGTGTGTATAGGTGTGTATATATATATATATATAAAATATATATATAGAATAGAAGAGAAAATAAGAGGTATGGAATTTCAACGTACAAACGCGGCTTGTTGGCCTTTCCCATTTTGCGAAATATTTTTCTGTTTGCTTTTATGAAACACAATGTAGTTGAATTTTTCGAGATAAAATGAACATTTTAAACGACTGAAATTTGATATACCGCGCGTATGGCTTTTCCAATAGGGGTAGTGAGGCTGCTGGGGGTAGTAATAGAAATAGCAGAGGCAGCGGCGGAAATACAGATTTTTTTTGAAAAATAGAATTGGAAGAGTAACGGCGTCGGCGATAGAATTTCTAAAAAATTCTAATTGAAATAGTGGTGGTAATAAAAATACAATTTTACAAAAAACAGAAATTTACAGAAGCGAAGCTAAATTGGCAAAAAAAAAAAACTATTTTTCGAACAATTAAAAAAAAATATAAGTAGCGGTAAAAGTAGTAAAAAAGAGTGGAAACACAATTTTCGTTAAAAATAAAATTACTGGTAATAAAAATACCAATAGTAAAAATAAGAATTTTTTTTTTTTTAGCAATTGCGGTAATAATAGAAATTCGATTTTTTAGAAATAGTTACAGTAATAGTAAAAATAATAGTAACGGAAGAAAGAAATAGCAATTGGAGTAAAAATACGAGTATTAAAATATAGAAACGGGCAAAAGTTTATTGCAAGCTGCGATAGCGATGTTAAACAATATCGGTGGCAGAGGTAACAGGAGTACACCCACACGGATGCAGATATACGGCAAAACATTGGAAACGCGTAGCAACAATTAATTTCTTAATTGGAACAAGGTTGAAAGAATGAAATATCCTCGTGGATGCCCCCCCCCCCCCCCCCCCCCGTGCCTCTTCTTTTTTTGTTATCGATATAACCGACCATTGTTGCTCGTTAGGCGAGGCAAAGCAAAGCAAAATTGGGGATACGTAACATATGGATTCTCTTCTTTGTTGTTTTTTGTTTATGTCAATTTGCCTTTTTTTTTGTTTTCAGGAATGCGTTTCCTTCGAGCTGATCAACTTCGGTGTTGGTTTCAACGAATCAAGTCAGCGGAATATATATATATATTTTTTTTTACAGTAATTTTTTTTTACAGTATTTTTTTACAGTAAATTAAATAATTGGTTTTCCAGGAATTTTCTCGAAAGAAAAACATTTACGGCAAAAATCATCAGTATTTTTATTGTTGATTTTAATTACTCGGGGAATCGAGATTTATTAATTTCGTAATTTATTACAACAAAATTCTGTTCTCGAAAAATTGTTACATTAATATTGCATAATTAGGATTTTTCTTTTTTAAATAATTAGTACCTGCTTTTTTCCACCTTGAAATTAAAAAAAAAAATAAATAATCAATTCCTTCAAGTTGGAAATTAATTTTCCCACCAAAGTAACCAATTTCTTGCAATTATTAACAACAATAATTCAGCCTTCCCCGATTTTTACATTTTTCAAAAATCCCATCCTCGTTATTATCGATTACAAATAATTATTAATTGAAAATTATTATTAATCCGAAAAATCCATTTTTACCCCAACGCAATTTCTTGAACGTCATCGAACCACAAAATAACGGGATTTGAACTCGCGACCCCTCCATTTTATTTATTTATTTATTCTTTTTTTTTGCTTTCCTTTTTTTTTTAAATTCACGCCGTCATTTCCAGCCGACTGTTGCGGAGTTGCTCTTTACACACACACATACACACCCGCGCGCGCGCGCGCGTATATACAACAAATACACAGAGAGAAAACGTCCCAAAACCTATTTGAGGCGGGCTCAAAGGGGTTGGTTTCAACCCCCGTCATTGTTGGACTTTCCCCGCTTTCTATTCCGGCCTTTTTACGGGATATTTTTTTTTTTTTTTTCACGGACACGCTCCATTCGATCGACACCCCTTTCAACGGCACCCCTGAAAGGATTTGCAAGGACGCCATTTTCCTACAAACAAAGAAATTTCTCTTCGCGGGAGAAGTAAAAGGGGCTTCGAAAAAGTAGGGGCGGTTTCGCGAAACCGAAACGTCACTTTTTTCGGGGTGAAAAAAAAAAGAAAGAAAGAAAGAAAGAAAGAAAGTGACGAAAGCCGGAGAAAGCCGCGAGTGCTTTCCCCGGAAAACCGAGTAAGGGAAGGGGGGTTGGGGGGGTTGGGGGGGTGGAAGAGGAAGAAGAAGAAGAAGAAAAAGGAAAATTCCATACTTTAGCTTTCATAGCTACTTTAACACCCTGGAGCATCGTAACTCATTGGTAACCGCTATAAAAATGCTGCTGAGCAGGAAACCAATAAATATTATAGCTCCACGGTGGCTTCTTCTTCGCTCGTACGAAACACGTTGTTGAAAATGCTGACAAACATCCCATATGTGTGAATATATGTGGGTGAATATATGCAGGTGAGTGTGTGTGTGTGTATGGGGATGTGGATGCGGATGTACATATATTCATATCCAGAGAGTGACAACAAACAATAACAACAACAACAACAGGAATTATTCCTACCGGTGGTGATAAGAACAACCCCGCGTCGCATCCTGTCGACTCACCCCCATTTTCATTTCCCAGTTTCAACGTAGTCTACGTTCACGGAAAGAACATTTGATGCAGATAATATGTGTGTGTATGGATTGTGGTTACGCAAGATTTCGAATTTTTGTAATTGTTACGGGAGAAAAAGAAATGTCGGAATATTGGAAATAATAAAATTGACATGGAATGGAAATTTATTAGGGGAGGATTTTTATAGTTTTTTTGCTCGAGCTTGGCCTACCCCTTCCCCCCAAAATGGGGTAAAAATTAAAGTTTTAAAAATGGGGTTGGACAAGTCATTTCTAGGGGTAATTTTTCCCGTAGAATCGATTCCCAAGGTCAAATTTCATGAAATCCCAGCGGAAGTTGGAAAAAAGTAGGTTTTTTGAGGAAAAATCCTATTTCCCGTAGGAAATCTTGAATTTTGACAATGAAAATGGATTCCTCGGAAAAAAATACATCGGATATGGGTCTCCCGAAAATCCGAAAAATCGATTTCCAAAAATAAACCTCCCGAAACAAAATTTTTCCACTCGCACCTGCACAGGGATGCAAGTAGAAAAGGAACTCCGTGGAAATCCAGAACCGGCATGAAATCCTTGTTGACGGTAACTTCGATAATAATATAAATGAGGGAATTAAAGTATTGAAATTAATTGACATTAAATTTGCAGTCGGTATTGGCCAGATTCTGTTTATCATAAATCTCATATTAAATTAATATAATAATGTAGGATGTTTGTAATAGGATTCAACCATTCGTTTGAAAATCAAGCTTTTATATATTGTGTGCTCTCTGCTTTGATATACGTACACATGTGTATTCGCTAATCAAGAGAAAAATATAATATTTATAATAATATGTACAAACGAGGGAAGTCAAATATTGAAATTAATTGACATTCAATTTATAATTGGCATTAGCCGAATTCTGATTGTCACAAATGTCACCAAATTCGAAATAAAAAAATACCAATTTATCAAATACAATATTATTATTATTATTATCATCATCACTATTATTATTATTATTATTATTATTATTATTATTATTATTATTATTATTATTATTATTATTATTATTATTATTATTATATTTATACTTAATATATATTCCGTGAGAAAATATTAAAATTAGAAAAAATGGGTCAATTCCTACGTAGCGACGTAGGAATGGCCCTGCTACGAAGAAAAGAGCGATGACTTCAGAGGAAGGCGAGAAAAGAGCGATAGGGTTACGTAGCATCGCGGAGGTCTTGCTCTCATTGGAAAGCCAAGGAGTAACGCGCGTTACGGCGACGGCCTAAAAGCTAAAACCCCGTGTCCGGTTTGATGCAGTTAGCGAAATTCATGCGGTTGAACGAACTCGTCGCACTTTTGGCTCTAATAATAGAGCCACGCGAATTTCTGGCACGCCGCGCCCGAAATTATCATTTCTCGCGTCCCGGCGGGAACAATCCGCGGCCTCCGCGACTTTTGGCTTCCCGGGCGAATATTCCCGAAGTCCTCCTCCGCGTGTCAATGATCAACGATCAACGATTAAGCTTCCACGCGAAATTTACGTCGCACGAGACGGGCGAGAACCCGGAAATTTCACCGCTGGGTTTTTCTCGGACCGCGCAAGAGGTCCTTTCGCGAGGATCCGTCGAGGTCCCGGAATACCCGCTACCCTTCTCGGAAAATAGGGGTTGCGAAGGAAGGAAGGAAGGAAGGGTTGCACGCTGTTGCATCGGTGGTATCAGTAATTGAAACAACAGGTGGCACCCGTTTCAAAAATTTATGTACGTGTATGCGTACACACCCACACACACACACAAATTGTTTCTGGAAATTCCAATGATTCTATTTTTTATTGTATAATTAATTTTTTTGTATATAATTATTAGATTTGTTATTAAACTTTTATTATTATTATTATTATTATTATTATTATTATTATTATTATTATTATTATCATTATTAATTAATCTACAAAATTATATTAATATTTATATTAATCTTTTATATTAATAATAATTTTTTTATTAATATAATAACATTTGGAATGATTTATAATAATAATAATAATAGTAATAATAATAATTGTTAATTTATTGTACTAAAGATATTAGTGACATATGTGTGTATATATGTATACAAAGAGGGAAGGGTTGAGATAAATCGTGGAACGAAAAGTTACAGGGGTTGCCGAGGGTGTTAAGGGTGGGTTAAAGGGTGTTACTCCCTCATCGCTGCTCCGAGTTGACGCACCATCATTAATCCGAGACGTTATGAGAGTCTATTTTATTATATAAGACCCGGGTGTCTTCCGGCGAGCGGGCTATTAAGCCCCGTGACAGATGTATCTCTTTGAGTCGTTAATTAATCACGGGGTATTATTCGAGAGGACCACCACCACCACCACCACCACCACCCGAAATACGGTATCACGGTGGGTAGATTAATTTTAAACGTACCATTATTTATATTTAACATCGTATAATTTTCGGAAAATATCCAATTAAGTAGAAATTAATTAATGAGAGAAATTAAAAACGCAATTATATTTATTGTATTAATAAGAAATTTACCCCTAATTGAAAATCCTAATTATTTTTTATATTTAATAATAATAATAATAATAATAATAATAATAATAATAATAATAATAATAATAATAATAATTCATGTCTGAGATTTCCAATTTTATATTATTATTATTATTATTATTATTATTATTATTATTATTATTATTATGAAATATTAATTACATGAAATTCCAAAATTTTTTCTGCCACCCCAGCACCCTTTTTAATCCAAGCGTGGGTGGAATTCGAATTAACGAGTCGTTTCCCGGATTTTTGAACGGAGGGATGGAGGAAGAAGTTACGTAAGCGTCTGGAAAAAAAGCCCCGGGGCTTCATCGTTAGTACAGTAATTTGCACGTGGCAGCCTCGGGTCTATTTAGGACCTGATTAGGATCTGACTGGGGTAATAGGGAGCTAATCGGGGCTTATTAGGATCAAGATTGATGTACGAAAGCCCCCGCCTACCGAATTCGACGCGGGACCATGGTAGTTTAATTTTCCAGGGATACGGGATTCGAACCCCGGTCCCGTCGTTCCCCGGGAATAAATTACCTTCTTTTTTTTTCTTCTTTTTCGCAGGTAATTTCGTTTTATCGACAATCGCGAAAATTCTTGGTCTTTTTTGGAAGCCAGAAAAATTTGGAATGAAAAAAAACTTGTTGATTTCGTTGAGAACAAAAAAAAATTGTGCGAAACTCGGAAATTTTACGACGGAAAAAAAAAATTCGTCAAACCCTCGTCTGTGAAATATTCGCGACAATTATCCGATAAAGATACTAATTAACGCGAAAAAAAGGGAAAAAATAAATCGCGGAACCATGGTAATAAAAAAAAAAAATCCCCGATACCCTCGATCGCAAAATGGAACGGAAGGCACCGAAGGAAGGAAGGAAAAAAAAAGACTCGGCACTCCACCATTAAAATCCTTCCCACTAAACCCCCCTAGTATCTCTCTATAAAACAGTGGAAACCTTTAATTAAAAATCGTCATTAATGCAAACGCTTTGAATCTTCCTCCCCATCTTTTTTCTCACCCCCTTTCTCTCCCCTTCCCCCCGGCCCCTCCCTTCCACTCCTCTCTCTCTCTTTCTGAAAATCCGTGGTACCAGAATTAATCGCACCCTCCGAGATTAAAATCCCCGAAAAATTAAATTAAAAAAATAATATCAATAAAAATAATAACAACAATAATAATAATAATAATAATAATAATAATAATAAAAGAAATACCCGCGGCGGCGAATAAAATTAATTACAAAAACGGGAATACGTAAAAACGTGAAATCGCGAAGCCAAGGGGCTCGTGAAACAGAGGAAACGCGAAAAAAAAGGGGAAAAAAAAATTTGGTAAATACAAATTCGACGTTGAGAAATGTCCCGACGCGGGACTTTTTTATCATGAAAATAGGCGCGCGGGCGTGGATTTAGACCGATGATGATTTTTGCAGCGGGAATATGATATCACATTTTATGTGGTACAAACGTAAAAAATGGACGGACGCATGGACGGACGGATGGACGAGCCAACCGAGGGGAAAGTGAACGGGCGAGAAAGGGACAGTGAGGAAAAAGGGAGGAAAGAGGAACCGGTGAAATTTATAGCCCAGGCTGGGCTCACGCGCGTGTGTTTTACTGCTCACCTATAATTTCAGACATTATTCACTTTATTACGAGACATCGGGTGCTAGACAACACGCAGAGCAAGTTAGCCCCCCCCCCCCTCTCCCCCCGGTGGCCCGCCGCCATCGCCACCCTCCACTCGTAATTAACAGTTGTTATCTGTCAAAACAGTAACGAACAATATGCCCTCTGTGTGTGCGGATACTTTAACTGACCCTTCAAAAGTGAAGGCGGCACCGAAAGGGGGTGAATAATGCTATTACGAAGATAGCGAGCGAGGCTAACGTGTTCTTCTGCCACCACGTTGCAGCCAGAACCCGGCAGTAAAGTCGAACAAGC
This sequence comes from Gasteruption jaculator, assembly GCA_949825005.1. Lineage (NCBI taxonomy): Eukaryota > Metazoa > Arthropoda > Insecta > Hymenoptera > Gasteruptiidae > Gasteruption > Gasteruption jaculator. The sequence continues at coordinate 8,386,123 of OX463776.1, forward strand.
CTGGAAAGACGTACGGCGGTGTTGCACATGCACACACACACACGCACACACACACACGTGCACGCGCATACCCGCGTACGTGATGTATGGCTCTAGTCACTTTGAAAAGCCATATCTCAAAAAGGGAAATTTGCGAAATTTACGAGAAACGCACCTTCCAATGATGAGCAGTAACGGTCGGGTTATTACCTGCAAGATTTATGCACGGGGTTGTTAACCCCCGGGGTTCTTTTCCTCGTCCACGGGGAGAGGAAACGCCGGTAGAGGGGGTTTGGGTGTTCGAGAGGAAGGAGCTCGAGAAATACCGCAACTTTCGTCGAAGAAGTTTTTTTCTAAGACCTCCCGTTCTCGAGATACGAGAGGTTGAATCAGCGGTAAGTGAGTCGTGCCACCGCGAGAGGCGCAACGGTGGGCGCTCACGTGACCGCGCGAGACTGGAAAAGCTCAAGCGCACCGGGCGCCCCGTTCACTCGCGATCGCCAATTTCGGGAGAAACTTCGACTAGAAATGGTAGAAAATTGCAACCGCGACGAAATATATTTTTGAAATTGCGTAAATTTTGAAATGTAATTTTTCAAAAATGTTTTATCGGTAATTTTATTGGTAATTAATTCTAAATTTGTGGATTAATGGTAAATTATGCATTTTTAAATTTATTAATACGTTTTAGGGATTGAATAAAACGTAGAAGCTGCCGCCAGAGGCGCTTTGGCGCAGTTTTTTTTTTGTTTAATCATTAAAGTACCGGAAAAATTTAGAATTCTGAAAAACGATGGGATGAAAAAGGGGAAGAAAAAAAAATGAGAATTTTTAACAGGAAAAAGCATTAGTTTTACATTACGAATGAAATTTTATGAAGCAATTAACCTACTTTTACGCCTCATTCCGTTTGAGTCGGGAAACGAAAGTCGGCTTTCGAAGCTTCGCCGGAAATTCTCGAAAAATACTGCGAAGAAATTTATGGTTTCCGCGATTCCAGGATTTTATGGCGATTCGTACCGATCGCGGTACGGATCGACTTTCGCTACAAGGCCGGTCGAGGTAAGAGCTACTCGATACACCGAAAGTCGGTCGGGTCTCAAAAGAGAATTTGAGATTTATGAGCGAGGGAAACAAAAAAATTTGCTTTTTAATGAGAAAAGACATTTATGTTATATTACGCATTAGATTTATGTAGCAATTAACCTACTTTTTAGGATTCCAGGAATTCTTAATGCATGATGAAGGAAGGAGAAACGGCGAAGGAAAAAGTGCAAACCCTGCAGTTTTTGGAAGTGGCCGGAAATGCAATGATCTCAAATTTCGAATTTTGAATTTCCAGGATAAGTTTTCCGCCAAATTGAAGATTATTATTATTTTTATTATTATTATTATTATTATTATTTTCCAAATTATCCAAATTATTTTAAAAAAAGAAGAAAACCGAATTTTCCAATTCCAATTTCGACCAGAAAAAAAAATCAAATATCAAAATTCTCCCCCCCCCCCCCCCCCCCCTAAAAAAATCATCCAGTTCCTTGACTGCCATTTTTTTGGAAATCTGAGCCGAGGGATCGATCCTCGTGGGTTTCCTTTCGCTGGGGAACAATGTTTGCGTTAAACCTCCCCAAAAGGAAAATCTAGGAAACAAAGAAAAAAAAAATCCGGGCCACTAAATAAAACAAATAAAAAAAACTCTCAATAAATATGCATCCGTGGGACTGCAAATGCTGTAAACATCTTTTTGAGAAATACGCTTTAGGAGCTTGTAGAACGTGTGTGTGTGTATGTGTGTGTGTGTGTAAAATCGCTTTTACCCGTTAGCTATTACCGAGGGTGCATTCAGCCCCACACTCCTCGCTCGCTGCCTTCCTCTCACCCTTTTTCTCTCTCTCTCTCTCTCTCTTTATTCTGAGTACGGGGATACTGCTACATACCTTCAATAAATATTGGTTCTCCTCTTTTCAATCGAACATGAATATTTTCCTACGAAAACTCTAACTATCTCCCTCTCACCCTCAGCCACCCCCTATACTACCTACCTACCTACCTACCTACCTACCTATCCACTTCATTCACCGGCATCATACAATTTATTTTATTTGACTGTAAATATCGCAGTTTTTACACAACTTTATGGTGGAGATATGGAGGAAAAAAAAAATACGGACGGGGAAATACCCATAACAAAAAATAAAAGTAAGGGATAACTATATTATTGAATATCGTTCGGATTCTCTCTTTTTTTTTCATCCCTCTCTTTCTTCCCTCTCCCTCGATTCGGGGGTGAAAAGAGGAAATACAAAATGGGATCTTTTTTTGGTTACATATTTTTCTCTTTTTTTTCCCTCCCTCTATTTATCGACAACATTTCATCCCTCGTTTCTCGAAATTGCAGTTTCCCAAAAACATCCCCCTGCTTTTGACGACGTATATTTTTCTACCTATACCACTTATTATTATTATTATTATTATTATTATTATTATTATTATTATTATTATTATTATTGCTGCTTTGGTTATTGTTATTGATACCGTTGTCGTTGTTATTATTATTATTATTATTGTACGGGTTAATTAGCCCCGGCATTGAGGAACGAAGGGGAAGGTAAAAAAAATGTCCCCAATTAATTGTTGAATGGCACGGCTGATAAAAATAAGCCAGCCGCTGTCGTTGGAAAACATCGCGTTTATCGATCCTTCGATTTATTCGACCGTCGCGGAGAGCAAAGGGATGTGCTTTCATTGGCGACCCCAACCTCAACCCCAACCCCAACCCCATTCCCGTTCCCATTCGGCGGAAGGGTGAGAAATTACGAATTTGCATACTAACGAAATCGGTTTCCTTCCCGGAAAAAAAAAGAAATTACGGAAAATGGGACGCGCAACGTTCACTTTTCATAAATCCAATACCCTCTCGAGGCACCATGGACCCGTTGTGTTATTATTATTATTATTATTATCATTATTGTCATGATTAAAATGACGAAATATTGGAAATTCAAGAAAAACATCCATTGCGCGTGAGTAAACCGCGTCATCGCCGACAAACCACGGGACCTGTCGAGTTCAAATTAACACCGTGTGTTATCGAGGTCCCGACTAAGGTTTTCGGGATGTGACCGGGATCGGCCGGTGCTGCGGGGCCGCCCGGTAACGGCGAAAATGCGAAATGGCGAATTGGCGAGCCGCCGCCGCCGCCGGCAGCGGCGTCGGGTTCACGTTCACGTTCACGTTCACGTTCATGTTCGGGTATCGTTTGGCCGCTCGTAAGAGAAATAGCGTTTAAAGTTCGCCGTAAAGTGAAATGACCTTTCGACGACAAGATAGAGATAGCGAAGAGGACGAGGAGGAGGAGGAGGAGGAGGAGGAGGAAAAAGAAAAAAAAAAGGAGGATGGAAGGGAACGAATGTGTAGTTGCAGTATGTCTGGGAAAACGTGCTCGCGTTACCGGATGTGCTCTCGATGAAGCAAAGTCGTTGGGACGCCGGTTGGTTCGGTGTGACCTCTAGGGCCATTTCTGCCTCTCTCGCTGTCTCCCTCTTTCTCTCTCTCTCTCTCTCTCTCTCTCTCTCTCTCTCTCTGTGAGTCCCTCTTTGTCTGCTCAACTATAAACGCGCGGTTTTATGCATACAAACACAACAAACTAATCAAATAGTTTGTGCGTGATCCGGGACAAGGACTGGTATCACCGTTGCTGGAATATGAGAGCAGTATGGCGCAGTTACTCTAGTTCTGCCGCTGCTACCACTACCGCTGCCGCTCCTACTCCTTCTCCTTCCCACCAGAGGCCACCAACCGGGGTGCCAATATCGTTCCATTTTAGTAATCATCGTGGCCAAGCCGCTGACCATTTGGCCACTGCCGTCGCACGGCTCCTCGTGCTAATGCCACGCTCGGAAGCCGCAGCCTACACGTAACCCGACGTGTTTGTCTTTTTAGGCGCTTGCCCCGAATCCGGGAGTACCATTCAAGTGCCATGTTAGTGCCCCGACGTTATTATCATTATCATTATCATTATCATTATCATTATTATTATTATTATGAAAATGACGAAATATCGGAAATTAGGAAAAAAAAAATCCACGGTACGTGAGTAAACCGCGCCATCACTGCCAATCCACTGGACCTATCGAGGCCATATCAACACCATACGTTACTGAAGTCCCAAATAAGGTTTTTACGTATGCCTCATTCCGATAGGTGGCGCTGAAGTCCAACTAAGTTGTAGATGCTTCGCGTTCGGTAGGTGCGTGGGTAAACCGCGTCATCACTGACAAACCACTGGACCTATCGAGGTCATATTAAGTCCGTACGTTGCTAAGATGACGACTAAGGTTTTTAAGTACGTTTGGTTCCGATAGGTGGCGCTGAATAGATATCCTTTATAGTTATTGGTATTTTCGGTATTCTCGAGCCGTGTATGAACGTCCGTAGCGCTCGCGAAGGGAGGATATCAGTGTATTAATTTTTTTTCTTTTTTGAAGTTTGACCCGAAAAGAGCATTCGACAATATTCGCTACATGCCAATATATGTATATACTGAAATATGTAATTATACGCCGTGGAATAATACCGTGCCCACTCACACAGGCTGCAGCGCGGTTATCGCGATCGTTATACTTTAGGTTCCGTGTTAATTACAGATACAATTAATTATCGTTGCATCAACAATTTTCCATCTCTCATCGGCTCGGGGGATGTTAAATACCGTGGCGGTAGTAGCGCCGTTTGTTACCCCGCCACCCCCGCGGCCCGGGAAATAACTATCGAATGGAAACAAGCTGGAAATCATCAACCGGCCGGGTTTCGCCATCCTCGAAATCTATCCGACCTGACTTCGACCATACGCCAACGATGAATCCTCTTTCTTTTTTTTTTCTTATTTTATTTTTAGTATTTTTATTTTTCAATTTTCACGGGATTTATCGGACCCGAATTCGAGGCAAATAAATAAAGCCGAGTCACGATACAATTAATTAGCGCAAATAGATTTTTTTAATTCGAAAAGTAGGAGGGAGATTTGGAAATTCATTAGAGTAATGAAATGTGTAAAAATTGCCCGTCATTCTTGACGGGACGGGAAGGGCAGTAAGGTGACTTTTTATTATTTTAATGAAGCGTTGGATTAATTAAATTGAAAAATATTTCGTTTGCCCAGAAATTGATTTCGAGATTTTCGAATTTTTAACCCATGGCGAGTCTTTAATTGGAATTATTAGGGAATAACAAAATTTCCAATAAATCCATTGATTTGATTTCATTCCATTTCGAAATTGTATCGCGTGGAAGCTATTGGCGTTTTAATTCAATAAAAATTTAATAAAAACCGGGTGGGTAGTTGCTAAATGTTGCTCAACAATCGGATTAAAACTAATTTTTTTTTCCTCTATGGAAATGTGATATTTATGGTACGAAATAAAATATACAGGGGGCGCCTTGGTATATATATTTTTTTAATATATAAGCCCCCCCCCCAATATAATTTTTTTTACTATACAGGCGCCCTTATTTTATATGAACTAATATTTATGGTACGAAATAAAATATACAGGGGGCGCCTTGGTATATATTATTTTTAATATATCAGCCCCCCCCCCCCCCCCCCAATATAATTTTTTTTACTATACAGGCGCCCTTATTTTATTAATATATTAATATTAAAAATTGAAAATATATATTTTATATTTTAATATATCCACAAAGGATATTTTATGGTACGAAATAAAATATACAGGGGGCGCCTTGGTATATATATATTTTTTTAATATATCAGGCCCCCCAATATATTTTTTTTGCCATACGGGCGCCCTTATTTTATATAAACCAAATATATTAAAATAAAAAATTTCAAATAAAAAATTTTATATTTTAATATATCCACCAAGGACGCCTAAATTCTGCTTAAAAAGACCATACGTGTGAATGTGTGTGACAAGAGGTTTTGTGAAACCTTTGAAAGGACGCACATATACGTCGAACGCGGGGAAAAGGTCGTTGAATGGCGGTACGACGGTTCCTCGAGCGTATGCAAATTGGAAACTGACACGAGCACACGGGTTTTTCTAAATAACTATATAAATACCGTTCAGACTCTGCAGCCGATGCGAATCCGATAAAAGCAATGGCTTACCGCCAGCCTTTGGAATATTAAAAGCCCAGTGATATGCAGTTTCATGAAAAGCAGCGGCAGATTGAAATGTGTTGGGAACACAGATTGAAGCAATTATTTTATATTTAGAAACACACGCACACGCGCGCGCGATCCCGGTAAAAATCGATTAGTTAAACACCAATGGCTCCTATTCCCGTAAATAAATAGCGAGAAGAGAAATAAACATCAAGTAGCAGCAAAGGTAAACGCTGGCATCTGATTTAAAATTTATCAAACGCGTGGAAATTGAATAACGTCATTTACGTATCACCGATATTTTATGAAGCGGAAGTCGCGCAAAGGACGCGCTCGCAAAAAGCTTGTTAGCGATGATAAATTGCCGCCCGGAAAAGTCATCGGCACGGACGAAAAAATAACCTCTTTTATTATTATCATTATTATTATTATTATTTCATAGATACTAATTTGCCAAAGTTCATCCTACCGTTGTACGAGGGGATGCACCGACGCAACCCCCTCGTGTGTGTGTGTGTGCCTTTGTCACGGTAAAAGGTACCATTTATCGGCTGGAAATTGCTACAATTTCTTCTTGCCGATATTTACTTCGGTTTTTAATTTTCTCCTTTTTTTTGGGGGGGGGGGTTCGATACCGTGCAATTTTTTTGTCGTAAAATATTTTTTTTTTTAATAATAACAATTTTTTTGTTGGCCCGCTGCAATTTTGAAAATGCAGCGAACGAAAAATGTCTACATCGGCGCGGTAAAAATGAAAATAAATCAAAAATCAAATTGGCGTAAAAATTTTCTAGAATTTTTAGATTCGGGTACGAAAAAAAAAAAATAATAAAGAAAAAACCCCTAGAAATTCCCTAGCACCCGCGAATTAGTATCGCTTCGCACGAAAAATCCTCGCCTGGATTTTCTCCTTTCGTCGAACCTCAAAAAAGAAAAAAAGGAAAAGAAAATAATAAACTGAAACACAAAATAAGGCGTTTCCTTGAAAGACAAAAAGAAAAAAAAAAGAGAACCACGAGGTTTCAACAAAGACTCGTGTCTCGAGGAAAAGCGCGAGTTTGAGAAGTAAGGCGACTCCTTGGTTTACGACCACTTTTACTTTGGAGGAATTTCGTAACGTCTAGAGTCGTTCGTCTTAAATGGTACAACTTTTCTTCTTTCTCCCATCCCATCCCATTCCGCCCCGCCTCACCCCATTCCGCCCCGCACCACCCCACCCCACCCCATTCCACCCCGTGCCATCTTTTTGCATTCAACAATTCATTATCCTAAAAGCTGCTGCTGCTGCTGCTGCTGGTACTGGTGCTCCTGGTACTGGAACTGGTACCGGCGACACACACACACACACACACACACACACACACACACAGCCTTCCTCGGGTGCATTGCTCATATGCACAAGACATAACGCGTTGTTATGTGCAAGGAGACGCAGGAGACGGGGGATGCGCGAGAAGAGGGTTTGAGAGGTAGGGTAAAAAAAGAGGAATAGTAAAAAAAAAAGAAAGAGAAAGAAAGAAAGAAGGTAAGGGAGGGAGGGTATATTCTCTCCACGTGACAATCGCAACGTTATTAATACCAGTTTGCATGTGTACAAACAAATGGGTGTCCTCTATGTAGATTTCCCTTTATAGTTGAAGCTTTTCTATCTACTTGTTATAGCTGCATACTCGTGTGTTCATGCCGCCTATGCATTTCACCGCTCTTTATCCCCAGCGAGTAAAAGTTTGGAAAACAATGGCCTTTTTGCAAGACTCGAGTCAGCTCCTTTCTCCTCTTTTTTTGTTACTTTTATAGTCTTTGTTTCACCCTTACAGTGTTTTTGATTCGCGATAGGAAAGCAGAAGAGGAGAGGAAGAGGAAGAGAGGCCGGAGGGGAATCCACCGAGATTAGATAGTTTTAAACGTATTCGCGATAGCGTATGTAGGTCGTGGGGGTCTCTATCGTGGTGTGTGTGTGCGCCTCTGCCCGAGTCGTGTGTGTCACTGCCAGGAAGCCCACGGAGCAGGGAAAATGTCCTGGTGTTGTTGCTCTGCTGGGTTGTATCTTGAATTCCGGTACCGTCAGGTACCGCTAGGATCGCTGTTAATGCCATTTTCCGCACTACTGACACTGTCCAATTACGGTACCAGTATTACCAATTATTTTTCCAGGGTTTTCCGGTACTGTCAATTACGGTTATTAGTACTAATGACACTAATGACGCTGGAACTGCCAATACTGGTTGACCTGCTACTAATTTTGCTGAATCCGGTACTAAATTGGTACTAAACATTGTTGATTTTTAGTACCGGCACTAATTTAATACCGATATTAGTATTTTTAGTAGTGCCAATAGCGCGCAATGATGAAAATTACGTTTCCCTCGGCGGTCACCCATCCAAGTACTAGCTGCGTCCAAGGGGTGCTTAACTTCGGTGATCTCACGGGACCCGGTGTTTCCAGCGCGGCAAGGCCATTGGTAGTATTGGAATTGGTATAATTATACCACTAATATCGATACTGTACCAATCAGTGCCACTATTGTTACTGATATTCCTGATTTTCATCATAGTATTGATACTAATAATAGTAGTACCACCAAAGCAGCGCAGAAAAATCAGAAATAGTAGCAGAAGCAGAGGCGAAAGCGGCAAAAGTAACACAGTACCGAGCGAAGAATCCGAGCTCGGGTGATCTCAGGTTTATGATCTTAAGTTTAGCGATGAAGTCTTCGCGTTGTCGCTGCCGCTGCCGTTGTCGTTGCTATTTTTAATCAAACCAACGAAGATGTGACATAACTGGCTAATCTTCGCTCCGGCGGATTCACTCGGGTTTCGTATTAGATCGACCTCCTCTACAGTGTCGGAATTAAGAAGCAGCCGCGGGAAATCGCGCCGAATATTTTCATACAATTATTTCGAACACGGAAAGCATTTCAGGACCCCGAACCCCTCGTCGCTTCTTTTCATCCACGATTTTGCGATTCAACCCCGGAGTTTTGAAAAACCACCACCCAGAAAAATTACGCAGCGACCTTATTTTGTTTCCTATTTTTAATTATCCCCTTTTTTATCGAAAAAGAAAAATATTTCGAGGTCCGGGCTTTCCTTAACGTCAATTTAATGATTCCTGAGTATTCCCACGCTGCCAAAAATGGAATAAAAAAAATTCCAAATGGTTTTATAAAAACCATTATTTTTTTATAAACAAAAAAATTTCCCAGATCCCGTCCATGCTGATATTCCAATCCCATACGCTCTCCATGGGGGTCTAGGGGGTCTCCATGGGGGTCTAGCTCTAAAATAAAAAAAAATAAAATAAATAAATCCAAAAAAAAGGAAATCGGAGCGGATAATCCTCGGATTCTCGGGCTCGGATCGTGGTCTACCTTCCACGGGCGATAAGTGGAACGTTGCTTTGGGACTGCGGATCGGGATCCCGCCGAGATTCCGCGGTGGTACCGCATATTTCTGTGGAGAGAGAATTCTATTTCCAATCCGACCGGCCGAGGTTCGGGCCGTTTCGCAATGGAACCCCTCGGATTTAGCGATGACGGAACACGAGGAAGACCAAGAAACTCCGCGATAGCGAGTAAAATATGCCTCTGGGTCGATTTCGACACCTCATTTTCATATACCCACACGAGTTCGAGACTCTGCGGAGGGAAAAGCCCCGGCAGTGGCAGTGCTCTTTGCTTTTAGTAGGAAAATCAAGTTTACGAGCGGGTAACCTGCATACACACCAACTCCTCCTCCACCTCCTCCTCCTCCTTTTCCTCCTCTTCATCCTCTTCCTCTTCCTCTTCCTCGCTCCTTCAATGTGGCATTACCGCCGCTACCACTGGGCTTTAAAGCTTTAAGCTTTACCTTTCCACCACATAACCGATGACCCATTAAACCAAATACCTCGGTTTGCGAGTTATTATTATTATTAGTATTATATATGTGTATATATATATAAATATGCGTGGGTGCATGGGAATGGATGCACATATTTGATTCCCACCTAGCGCCCACTTGCATCCCATCGTTGCGGGCCGTGGTATCGCCAACCAGGAATTTCCGGTATTTTCGGGTATAAAGAAACCACGTTTGGAAAGAAAGAAGCCGAATAATAGTAGCGAAAATGTACGGTAGAGGGTGCCGTCGTCGCGGTAGGGGCTGAAGTTCGTTTTTTTTTTTCTTAGAAGAGATAGGTTCCGGAATTTTAATTGGTTCTTTCGAGATTGTGGGAGTATTTTGTGGATCGTTATCGTTATCGTTATCGTTATCGCCATCATTATCATTATTATCATCACTATTATCATTATCATTATCATCATTGTTATCATTATTATCATTGTTATCATTATCATCATTGTTATCATTATTATCATTATCATTAGCATCATTGTTATGATTATTATCATTATCATTATCATCATTGTTATGATTATTATCATTATCATCATCACCATTATCATTATCATTATTATCATCATCATTATCATTGTTATCATTATTATCATTATCATTACCATCATTATCATCATTATCATTATCATTATCATCATTATCCTCATTATCATCATTATCACCATTATCATTATTATTATCATTATTATTATTATTGAATAATTAATTATTTTCTTATTAATTATTAAAAATCGTGAAACCATTTTTTTTATTACCACTTTTTTTCTCCTCGGCACCCGCCCTCGCGAATTTACAAGGCACCCTCGGGAGCCTGGAAAATTCCGTTTTACAACTCGCCGCGTATCCTTACCCCCCCGGCGCGTACTTACGCGAGACGAATGTTTATATGAATGTTTAAAAATACAAAAGGAGAGGGCCATTTCGATTTCCTTTCGGAATTACAACCGGTGGTTTCGTGCTCGGTTTCGATAATAATAATAATTCGTCGCCTCCAAAGGCGGAATTCCCGTTTTACGCAATTTTTACGACACGGTTCCCACTTTGTACCTCGCTACCACACGTGTGTATGCCCATGAGTAAGCGTATGTAAGCGCGCGCGCGTGTGTGTGTGTGTGTGTGTGCGGTGGGTGAGGTTTGTAAGTGTGCGTTAAGTACATAGGAAAATTTCCCTTAGAGTTATGAATTTTTAAAGGAACCCAACCCTTTCGTAGTTTTCCTCCAAAGCGGCAGTTCTCCTTTTATCGCGATTTTAAATATTCATCCGCGTATTAAAAAAAAAAAAGCGAGAGAACGAGAGACAGAGAGAGAGAGGGGAAGAAGAGACATTGTCGTCCGTACACTTTCGACCCGGTTCGCTTTCATTTATTTATACAACTTTTTTGCCCCTCAATTATGAATTTCCTCGTTAACTTAAAAATAGACAGGAAAAAAAAAGAAGGAAGAGACACCGACAATTTCCCCCATTCTGAAAATACTATCGACACTTTCTCCGCCGGAATTTTATTTTTATTACCCTCCGATGTGATTTTCCGGGATCATTGTGAAAACCGGAAAAAAAAAAGTTCGCGGACGATCCGGAGCGGATTTCAACGTGGTCTTCGACCTTCCGCCTCGTATCGCCTCGGGACGTGCGTCGAGGATTTTTATATGGAAATGTTCAATTAATTGAACATTTTTTTTGTAATTCTATTTCACTTGTATTGATTCTTATTTGATTAATAATTCATATTATTAATGCTAGCAATAATAATAACAATAATAATGATAATAACTATTAGCAATTATTATTATTATTATTATTATTATTATTATTATTATTATTATTATTATTATTATTATTATTATTGCCATGGTGGTAGCAATAATAATAATAATAATAATAATAATAATAATAATAATCTTTAAATCTCAATATTTTAGTCGAGCCAAAATAATTTGGAATAATTAATATTGATTAATTGCCATAAAATGGTAAAATTTATCCGAAATAAAATCAATTTTTATTTTTTATAATTTTGTATCTTTTGCAAAATACAAGGTAATTTTTGCAATTTTTAGAATTTTCTATTTTTTTTTGCAAAATACAAGGTAAAATAAAATTCTAGAAAATAGTTATTTTTTTCCATGGTAACACCAAGTGTGGGAATTTTCAGTAAAAATAGTAACAATATTAAATTTATAGTGAAATCTACTATACTACTATTTCTATTATTATTTTGGTACTGACAATTTCGTGTTAGGTTGAATTCCAGGACTCGTCGGCAGTTTCAATCACTTGCGAGTTGCGAATTTCCTTCTCCTCCTCCTCCTCCTCCTCCTCGCAGGAGGATTTTCCCTCGAGAGTAAAAGTAATTCGGACTATAACGTCTCTCGCCCATAGTGGCTGTGAAAGTGGCAGCAACGAAAGCTATCCCGGATGAGTGCATACTTATATGACGAAATTGATCATATTTTAGCGACGGGGAAATTTTACCGCCCCGAAACTTGCGGAGTTAAAGGAGAAGTTCCTAGTCGCTCCTGGGGTGGAACTTCGGCGCGCGGTTGAAGCCGAGGAATTTCAGCGGCAGCCGAGAAACGAGATTTTCAATCAGAAACTTCTAATTTGAAATTTCGAGGGAAATTTTTTTTCGCCAACTCGAAATTTACGGGATCGAAAGGGGACACTTTGAGCTTCAAAATGAGCTATCGCGGAATATCGAGCTATTTTTGGTTCCCGAGATACGATTTTTTGAAGTTGAGGAGGAATAGACTCGGAAACAAAAACTGAAGGGGGTGGTTGCGAATTGGAAAATTTGTAATTAATGATACAAATTTTTTTGAATTTTGAAATTTTGTGGGTAGAAAGGGGACACTTTGAGCTTCAAAATGAGCTATCGTGGAATATCGAGCTATTTTTGGTTCCCGAGATACGATTTTTTGAAGTTGAGGAGGAATAGACTCGGAAACAAAACCTGAAGGGGGTGGTTGCGAATTGGAAAATTTGTAATTAATGACACAAATTTTTTTGAATTTTGAAATTTTAGGGATAGAAAGGGGACACTTTGAGCTTCAAAATGAGCCACCGTGGATGCATGAATTATTTTTAGTTCCCAAGATATGATTTTTTAAAGTTGAAAATCAATGGGTTCGTTCGGAAGAAAATGAAAAGGGGTGGTTTCGAATTGAAAAATGTGTAATTAACGATACAAATTTTTTGGAATTTTGAAATTTTGGGGATAGAGAGGGGTCACTCTGAGCTTCAAAATGAACTATCGTGGAATATCGAACTATTTTTGGTTCCCGAGATACGATTTTTCAAAATCGAGAATTCGGTAAAATACAAATTTTCAAATTGACAATTTTTATTTTTGTAAATAAAAAAAGTCGGAGGGAAAACTAATTGGAAATTTGCAAAATCATTCCGACTATTTGCATTCCTCGGGAACTATCTCATCCTGCGACGTCGTGGCAACTATTACAAAGTCAGGAGTAACTTCTCCCGCGTTATGGCGACGTCGACGGGTTGGAACGTATGTAAATTCCTGGTTCGTGCAAAAAAAAAAAAAACCACCCTTACGACTTTCCTATAGGGGAAATTCGCGGAGTTACGACGATATGACGTTCCTTCGCCGAGGGAAAGCTCTTAAAAACCATATCTCGGGCTTCGATTATAATTCCAGATTCCGGGTTTTATATATCAAACATACCGGTCTTCCTCAACATCCCCCTTTTACGAATATGGCGTTTTGGTCCGTCAGGGATTTCCCACAACGGCCATGTCGCGTCGGGGGTGGGTGCATCCACTAGGTATATCGAGATATATTTCCTGGGGTATAAAAAGGCCAAGTGGGTAAAAAAAAAAAGAAGTTGAGTCTCACTCAAAGTTTATCACACCCGCGTCACCCTCCACCCTTGTCACCTATTCCACTTTATTCCTCCACTTTCCGTTCCTTTCACCCAAAAAAATTGTATTCCATCTCTTTAAAAAAATTAAATTGCCAATAATTTGGGAAAAAAAAATTTTTGTTTCAGACGGAAATTGAGAATTTTTGAAAATTCGAAAAATGGGCAATCTTAAACCGACTCATTTCTCGACTCACCCTATTTTTAGATCCTGAAAAATTCATCCCCTAAGAAAAAACTTAAAAAAAAAGGGGGTGCGAAAATTTTCAGCCCCATTTTCGAACTTTCGAATTCTTTGGGAATTTTTTTCGGACGGAATTTCGGGATTTTGGAAAATTCTAAAAATAGGCAATCATGAACCGACTCGTTTCTCAACTCACCCTATTTTTAGATCCCGAAAAAAAAAAATAGTTACATCCCCTAAGAAAAAATTTAAAAAAAAAAGGGGTGCGAAAATTTTCAGCCCCATTTTCGAATATTCGAATTCTTTGGGAATTTTTTTCAGACGAAATTTCAGAATTGGAACGAAACAAAACCCACCCTCCCTCGACTCTCCCTTTTTCCCCATCCCCTTTTATCTCCAAACACCATTTGTACCAAAAAAAAAAAAAAGGGAATCAATATTTAATACCTCCCTCCTATTTAGTATTCCAAGTGCGTCAGTAGTTTTATTGATGCTACAGTTTTCCTCCCCCCCCCCCCCCTTCCCTTTTATTTTATTTTATTTTTCTTTTTTTTTTCGAATTTATTCGAATCTCGCCGAAACAGGAAGGGGATGAATCGCAATAAGGGCTGCGTCTCGTAAGCTCTCGGTCCGGATATTTATGACGCACCGGTAGCAATTTATGGGGGGGGGGGGTCCGATACTGGGCCATACCCGACGCCCACGGGGTGCATTCGAATTCAAGACCAACCCCCGTCGCTATTAGCTCGAGTTTCAACCCCCAACGTGGACGTGGTTTGGCGCGTGGGCCGCTCGGGGTCAAATGGTGCAGAATGAGGGCACGTTTCTGGAGGGTGGCGAGCTTTCAGGCGAACGAGTGCTTTTTAAATGGACACGATTCGTCGGGGGATGACGGAGGAATTTTTTCGGAAGATTTTTTTTTGTAGGGGGTGGAATTTAAAAGTTGAGGAGGGGTTGGATGACCAGCAATTGAGTGTTTTTGGATTTTCCACTAGAAAACATAATTCAAAGAGAAAAAAACCACCCCTATTTTTTGGGGGAAAAAGAAATTAATTTTCCCTCAAAGGGCGGTAAAAAAAAAAATTGCCAAAATAAATAGAGGAAAAATCCTTGGATCCGCGACGGATACTTTCACTTTGAGACTTCCCTCGATGAAATATTTAATTAATAACCTCATTAATTAAAAACTTTGAAAGCTCATTAAACTTTTTTTTTTTTTTTCGGCGAACTTTCGACACTTTTTGGCTTTTCCTCGGGTTATCTTTCCTCCCTTTTATCGCGAATTAAATTCGTGGGGGATTTATCGATCGTCCCTTGGCCGGGCTAATTTGGCGCGGTCGTATGTCCCTAGGACGTGTATGGTAATTGTCACTAGACGCTGCTGGTACGTCTAAATAAAAGATACGCCTCTTCTGAAAGAGACCCACCTCTGGTCAATAGAAAAGAATAGGAAATCCTTGACCTAAAACGAAACAACCCCCCAGCAGACCAGACCTCACCTTTAAGATGAAATTCAAAACATCAAGCGTGGAAAATAAAAGGGAAGTACGTAAAGAAAGGAACAAAAAAAAAATAAACATCTTATTTGCCTCTTTGAAAGGTTTTTCTTTTTCTCTCACTCCCTTTCCCTTTTACAAAGGGGTTTGTTCGCTCCTGGGTGCCGCGAATCCCCCTGTTACCTCGCGCATTCAATCGTAACGTAGACAAAAGTACACAAAATGGCAATAGAAGGGAAAAGTAGAACGGAACTCGCGTTTACAAATTTTTATGAATTATTAATTTTTTTCCAAAAAGAAGAAAAAAAATTAATTTTTTCGATTCGAGCAATTTTTTTTAAGCGGATACAACAATTTTTTTGGTAATTTTAATTTAGGATGATTTCAAACGAGGGTTGGTCGGGGATTGCCTATTTTTTGAATTTTGAAAAATTGCCAAATTGCGTCTGAAAAAAATTTCCAAAAAATTCGAAAATGGGGCTGAAAATTTTCACACCTTTTTTTTTTTTAATTTTTCTTAGGGGATGTAATTATTTTTTTGGGGGAACTAAAAATGGGGTGAGTCGAGAAACGAGGCGGTTCAAGATTGCCCGTTTTAAGAATTTTCGAAAATCCCCAAATTCCGTCCGAAAAAAATTCCCGAAGAATTCGAAAATGACGCTGACAATTTTCACACCTTTTTTTTTTAATTTTTCTTAGGGGATGTAATTATTTTTTTGGAGGAAGTAAAAATAGGATGATCTAGGGGATAAGTCGGTCTAAGATCTTGTGTTTTTGGAATTTCCAAAAATTGACAAATTTCGTACCGAAAAAATTCCCACAGTTTCCTGGTATTAATTATTGATTCTCCTTTTCTTTTTTTTTTTCTTTGGTACAAATGGTGTTTGAAGATAAAAAGGGATGGGGAAGAAGGGAGAGTCAAGGGAGGGTGAGAAAATGGGAGGTGAGTTGAAAGTTATCGATGGTTCTCTTATTTTTTCTCCCTCTCTCTCTCTTTTCATCCCCGTGTTGCGAAAAGTTTATCATTAAATGGGGGGATGGAAAGATTGTAAGGTTTTAAACGGAAGTTGGTACTGCTCCGCTCGCCCGAGTATCGAACTACACTTCGGGACTTATTTTTTTCTTCTTCTTTTTGCCCCCTATTTTTTTTCTCTCCCCTTTTTTTCCCTCATCCCTCTGTTTCATATAATTGATTAGCGATTTGGTTTACGACCCCCGAGTCGGGGGCGAAGCGAGGAGGAAAGAACGAAAATGAAGAGAGACCGTGGAAGTTTCACGGCAGCCGATTTCGGTGGTTCCTTTTTATTAAATAAAAAGAAGGAAAAAAAAAAGAAAGAGAAAGTGCCCATAAATAACGCTCGTAGGTTCCCTTCGCCGGAATCGTTGGGAAAACTTCCACGTACGGGAGTCGATCCTCGGTCATATTTCGGCGAGCTTTCGCCCCCCCCCCCCCCCTCATGCGGGTGAAAATACACTCCGGACGGTATATCCACCAACCCTCCGGACTCGGGAATCGCAAAATCGGTGGAACATGGACCGGAGTCTGCGTTCGGAATTTCAAAATTGAGAATCGTTTTCATTTCCTTGGAAAAATTCCAACGGGGATGGGCTTGGATTTGAAAATTTCTAATTATCGTATAAAAATTTTTGGGAATTTCGAAAAAATTCCAACTATATTTTTTTTAAAATTATAACACCCAAATAATAATAATAATAATAATAATAATAATAATAACAACAATAATAAAAATAATATAATAATAATAATAATAATAATAATAATAATAATAATGACAAAAATTTCACAAAAAGTAGGAAAAGGAAGGAACTGACAAGGAGACGTCGAAAAAAAAAAGAAAAAAAAATCCTCTCTTATTTTCATCGGCTATTAATTTACGCGAGGGAGGAACTATCCACTTTATGCGTCTGTAGGGAAGATATCGGATGAAAAGGAGGAAGGGGTTCGATAAAGAAAAATAATTTTCGAGGAAAGGAGATGCTAATTTGAAATTAGGAGAGGAAAGAATCGGGAAAGGAGAGGAAACACGCTGCACACCTCGGATGCAGCAAAATGTTTCTGTATATTTTTGTATGTAAATAGGAAGAGAAGAAATGATCGAATAAAGGCCATGGGGAGGGGGGAAAGGGGGGGGGGGGATGAAAAGAAAATATAATTCGTTTAAGAATAAAAGCCTCGATGTCGGAGGGATTGGATATCGACGGAATTTTAATCATTTCTATATATATATATATACATATATTATATAAATAAATATAAAAAGAGGGTAAGAGAGAGAGAGAGAGAGAGAGTTTCTCCGGGAAATATATTTAAATCGTTGGGCTGATATTGGCAGGTGTATTTTAAGGCATGAAATAACTGCGGCGTAATGAGAGAAACGCTCGGATTAAATAGAAAACGACGCAGGTAACGGCAAGAAAGAAGTTTCAGAAACGCGGAGTGAATATAATGAAATTATCTGGAAATTAGAGAAACGAAGATGCGACTGCGAGGTGCAGCTATATAGGGAGGGTCTGTCTCATTATTTCCAAGCGGGATCCAGCTTCCGATCCGCTTGGAAAATTCGAAGCGGATTGCGAGGTACGTCGATCGATGGCGGATACAAAAAAAAAAGAAGAAAGAAGAGTGGAAAAATGAAATCGTCGAAATAACGAAAATTTACTGAACATACAATAATAGCGTTCGTGACGTAAGGTACCGAAATTAAACGAGGAAGTGGATATTTATAGAGATCAACTATCGATCAACTCCGATTTTAATATTGTACGTGGTTGCGTCAGGTAGTTCCTGGAATATTTTTGTCCCTCTAGAATTTCCTGGTAATTTTTTCGAATTATTTTTTGTGGATGAAATTTACCTCGAAAATGGGGTAAAAATTGAAGTTTCAAAAATGGGGTTGGACAAGTCATTTTTAGGGGTAATTTTTCCCGTAGGATCGATTCCCAAGGTCAAATTGGACGAAATCCCAGCGGAAGTTGGAAAAAAGTAGGTTTTTTGAGGAAAAATCCTATTTCCCGTTGGATTTTGGAAATTTTGACAATGAAAATGGATTCCTCGGGAAAAAATACATCGGATATGGGTCTCCCGAAAGTTCCAAAAAAATTTTTCCAAAAGTCGATTTTTTTGGGCATGCCTACCCCTTCCCCCAAAAATGGGGTAAAAATTAAAGTATCAAAAATGGGGTTGGACAGGTCATTTCTAGGGGTAATTTTTCCCGTAGAATCGATTCCCAAGGTCAAATTTGACGAAATCCCAGCGGAAGTTGGAAAAAAGTAGGTTTTTTGAGGAAAAATCCTATTTCCCGTTGGATTTTGGAAATTTTGACAATGAAAATGGATTCCTCGGGAAAAAATACATCGGATATGGGTCTCCCGAAAGTTCTAAAAAATTTTTTCAAAAGTCGATTTTTTTGGGCATGCCTACCCCTTCCCCAAAAATGGGGTAAAAATTAAAGTATCAAAAATGGGGTTGGACAAGTCATTTCTAGGGGTAATTTTTCCCGTAGAATCGATTCCCAAGGTCAAATTGGACGAAATCCCAGCGGAAGTTGGAAAAAAGTAGGTTTTTTGAGGAAAAATCCCATTTCCCGTTGGATTTTGGAAATTTTGACAATGAAAATGGATTCCTCGGGAAAAAATACATCGGATATGGGTCTCCCGAAAGTTCTAAAAAAATTTTTCCAAAAGTCGATTTTTTTGGGCATGCCTACCCCTTCCCCCAAAAATGGGGTAAAAATTAAAGTTTCAAAAATGGGGTTGGACAAGTCATTTCTAGGGGTAATTTTTCCCGTAGAATCGATTCCCAAGGTCAAATTGGACGAAATCCCAGCGGAAGTTGGAAAAAAGTAGGTTTTTTGAGGAAAAATCGTGTTTCCCGTTGGATTTTCGAAATTTTGACAATGAAAATGGATTCCTCGGGAAAAAATACATCGGATATGGGTCTCCCGAAAGTTCTAAAAAAATTTTTCCAAAAGTCGATTTTTTGGGCATGCCTATCCCTTCCCCCAAAAATGGGGTAAAAATTAAAGTTTCAAAAATGGGGTTGGACAAGTAATTTCTAGGGGTAATTTTTCCCGTAGAATCGATTCCCAAGGTCAAATTTGACGAAATCCTAGCGGAAGTTGGAAAAAAGTAGGTTTTTTGAGGAAAAATCGTGGATCCCGTAGGAAATTTTGAATTTTGACAATGAAAATGGATTCCTCGGAAAAAAATACATCGGATATGGGTCTCCCGAAAGTGCACAAAATTGTTTTCGAAAAGTCGATTTTTTGGGATTTTTGGGCATACCTTCCTCCTCCCCCAAAAATGGGGTAAAAATGAAAATGGGGTCGGACAAGTCATTTCGAGGGGTAATTTTTCAACTCCTTTCCAAAATTTATCGAATTTCCGCAAAAGTGTTCGCACCAATTTGCCAGAGTTAATGGGAGCAACGGCGTGACTTTTTGGAGGAGACGCATCCGTCTAGTCCGTTCGTCTGCTTTGTAATCGCGGGTACAAATGAACGGGAAGTGCATTATTTGCAACTCAAGCCCGCGTACGTTGCGACGTAATGCGACTGCAAAAGGGAGTTGTTGCCTTATCCCTCTTAGAAAAATGATCCGCGTTGTAATTTAATCCCGGAAGAAAATGTCGCTTGTTTTATGGCCCCTTCTACATTTTCATGCTGAAGTTCGCGCGTTAACTTCACACTTTTATTACCTGCCGTCGTTGCGACATCAACTGCAAGATTAATTCCAAACGGGGGTGAACCGTTTAGAATGTGCACCGATAGGCGCCCCCTTCGAACGTTCCATTGTTCCAAAAAAAAAAAAAAACGTTCCTTATTTAAGAAAAAAAATAAATTCAAAAAATATTCACTTCGAGGGAAACAAAAATCATTTTCATTGAATCTATTTTTTTTTCAAAATTAAAAAAAATTCAGTAAATAATAATTTCAAGGGAAGAAAAAACGATTTTCGAGGAATATTTTTTTAATTAGAAAAAAAAATTTTTTTCCACAAATATCATTTTTTTTTTGCAAATTTCTACTTTGCTTTGCTTTGCTTCACTTTTCTCTATTTGACCCTACCCCGTGCTTACTCCCCTTTCTCTGAATTTATACGAAACCGAGCCACCTGCAGCCGCCCATGAATGCCCTTCCCGCCTTTTGACTGAATTCGTTGCCGTTTTAGGAAACACTTCCTCGCTCACCTTTCCGTTGATCAAAAAGACGAGAGCCGTCTACCTTACGCTCGAATCCCGTGGATTAATAATTTTACTTCCATTCTCGGAATTGCAAAGAAGAAAAAAAACGAATCCCGAAATTGCACATTCGCGAAATATCAAAAGCGTCTCGAGTTCCAATTTTGGAATGCGCGTTCCACTTTCTCGAAGATATCGAATAAGGACTTAATCATTCTTTTCTGGATGCCAGTTTTTTTTTTATAGCCACGGACTGGCTGCAAATTATTGAAAAATTTGAAATTCATATTTATTTTGCTTTTTTAATGATCGAGGGTTGACATTCCTTTCAAATGTTATTTTCATGCAGTTTCTTTTTATTCCCGAATTGTGTCAGGATTGGGACAAAAATATCCAATTTGTAATCCAAAATACCTGGATTCGCAAATTTCAATTCGAATCGAAAATGTCCAAAACCCCCAAATTCCAAATTCGAATCGAAAATTCCCCAAATCCCCAAATTCCGAATTCAAATAAAAAATTCCCCGAACCCCCAAATTTCAAATTCGAATCCAAAATTCCCTGAACCTCCAAATTCCAAATTCGAATCCAAAATTTCCCGAATCCCCAAATTCCAAATTCGAATCCAAAATTCCCCGAACCCCCAAATTCCGAATCCGAATAAAAAATTCCCCGAACCCCCAAATTTCAAATTCGAATCCAAAATTCCCCAAACCCCCAAATTCCAAATTCGAATCGAAAATTCCCCAAACCCCCAAATTCGAATCGAAAATTCCCCAAACCCCCAAATTCCAAATTCGAATCCAAAATTCCTCAAACCCCCAAATTCCAGATTCGAATCCAAAATTCCCCGAACCCCCAAATTCCAAATTCGAATCCGAAATTCCCCGAACCCCCAAACTCCAAATTCGAATAAAAAATCCCCAAAATTCCCAATTACCAAATCAACTCTTTGGAATCCAAGTTCCAAATCCGCTCTCCACCTTCCTCGAAATTTCGTTTCACCCCCTCGATAAGGGCTGAAAACCTACATTTTCCACCCGATGGACCTTCCCCAACTCATCGAAGGCACTCACCTTTTATAAATCCCACCAGGATGAGGACCAGGCAGAACAGGACGCTGCAGGACCCGTTGGACTCCATAATTCCTGGTTCCTCAAATTTCTTCCTTTCTTTTTTTTACTTCTCGGTTTTTATCACGTCACGACTCGCATATATATACATATATCTATATATATGTATGCGTGTTTTTTTATTTATCTCGTGGCCAAACAAACGCAGCAACAAACCAACCAACCAAAGAACCAACCAACAAACAATCGAAGCAACGACGACACTCGTGTACCCGCACTTTACCTCCTTTCGAGCAACCTCTCTCTCTCTCTCTCTCTCTCTCGAAAAAAAAAATGAAATAAAATAAAATAATAATACTAATAACAATAATAATAATAATAAAAAAATGAAATATTCAATTGGGGTCAACGGGCCAAAAAACGGCACACCTTCGCTACCGGATGCGAATCTCCCGGTGCATCTGAACCACCGACAGACCGACGAAACCCGACGGAATGGACTGGCGAACGAAAAGTAAAATCGCACACGAGCCACGGGATGCTCCTCCGCACTTCACGGGCTACCAAAGCGGACTGAGGACTGAGCAGAAGCGGCGGCAGTCGGTGCGAGCGAACGGTTTGCCGCTACTTGCCATGTAGTTTCCGAAGTCCGTCGAATGCCCCCTCTTCGAGGTCGACGTCGACGTCGACGACGACGACGATGTGTCTCCCTTATTCTCAACCCCCTACCCCCTACCCCCAACCTCCAACCCTAAGCAACCCCCGACTCCTGGATACGCACCACCCCGTGTCCTGTAGCTGTAACTGTAGTTGTGATTTCCAAGCATTCCTTTCCTCGCTTCCAAGACCCATTTGCATCCCCCGGAAAACACCCCCCAGATCCTTGCATCCCTAAACTACCCCTAGGATGACCAGGGACTGTCGAAATCCCGCCACTTCGCACCCAATAGGTGCGACAGCGAGTAGCCAAGTGCATCCACACCTGTTCGACTGCGTTTCGAAGCGCCGAGGGATGAAGGGGAGAATGATGGGGATGATGGGGATGATGGGGTTGATGGGGTTGATTTGGAGCGAAGGGATGAAAGGTTGACCGTCGAGACTCGGACTCTGATAGCGCTGATTACGGGGGTTGTAGGGCTTAAGGGGGAGAGGAGAATGTCCAGAGAAGAAGAAGAGGGTGAGAGTAGGGGTGGTATGGAAATCGAGGGGATGAATGAGACTTTGGGGGTGTTTAAGTAGAGTAAGAAAGAGAGAGAGAGAGAGAGGGAGGAAGTGTGGTTGGAAGTGAGACAAAAGGGGTGTTATTTTGGGTTTTTTATTTTTTCAACCCCTATTTTAGTGTCCATTGTTACCTTTTTTCCCACCCTTATTTTAATATTTATTTTTAATTTTGAAAATTTGGTATTAAAAATTTATTTCTTGCCTCCCTAATTTTAAATTTCGCAATTTTTGGGGTCCAATCGAAATTATTTGGAAATTAGAAATTTTGGGGATTTTCGATTCGAATTTGGAATTTCGGGGTTTGGCGGAATTTTTTACTCGAATTTGGAATTTGGGGAATTTTCGATTCGAGGGTTTGGGGAATTTTGAATTCCAATTTGAAACTTGGGGGTTTGGGGAATTTTCGATTCGAATTGGAAATTTGGGGGTTTGGGGAATTTAAGATTCGAATTTGGAATTTGGGGGTTTGGGGAATTTAAGATTCGAATTTGGAATTTTGGGAATTTTCGATTGGACCCCAATAAAAAACGGACGGGGGTGGAGCAGCAAAAAATTAGAAACTGGTACCGAATTTCAAAATTTCGAAATTTCACTTTTGGAATCCATAAAAGGGGGAGGGGGTGGACCCAAAAATTCTATTTTCCATTAAATTTCTCACGCATATCCCATCCCTGTGCGAAACTCGGGTTCGCGGAATCGAAAAATTCTGTTTTCAATTAAACTTTCCTGGTAGAAATGTTGTAATAACGGTGCGAGATCTACCCCCAGGGTTCTGGCGCGCTACTACCTGCCTTCATTTCCACGCAAGAAGGCAAAGAGGCGGACGTCTTCCGCGAGTGCTAATTGTAATTTCAGATTTTTTGATGCGATATCATATACAAACAGCAGTTGTTACGAAAGTAGTTTGTATTCTTGAGGAGCAATAAAGCACAATAGCCGTGAGCTACTATCAGCATTCGCAAACTTTAGGAAAGTTGTAAAATAATCGTAAAAATCACAGGCAGTTACGTTACTGCTGCGTTACCATTAAAAAAAAAAGAAAAAATAAAGGAAGAAAGAAAGAAAGAAAGGTAAGAAGAAAAGCACACCCACCTGCCCTGTACCAATTATTATTACCTGCACAGAACACCGTGCAGTTGTGCGCTAATAACTCCCTGCAATTATTCCGCGAGCGGATCTCGTAAGGGGAACGAAGTTCCTCGGTTGCGAGAAAGCGTGAAGACAATAAGGAAAAATTAAACGGAACGTCCGGGAAACGGATTTATGGAAATTTTTACCTGAAAGTTTTCAATAATCAATCGATCGAAATCGATTTTATATCTTATTTAAAACGAGGGGGTATTTTATTAATAATCGAATCCACGAAACTGGAAATCTGGGATATTTTTTTTGTTCAAGTAATTGTTAATTTTGAATTTTCTACAAAGAATTTTAAATATGAATTTTTAAGTGACAATTAAATTTCCAGAGATTTTTTTTTATTTTGTAACACTCTTTTAGAAAAAAATTTAGTTTCAAAATTGCGATTATTTAATATGTTTTTTATTTTTTCAATAATAATTTTCAAGCAGAAATTCAATTTCACCATTTTTTAGTTTTTCATTTTTTGATAATAATTTTCAAGCAGAATCTCAATTTCACCATTTTTTAAATTTTCATTTTCGAATAACAATTTTCAAAGAAAAATTAAATTTCAACGTCTTTTTTTCTGTGTTTTTATTTTTTACTAATAATTTCCAAGCAGAAAATAAATTTCGACATTTTAAAAAAATTTTTTATTCTTCAATAATAATTTTTCAGCAAAATTTAAATTTCAACGTGTTTTTTTTTGTTTTTTAAAATTTGTTACTAATAATTTCCAAGCAGAAACCAAATTTCAACATTTTTTTTTTTAAGTTTCTTATTCTTTTCTAATAATTTTTAAGCAAAATTTAAATGTCAACGTGTTTTTTTCTGTTTTTTTAAATTTTTTACTAATAATTTCCAAGCAGAAAATAAATTTCAACATTTTTTAAAAAATTGTTTATTCTTCAATAATAATTTTTAAGCAAAATTTCAATTTCAATTAAATCTTAATTTATTCTATAACAATAATTCTTAAGGAAAATTTGAATTTCGCCATTGTTTCGATATCGGACCCGATTCCGACAAACTCGAGTGTTTGCATCCCCTCGAATTTCCCACACAAAGCATTTTACAATTATTTCGACGCGATCGTCCAGCAGCTGGGCTTTGTTTCCCCCCCATAAGCGACACCCGTGTCCATCCAAAACTCGCACCGGCGGTGCTTACGTCGAAACGTAGAAACCCGTAAAATTTGGAAACAAAGGCCAAGGGGTGACTTTCGACCGCGACGAGGGTCTGACAGACCGGTGGAAGACGATAACAGTGGCTTTTATGGAATTTTCGACGTAAAGCTGACAGATACGTCCGCGTGTCTCGTCTCATCCCCGTGGCTCGGAAATCCACCCTCCGATGCCATTTCTTTCCTACCATTTTTCTCCCCTCTCGACGAGGGTGATCCATTTTCGGCGCTGGAACTGTCACGCGAGGAAACCCTCGAGATCCCGAGACTAATTTGCCCACTTCCCGAAGGTCGTGGGTTCGAGTCCCGGAATTTTCCAGGTATTTTTCTTTTTTTCGCTCAATGAAACGAATAAATCAATTCGAGTCGAACGATTCAAAAAATCAAAAATTACAATTTAATTATTGGAATTTTATTTACGTGGAATTCCATGAAAATGTATTTTACGAGAAAAAAAATATTGGGCGGGGTGGCAAAATTTTTAATGGGGGGGTGGAAACCGTAAAATCGAAACGTTTTATCGATTTTTATAAAACTTTATTATATTTTTTTTGAGGTTCTTGGCATTTTTAAAACGAAAAATAATAAAAGGATCCCCATTTTTTTTTTCAAAAACAAATACCCCCTTTTCGTTCACTGAAAATTCCAAGATTCAAAATTTCTAAAATCTTCGTTCCAAAAATACCGCCTCCCTTTTTACGAAAATTCCGTTAATGACAATTTCAAGAATAAAAAAAAATTTTTTTTCTTTTTTTAATGGACATTAAAAATTCCCACGCCTCGCTAACGGCCACGGTTCTCCAGGAAGGCGTTCTCCAGGAAAAGCGTTCTCCAGAGTCTCTGCGAGACGCTCGCGTCATTGGATTTTCATGATATAAGATCACGGCTCCACCTGAGATCTGGGGAAAGCAGCGACTTGAAAGAGAGCAAAGCAACGCAAAGCAACGAAAAGGAGAGAATTTAAGCTACTGCTACCGCCACTGCTACTGCTGCAGCTACTGCTACTGCTACTGCTGCTACCACTTGAGAGTTAAGTCTGTTGAATTACCTTCAATTACAGTCCTTTGAGAAACATTGCCGTCATTGCGGTTGCTTCTCTCTCTCTCTCTCAGATGCACCCACATGCATATATATAGTGCATGTGCATACACACACGCATCATATATATATATGTATATATATATATGTATATATATTTAAATGCTGGCGTATATGACGAATAAATACAGCCGGTAATTTAATTCCAGTTAAAGCCATAAGTAACGGAAGTTTATTTACAAACGAACCTCTCATATGTGCATACGACTTGGAAATGCACGTGTGTGCGGTCGGTGTGTGGTGTTAATGCCATTTACGTGATAAACCATGGCGAGGTGAGGTGCGTTATTTATATTTTCCTTCTCCCTTCCCATTTTTTTTTTGCCTTTCCTTCTTTTTATTTCTCAATTTTTACACCGTCGGCTTTGACTTTGACGTGCAATTAAAAGTGCATTTTCCACTCGGCGGCCATTTCGCGGCTAGATCCTCCGAGTGCATTTCCTCTACCTGCCTGCCTGCCTGCCTGCCGGCCTGCAATGTCGACTGACTACTTCTGCAGTTGCACCACCCAGGCCTACCCCTCGCTACTCACTCACTCACTCACTCACTCACTCGCTAGCTGGCTGGCTTTTGCCTTAAACGCTGCCGTTTAACGGCCCTTTTTCCTCTTTCTCGTACCACCTTTTCTTCTTTTCCCGGAGTTTCCTCCTTTCTCCCTTTGATCGCATTATAATTTTCAGGAAGCCTCACCAAGCCAGTGTGCATGCGTGTGTGTGTGTGTGCGTATGTGTGAGCTCTCTCTCTCTCTTTGCTTGCATCTGTCTCCCTACCGAGGGTGGGTCTGTGTGAGTATGTGTGTGTAAATATTCTACCCCTAAAATTTCCAATTTCTCTTTTTTTGGAATTTCGAATTTCGATTTGGAACCAAAATTTCATTATTCTACCCCTGAAACTTTCGATCCCTCTTCTTTTGGGAATTTTGAATTTTAATTTGAGCGCCAAATTTCATTATTTCACCCTTAAAATTTCCAACCCCTTTGTTTTTGGAATTTTGAATTTGAATTTGGAAGCCGAATTGCATTATTCTACCCTTAAAATTTCCAACCCCTTTGTTTTTGGAAATTTTGAATTTTAATTTGGAACCCAAATTTAATTATTCTACCCCTAAAATTCGACACCTCATTTTTTAAAAATTATTATCATTATTATTATTACAATTCGATGCACCAGGATCGATTAATTGCAATTAAATTACCTCGACTTCAACATGAACATTCTTCTCGATAACATTAAAAATAAACAAATAAAAAATATAAATAAATACTCATAATTTCCTTTCTAAATACTTTTCAACCCCTCTTTCTCTCTCTCTCTCTTGCTCCCAACTAAAAGCGAGCCACACATATATGTATATATCTCCAAACATACACACACGCACACATTCAAATAAGTGTGTACCTACATCCACACACGTGCATATGTATGCGAGGGTGCACGTTAAAGAGAAAACGCACTCGCCTTTGATATTTATCCTCGTACGTGTAAATACCAGTACCTACCCTTACAACCATACGTAGTCTAAATAACCAGAACTCCTCTCTCTCTCTCTCTCTTTCTCGCTCTCTCTCTCGCTCTCTCGGCACCCTCTAGAATTTCATCCGACCTAAGTTAACTTGTAACCATCATTATTTCCCTCTAATGCTTTGCCTTCATCCTCATCCACCTCCACCCCCTCCTCCTCCGGCTCCTCTCGCTCCTGAGTTTTCTCTTTTTCGGCTCCTTCCTCCTCTTTTCACATTTTTTCCCTTTTTTTTTGCGCCAAAGCTTGTCTATACGAGTCAAAGAAATCGCTGCGTTGCTGCACCCTGCACAAACGCTCGAGCTTTACCGCTTTTGAGGAGCTTTTTTACTTTGAAAAGTTACTTACTTACTTCAAAAGTAACTTTCGGTTTAATAAACCGGCAATATATGTATACCTTATGCGCCTCGCACACTCGTGCAACCCTACGCGTACACGTACCGTAAATGCATGTGGTACCTGCGTGTGCCTGTGTGGGTACACACGCAAGCGGGGCTAGAATGCACCGGATGCACCAGCGGGAGGAAGAGGTGCACGATATATAGTACAGCTGCGAGATTCCCCTCTAATATGTAGGCGATGCCATGGAGAATCGTCGTCTCTTTATTTTTCAAGGGTTTCGCGAATTTTCCCATCACAGGACCAGCCTTTTCGCCGGTTCCAGCTACGCTGGAAGGAAAACGCAACAAACTGCACTTTGGATCTCTCGGAAATTGATGGAATTGCTCGCTCCACCCTGAACCTCCAGCCCCGTCCCCACTGGAAAAACAGAGTTTCCTTCTTCTTTTTTTGGGTAAGTGGTAGATGGAAATTAATTAACAGCGAATTCCGGGATTTTTTATGTAAATAAACTAGCAACAACGCAAGCCTTTTGCGTCAGGTACAAACTTGACTGATTATAATTTGGAATTTATATTGGAGAAGCTTTGCCCAAAAAAATCGACTTTTGGAAAATTTTTTTTGGAACTTTCGGGAGACCCATATCCGATGTATTTTTTTCCGAGGAATCCATTTTCATTGTCAAAATTCAAAATTTCCTATGGAAAACACGATTTTTCCTCAAAAAACCTACTTTTTTCCAACTTCCGCTGGGATTTCGTCAAATTTGACCTTGGCAATCGATTCTACGGGAAAAATTACCCCTAGAAATGAATTGCCCAACCCCATTTTTGAAACTTTAATTTTTACCCCATTTTTGGGGGAAGGGGTAGGCATGCCCAAAAAAATCGACTTTTCGAAAAAATTTTTTAAACCTTCGGGAGACCCATATCCGATGTATTTTTTTCCGAGGAATCCATTTTCATTGTCAAAATTTCCAAAATCCAACGGGAAACAGGATTTTTCCTCAAAAAACCTACTTTTTTCCAACTTCCGCCGGGATTTCGACAAATTTGACCTTGGGAATCGATTCTACGGGAAAAATTACTCCTAGAAATGACTTGTCCAACCCCATTTTTAAAACTTTAATTTTTACCCCATTTTAGGAGAAGACCAATGGCGAGATTAAGGGCCTTTCGATTTTGGTAAGAGCCAGTCCTTAAGAAGCCCGAGGGTCCCGGTAAGGGAAGCGGGTCGCTAATGGAATAGGGAGGATTATGGGAGACGCAACCAATAAAGCAGTCCATTGCGGCCGATAGTTGGTCGTTATAGGCGTATGATAAGGAGGATTTCCGGACCCCGCTTCGCCTAATATCACGGCAATGGCTGCAATGGAACTTCGGTGACATTGCTACAATTACGACCCGCATTCTTCTCGGAATGCCCTTCGGAACTCCACCCCCGGGCCAGCGGCAGGAATTCGCAGCCGTCAGCCTCGCTCGGATTAGCTCCTTATTAGCATAATGATCCCTTCAGGGACACTCGCTCGTTGCCTGCCACTTTATCGTCCCTCGATATCCTGGACACTTTGGGTTGTGCAATTGCCTCCGGGCAGTGCCTTCGTCCACGAAGAAGCAACTGCGTGCATCGAGGGTGAGCAATTTTAGGATATTCGGAATTTTATTTTTATTATTATTATTATTTTTATTATGATTATTTGAATTATAATTTTTTTGCTTCGAAATTTAAATTCCAATATTTGTGCAGATGTGTCTGTGTGTGTGTGTGTAAATGTTATATATGTACAATTCCATAATAAAATTCGCAACCTGCCAAATTTCTTAACGCACACACACGCGCATCCATATACACACGTACATGGACAGTTGGTCGTTTAATTGCAAAATAATAGCACGGTAGCCGGGAAAGTTGCACCCTGGTGGTTAAAAGGCTCTCGACCGGGGGGTTTAACAACATCTCGTACATTTAAATGGGCTCGGAATGGCGGTAACTTTTTAACGCGATTTCATCGGCGGCGACATAACAGTTTTTTCAAATAGCATTAAGCCGCCGATTAGCATTATTCAACTTTCGAATAACGCGCTGATGATAATAAACTTCTCTCCGCGACGCGCAATCTAATATTCGCGTGGATTGCGATAATTAAATCTCCCTGAATTATTTTTCCTATTTTACGATTCCTTCGTCGACGATTTCGACATTTTTTCTTCTCGATTTTCCCTCGATTCGTACGGAAATTATTTTTTTAATAACATTCGTTTCGCGATTCATCACTTTTAGCGTTATTATAAATTTTCATAACTAATTTTTCTTCATTTTCAATTTTTTATTAAATACCCGATTATTAATTACGAAATTTTCGTATCGAATTTCTATTAATTATATAATACGATCTCAATTATTTAAATTCCGATGATTAATTAACCGCAAAACAAAAAAGTTTAATTTCGCAGGAAGAATTAAAAAATCCTACTTCCTGATTTTTTTTTTTTTTATTAAATCTGAATTCCAACATTTAGTGTCAATACACACTTTTTTGTAACCTAATAAAGTTTTCGAAATAACTGAACCGGTATAAAAAAAGGGAGTAAAAGCGAGACAGGAAGGAAGAAGAGAAGGATGGATTATGCGGATGTGCACGTATACGAACAATGTAGAAACTTGTCGTTCCTCTTGGTTTATCATGCATGATTTTATGCTGGACGTTAAAGCAACAATACTCTCGAGAGAGAGAGAGAGGAGAGACTACTTCGAGGTACATATGTATGTACTTATGTCCGTTCATGAAGCATCATACGCTATTTTCTTTATGCAGTAGGAAAAATGAAAAGGTTTCATAACTATAACTAAGTTCGCAACCGCAATAACAGCTGCCGTCGCACTTCTTATTTCGTAGGAATTCCTCCTTCCTCCGTTGCGAAACTTCCTGAAATGTTTTCCGAGCTAAGAGGGTCGGTCGCTTCGGAGACCGCAATTTTCGGCCCGACCAATTTCCAACAATTTTCCGTTACCCGCTAAGCTCGGCAAAAAGGTCGTTCCGTCTCATTTCATTCGTTCTTTACGTATAAAAAAATTCGTAAGGAATACGTAGCGCCATCTACAAACTGCAAAGTACTTTAGAACAATTCCTGCTCGACTAAGAAATATTTCTTCCAAATTTGAGCGAAATCGGCCTATAAATTCGGAAGTTAGACTTCAGCGCCACCTATCGAAATGAAACCTAACTAAAAACCTTACTCGCCACCTCAATAACGTACGCTATAAACATAACCTCGATAGGTCCAGTGGTTCGTCGGCGATGACGCCGTTTACTCGCGCACCAACGGAGCGTAAAGCCCTAAATTCGGCTTCAGCGCCACCTATCGAAACGAAACGTAACTAAAAACCTTACTCGCCACCTCAATAACGTACGCTATAAATATAACTTCGATAGGTCCAGTGGTTCGTCGGCGATGACGCTGTTTACTCACGCAAGATTGGAACTTCGGGGACTTCGATGGGGGGAAAATTCCGGTGACCTTTTCTAAGACCGCCATTCATCGCTATCGACGTAATCTTAAGTCAAGCGAATAAATAATTCAGCGACGCGCACACATATTTACGTAAGACGAAATTAAAAATAATTCGTTACGTCCCCCGACGTCGAACGACGGCTTTACGTTGGCGCAAATACATAAATAGAAATAAAGACGCGCAAAGAGGAACGAATGGGTCCATCCGTTTAAGTAGAAGAGATAGAGGCAGACAAGAGCCGGGTGTAGGTGGTACTGAATATCAATGCCCGTCTCGGGAAAGGGAATCTTACAGATGGAATCAATAAAAGCACGATACGACCGAGTCTAATGGACAAGCGAGAGCGTCGTCGATCCCTAATAGAGAAGTATCCGGCGGATCCCGGCGAAGGGAAAATATGAAGGATTAAGTCACTCGCTCGCTCGCTGCGAGTCTGGGATTACCGATTTCAGGCTGAGGACAGTGATTGCGAGGACAAAGCTTCCAAGGAGAGCTCGTATAAAAGCGCGAATCCCCGTTGAGGATGAGGGGATTCCTAAGGACTCGGCTAATAAAGTCGTCGATTCTCGGGACTACCCCGAGTGGGGAAGGTAAGGAGGTGAGCTTAAGGGCGGCGAGCACCCGAGGAGAGGCATCGTCCTTTAATAGACCCGGAATCCGATACCAGCGCCCGTTAAGGGACAACATTTCCCCGGTAGAGAAAACAGCCAATTAGGATCTTTAACGCGGAAGGGACCTTAAAGTCGAAACCTACCCGGGGAAAAAAAAGTTACGTTTATCGCGCATTCATAGAAATATTTATGTGCATTAAATGTTTTCGGGCGAATCCGCGTTGTAAAACTGCATTATCGCGGTAATGAGAAGGGGGGGGGGGGGAAGGAAAATTCGCGTAAAATGACATCCGAATAATTCTCGTACCTACAGTTGCTAAATCCCCGCTTGTGTGCCTTTATTTTATTTTTCTTATATTTTATATTATTTATTTTTTTTTGTTTTGAAGAAAAAAAGAAAGAGAAAGAGCGAGAGAACGTTACCTTTCCTTTACAAGAGAAACATCTCCACTTACACATGTACACAAACAAAGGCACACATGCGCTCGCGCTCGCACTTACACACACACACACCTGCACAGAAAATATATTTAAAAAAAATTTTTTTCAAAGCCTTCAGTATTTTCAACTCGCATTTTTTATGATATATAATACGTATATATACATTAGTGTGCGAGTGTATATGTATGCATGCGTGTGTGAGTATAAAAGCGGCAGAACTTTGCTGGTTCCCTTTGAAAGCTGCAAAAAGAAGCTGAGCTTTGACTTTGAAGGTGGCGAGAGCAGCGAGTTTGTGTTAAAAAAAAAAAAATAATTGCGAAAGTCGAGAGAAAGAACTCCCTCTCGCGGCGCAAGAGCTGAAGAGGAAAACGCGGTTTTTCCTTCTTTCCGCTCCGTGCGAATTCCGTTTCTGCCTAAAAAGGCAAAGAGCGAAAAGGCAAAGGGCGAAAAAGGCCGAGGCGAAGACGGACGCGCGAATGGTTTATGATTAATTTAATTAACACACGTTTAAGTATTGTTATTAGCGTGCTTTGTGCAACTTCTCGCCGCCGTTGGAACCGGATCCGCGGGCGTGTGGGGTTAATGCGGTTCCGCTTCATTAGCAAACGCGGTACAATTCGAAGAAAAAATTCTTCGTTCCGTTTTGTTATTGTATTTTTTTTAATCATTTGTTTTTATTTTTCGGGGTAACGACGACGGCGACGCGTAGGAGCGACAATAAAATATTGATAACGTTCACGGAATTTACGCGTTTCAAGCGAAACTACTGTTTTTACCGTTACATTTGTTGCTGGCATTGTTATTTATACGCGTATTAATTTATAAAATTCAAGAAAATAATTTCACATGGTTTGTTTATTCGATTTATATCGTTGCCGTCGCGGTATTTGATTGACGTTGCGCATTATCGCGAACGAAATTACAGTTAAAAGCACGGTTTTTGAAAATTCAAAATTATTATTATTATTATTATTATTATTTTTATTTCATTTTTCTTTGAATTATAAATGTAATAGCATGTTTTATATTTATTAACGTGTCGGTATTTTGTTGTTAAAGAGTATACCGACAACAACAATTTCTTTTTTGTTGTTTTTGGGCTGAGGAGATGAAATGCATTTACGCACGAAGTGCCGGACTCCTTTACAGACTACCGGTTAAAACAACCCCCTCTCCTCCATCTTCTAGGACATCAGTCTGGAACCGTTTAAGGCGGTACGTCAGTTTAGGAGGCTGAAATTTTGGTGTTTTTCGTGAATTTCTTTAACAGGGAAGAAATAATCAGTTTTGAAGTACACTTTGTAATTTCTCCAAGTCATTTCCGCCGGAAATAGTGGAGTTGGAAGCTGCTGTTCATGGATATCGGACGTTGCTTCGGACCGGGCCCATTCCTTTCCTCCTCTGCGTACTGCGGCACTGTGTTCCAGGCTGCAACAATAATAACAATAACAATAACAACAACAGTAATAATAATAATAAACACAAAAAAGTATAAAATAAGAAATCGTGAAAACGAAGCGGAAAGTACGGCGAAAGTGCGTTCCAGCGTAGGCGGGCCGCAGCCCGGAACGGACTTTCGCCATACTCGGCTCCCGCCGCCGGCGCGATAACGATTCCGCGAAGTTGGCGCGATTTGCATATGAGGATTAACATAAATTCATTTGGCTCGTGCCCGGGAGGGGAAATTAATGGTACCGGAGTGGTGCCGTTTAAAGAAATAAATCATCGAAGTTTGTTAACACGTTTTCGTGCCGTTCCCAACTGCAGCTTTTTCATTACCTCCTCCTCGTCCCGCGATTTTTTTTTCTCCTCCTCCATGCCCCCTTTTTCATTTTTTTTTCTTTTCCTTTTTTTGCGCTTTCGCTCTTTGCGTTACCCTTTGCGCGCCAGTCTACTGCCTACAGGCAGAGTGATAATTTTACTTAAACCCCGCTGTTCAACTTGTACCTACGCGCGTTTGACATATAAAGTCATTAATTTCACGTGTCGCGTGAGAATTAATTAACGCCGAGGGTACACCTCACCGTGAAAATTGACTTCTCTGACTTTCCACGTTCACTCATACCGACACCTACGGCATAAAGACTGTTCCCGCTCAAAGGCAAAGGCCCCCGACGCCGGCAGCACCCGCGCTAAGCGCACTTTGGGGACGGGACAGTTTTGGCTTTCCCTCATTTGCGATAATAATCCTTGGTATGCAAATCATTTTACGTGTCGAAAGAACCCTTTGAAAAAAAATATATGTATATATTTATTTATTTATAATATATACTGAAAATATAAATTTTTTGACGGGAAGGGCCCGGAAATGTTCGAATTCGCCGCCAAAACAAGCCACGCCCACAGAACGCTGTCATTGGTTAGCGCGGCAGTGGATGTCCGCCTTAAGCTCGCGTCTAGTGAAAACGCGCCCTTTTTAGAATAGAACCCTATTACATTGAAATTCCCACTGAAATTCGAAAATCACAAATTCTCATTAATATTTATTAATTAAAAAAAAAAATTCCGTTATTCCAAATCCAAAATTGAAACCCTAATGTACCAAAATTCCCTCCGAAATTATAGGTTTTTATTTATTTGCATTAAATAACGGGTCAGATTGAAAACAGTAATGGCGGTAATAGCGGTATTTTTTTTGTCCAATTCCTACATTTTACGCGCTCATACGAAAAGTTAATATTGGATGTGTTTCGAAGCCGCCCATGCATGGGTAAAGCCGGGTTCTTTAAATATACATGTATGTGTACGCGGGGGCACACTCGCATCCGCGCGAGCCTGTACATGTGTAAATAGATATACAAGTAAATCTTGGATGCGTTGGTTCATTCTTGACACGAGAGAAATGCGCATAGTTGGTTCCACTAAACTTTAATAGTATATATACATACACGTAGCCACTTTAGTAACTGATGAGGGTTAAACTACAACTGCAGTATACAGCTTCCACTCGGTAAACTAAGTTTCATGATGCAGTACTATTTATAATGATCAACTGCTTACCCCCCCCCCCCCCCCACATCTGTGTGTGAATGCGAGAGTGTGTGTCTGGAGGTGTGTATTATTCTACACACGCATACACACAGATAAACACACAAGTTGTTTAGTCGGAACTTCATAAATATTCAATGATAACTTGAAACTATTATTATTATTATTATTATAAGTATATTAAAGTAAGATTAAACCGGTACATAGCAATTCAGGACCAATCGGTGCTTTCGAAGTATTATTATTATTATTGTAATTTAATTATTAATAGGGAAATTTAAAAAAAAAAGACAACCTTCGTCACCCTTTTATTAATTAACTGTTGTACAATATTTTTTTTTTATATATAATCTAATTGTAAATAATATTTATATACATTGCAATATTATAATATACATATATATTGCGTTGGCTTACATAAATATCTAAAATATAACTAGGTTATAAAGCAGTAACAATAATTTCTTATAAGTATATATATATATATATATATATATATAAATCCTTAAGCCTGGTGCGCAACAACTACGGCGACATTCAGAGACATCTATCTTTCGTACACAGCGACCGACCGAAATTTATCGCTGCGTCATGAGGCACGAGCCCGTGGAACATATTGCTATCGCCGTTGTTCAACGCAATAAGTTCCTCCGTCCTGTTTATGTTACGTGTTTCTTCTTCCTCGGTCAGTCCTCAGTCCTCAGCCCTCACCCTTCACCCCTCACCACACAACCCTCGCCCCACTTTGTTCGGTCTTGACTCTCCCGAGTCCTCGGTTCTCCCTCCCTCCCACTACCCCGAGGTCCGAAGCAGGTGCGATGAAAAGAATTCGCATTCCTAAATATTTGCTCGCTCCAGATGTCGACTTACTTACTTACTTACTTACCTCTCGATGTTCCCGTCCCGACAGCCACTGGTACTTATCTTGTTCCTCGTTTCCGGTTCCAGTCAATTAACTATCAACCCAATGCATCCAGTAGCCGGTACACGCGATGATTGACTGCCGGGTTCCGGGTAAGTAAGGAATGGCTAAGTATCTCCACCGGAAGTGGGGAATTGTCGCCACCGTCCGGTCAAGTCAAGGTCAGTCGATAACTTATCTGGAATTTTATATTAAGATGATTAAAAGTTTATAATAAAAATTGATAGATTATTATTATGATTATTATTATTGTCATCATTATTATTATTATTACAACATAAAAATAAAAATTCTAAATTAAAGATCCCAGTTGACGCTCTCCCTCGCAAAGAAATAAACTCGATTGGAGTTTCGCCCATTTCCCCACAGATGGCGGCACAGTCACGTTCCAGGCGTGTTCCCGAATCGACCGGCGCGCGATTTCGTGACGTCACCGCGCTAAATGGGGAATGTCGCTTGATAAGAACATAGAAATATCGCGGGTTGCGAAAATTATTGTCGGTGCAACTGCGCTCCCGCGTGACGTCATCGCGTCGGCAAACAAAAGCGAGAAGGAGATAGATAGATATATGCGATATATTTGTTACACATACATTGCGAAAGGTCGGTAAACGCGAACTCGCGGCAATCGTTACCGTGATGGAGGAGAGTTTCGAAGGCACTCGGCGAGCTTCCCCGACGTCAGAGACGCACCGAATGAATAATTGATAGGAGGAAAGGAGAGAATAAAAAAAAGAGAAAGAAAAACGGGATCGCGATTCGCGACTCTCCGAAGACCGGACGGACGAACTGGACGCAGGCCTTCTTCGACGCAGTTTCCCCGCACCCGCAGCCCGGAGGTTCGTTGTTGTCGGACTCGAGACGGAACTCTCGCGATTGTAAGACAATGTTATCGTTATTATTGTTATTATTGTTACTGTTACTACCATTCATTTTAGTGGTTGTTGCTCAAAGTGAAATTATTCTAAACTAACACTTGGCACCCCTTTTCAAAATAATAATAATAATAATAATGATAATAGGGGATATGAACTACGTTTACCGATTTGACCCGAAAAAGAAATTTTTGGATATTTTAATTTTGCCCCTTTTGCCTGTTCCAAGAAAAATTATTGCCATTATTATTATTATTATTATTTATTTCAACAATGATCATTTATTTAACAATTATGAAATTCTAATTTGAAATAAAAATTAATAGAATAAAATTTACAACAAATTCCAAAGCTGATTAATAATAATAATAATAATAATAATAATAATAATAATAATAGTAGTAGTAGTAGCAATAGTAATATTATTATTATACTAATTATAATAATACAAATCGATATTATTTAATAATCCCAATAATAAAAAATTCCTCGTTCATCAATTTCTCCGGATTAACGAATTTCCAGATATTAGTCGAGCGGAAACTTCTAACAATGGCAGCTAACAACAAAACAAACTTTCTAACAACGACGATGACGACGACGACGACTCCTAAAATCATTGCGGATCTAATATCGAAAGTGACTAATTCCAATTTCACCACCGTCTCCTCCTTCACCACCATCGCCCCTGCTGCTGCTGCTGCTACTAATAATAATAACAACAATAATAATAACAATAATAATATTAACAACAATACCACGGCTAACTTCGATAACGACACCCAATCGGTGTTTTTGAAAAAGGCTTTCGCGACTAACGACAGTTACAATAATAACGACATACAACGAAACCGATCCTCGCAGATCCTCGCGACTGTCGGTCGGCTGGTCGACAAAAGCGCATTAACGAATTCTCCGTCGACCACCAAAGCTACGCTCGTCCAGGCCAAGGCTATCGGCACCTCCACCGCCGCTATCGGCACGGCCGCCACCATCGGCAGCGGTGCCGGTACCAGTATCGGTACCGGTACCAGCAGCGGTATCACCACCGCTGCCTTTCCGGTCACCAGCGAGGAACCTTTCGACGAGTTCGGGCCTCCCGAAGGGGTCGAATACATTTTCGTGCCACTCGGGGTCCTTATTTTCGTTATTATCCTTTCCGCTGTGGTAAGATTTATTTATTTATTTGTTTATTTTTTTAAAAATTGTGAAACTGCTTTTGCATATAAATATTGGAATTGGAATAATTTATTATATATATTGGGAAAAAATATAAATTAAGTGGTTCCGCGACAGTCGATATTTTAATTGCAAAAAATTAAATTCGAAATAATTGATTGAAAAACTATTTTGATTATTGCAAATTTCCATAGGTACTATTTATATCCCGTAAACGGAAAATGGAACGTTTGAGACACCGATTGATGCCATTGTACAACTTCGATCCCGGAGAAGAGGAAGAGGACGATTGGGAAACCGAGCTTTTGGACGAAAGCTACAATAATGTCCCGACCACCACGACTTTAACGACGCATCAGAGAAGGGTGATCATTATTATTATTATTATTATTATTATTATTAATTAATAATTTATTAGCGTTATAATTAGGAATAATAATTTTTTTTACTTTTTCTAATTTTATTAATATTTTCAATCGAGTAGATTTTTCTGTCGAACAAGTCGATGTTGCAAAATTTTGCTGATGTTTTTATTCTTTACTCATTTTTTTACGTATTTTCTTTTTTAAATAATTTTTCTAATATATTTTTTTTTTGTTTAATGCAACAGCCGGGCTACCAGTCAATGGACACGGATGAAAACGCCGAACTTTTTCGGGGCCACTGACGAAACGTGAATATTTAACTCGGAGACGAAATTTCGGAGAAACCGAACGAAGGAGAAATTTGAAGAAAAGAAAAATTGCGATTTTTCGCCTCGAGCAAAATGCAAGATTCCTCCGTTCCCGTTTCTTTGCATCCGAGAAGGCGAAGACAAAGCATAAAATCCAGCAGGAAAATCCAAGAAATCGAAAAGTCGAATTAGGAGGGGGAAAAAAAAAAGCTCAAAATTGAAATCCGGATTGTAAATACTAGAAATCGCGTTAAGATTCGAAAGTCAACGAATCCTGGATGTTTTTAACAATTTTGTGATGGGGAAGAAAAAAATGCGAAAATTGGAATTTTGGAACTTTCCAATGCAAATTTCTTGCTTTCCGGGATTAAAATTTGTAGAGTTTGAAATTCTTGGACTTCCAGGATCCAAATTCGGGGAATTTTATATTGAGAAATTTCGAAAGTTCTCAGATTATTAAATTTTAAAAAAGTCAAAATTATCTGTTTTCAAAATTTCTCTAAGAAAAAAGGCAAAATTCGATCTTCCGTTTCACTTTCTTTTTTTCTAAATTCTTCCTTTCTTCTAGTCTTCGCAATAATAATAATAATAATAATAACAATAATAATAAATTCTTAAAAATAAAAACACCAAATGCAACAATTGGTGCGACATTAAATCGACAATCGGTAGAGGCAGCGGGAGATAAAAAAAAATGTCTATTCTCTAAATATCTTTTCTTTCGACGAAAGAGAAAAAAAAATTATTAAATATATAGAACTTAAAAATTCTTCTATTTAAATATTAAACCGTAACACTCTACTAGACTGTAAAGAAAAGCGAAAGACTTTTTATATATATATCAACAAAAAATTTCATTTAATTCGGATTCGACGTTTTCGCGAATCCGTGGATTTTCAATAATTGATATAAATCCGTATTTGCAAATATATAAAATTACTTTCGGATGACTTTCGCCGAATTATAAGTCGAGAAAAAAAAGAAAGAAAATCTAAAGAAAATTTTTTTTTTTTTCGAAGATCGTTCGGGTTCGAAACACCAAATTTGAATTTGAGATTATTTATTATTATTATTTGCTTCAAAAAAGGAAATATTTCTTAGTGGGAAATGAAATCGAGAGAGGGCAAGAGGTGAAAGTAGAATTTTTCGTGCCCAAAATGCTGCTATTTCAAAATTTTTCGAGATTTTTTTTTCGAAATTTCGTTTTTATGAGCATTTTTCATGCATTTGAATCTAAGAAGAGGTTAGCTCTTATTTATTGTTTAACAAAACTGTTAACTTATTGATAGTCATTAATTGTGTTGATTATTTAATGAATTAATGAATAATCTAAAGATTATTTGTTTTTTTTACCTTCCCCGACGATTCAATTAATATTAATATCGTAAACTGAGACTGAACATTTGATCGTTGATAACACTTTCAGTCTTGTATTAATGATTAATAGTATTAATTAATAATAAAATAACAATAATAACTAGATTGATGATTTAGAGGAAAAAAAAGTAACTACACCTAAAATTTAATTTAAAAAAAAATCCTGAAAATTTCCACAGACGGAGAAATTTCGAAAATCTTTTTTCTTCTACTTTTGGGAGAAACTCGAATTTCGCAATTGGGGGGAAAAAAAAGATTTCGAATTTTTTTTTATGCAGCAATCAAGGAGATTTTCGGGAGATCGAGTATCATCAATTAATTATAAATCAATAGATAAATAAGTATACGTGTAGAATATAAAATAACAAAAATTTGGTTTTTTTTTTTGTAGAAATTAGAATTAATCCCAATAACTAGTCTGCGATTTTTGTTGCAATTTGTTGCTTTACAAATTCGAATATGCAATTAATATTATTAATAATAATAATTATATAGGTATTGAAAAAGTAAAATATGTAAATGTACCTAAAATTTTTTTGTGTATTGTATAAACAAAACCAAAGCAGCAAAACCCGGCTGATATTTCGATTTGTAAATAAATAAATAAAAGAAACGTATGGGTAGGCGTGAAATTTCCATCTAATTAATTACTTCAATCCGATACCCGACGATTTTTATAATTTTTTTACCGCGTTATTAAATTGCCACGTTTTTAAACAAAAAATCTATCCCTTTTTTTTTAATTTTGCAAAATTCGAGTAGAATAATAGATTTTGGAAAAATATGTATTTACATATTTTTCAGAAAAACAATTGAATTCTCAAAATCGACGTCTTTTGTTTTCTCTATTATTATTCCCTTGGATTTTCGCAAAATTAATTACTCGAACAAAAAAGAATAAAAAAGAAGGAAAAAAAATCGCGTTAACGAAAAAATTCGTACAAACGGCAACTATTAAGAGTATTTTCTCAATTTATTTACTTTAATACAAACGTTGTGACACTGAGGCGATCTTACTTTATTTTTTTATTTTTTTTCTTCGAATTTTCAATTAAGTTTTTTTTTGTTTCTTTTTTCTCTTCTTATCCATTTTTTTTTGTTTAAATTTAATTTCTCCCTTCGTCATTCTTCCACTGGATCGTGTATAATATGTATACGTGTGAGACTCAAGAAAGAAAAAGGAAAAACGGAAACGCATTTTAATGCGGTATTATTATTTACCAAAATTTTTTTTTGTTTTTGTTTATAATGAATCAATGATTTACCATATATTCACTTTTGCATCGTGTTCTCCCTCTCCGAGTAATTAATTACCTTCCTCCCTCTTCGATTTCGTCGAATCGATTAATTAAATAATTAATCAATTAATTCAATTTATTTCATTTCTTAGTGATCTCTCTTTTTTTTTCTTTTCTTAAACAATTTCTCGATTCCCTTCATATTTTTGTTTTTATTTCTTTTCACTCGACGTCGTACAATAAAACGATGATTATGAATAATATTATTATTAATAATAATGATGATGATGACAATTCCTCGCAAATTCTACCACAACGAAGATTGATTGTGTTCTTTTCTTTTTCTATTCGTATATATATTTATATAAATATATAAACACATATATATATATATATATATCTATATATTTATATTTTTGCTTATTTATTTAAATATATTTATACTTGAAGGAAACGGAGCTTCGAGAAGGAGAAAGCAATGATGTAACGAACGATGGAGGAATTTTCACGAAAAAAAGAAAAAGAAAATATTTATTCTAAATTAAAAAAAAGTATCGTTTTATTTTTATTATTATTATTTTTTTTTTTCGGAGAAGAATGAAAGTTCCTTTTTTTTCTCCCGCTTGTCCTCGAAAGAAACGCAAATACAATTTCGTAAAATGAATTTTTTTTTCTTTCTTCGTCCAATCATTTTACGTCTTTACCTCTTTTCCTTCGTTTCTTTTCTTTTTATTTTTTTATACAAAATGTACTTTGAATATGTGTCAATGAAAAATGATGAAATGATGAAGTTCAAATTCGACTCTTTTTTTTTTCCATTCGTAAATAGATTTTTCAAAAAGAAACGAAATATTTTCCGAGGCGTTCCCAAAAAAAAGAAAAGGAAGGGTATTCTCATTTTTTCGTTCTTCCTTCGGCCAAACTCGAAAATACGTCGTTTCCTTTCGAACGAAACATGTATTTACAAAAAAAAGACGTTCTCTTGTACCTTTTTTCCCCACAAATTTGTGTTTTCGTTTCCTTTTTCGTAAAAACAGCGTTTCTGCGAATATCTCGCGCTTCTCCTTAAAATTTACAAATTTCTTTCTTTCTTTCTTCCTTCCATTTCTTTTTTTCCCATTCGTTCAATTTCATGATCGCGGCGCCGTCGTTTTTTTTATTCAATTCATGTTTGATTCTTACGTTTACGAAAAAAAAATTACAATTAAAGTACAAAATAAAATTAGAATTACTGAGAGAGAAGCTTCCCCCGGCCTCGTACATATTTTTCATTCCCTCGAATCACCCGTTCGATGCTCCGACAATCCCGTTTTTCGAATTTCTCGAGAGCATCGAACGGATGCTGGAGAAAAGAAAAAAAAAATATAAGAGGCGAAGTTGCAATTATTTTTTTCTTCTTCTTCTTCTTCTTCAACTTCAACTTCACGGAGAGTAAAATAAAGTCAATTGGAATTCCTTAGAATCTTTTAACGAGGAGAATATTTAGTCAGATGGTTTTAAAAGAATCGAAATGATTAATGTTTTTTTTCTTTTCTTTGTTTTTTATGTGTAAAATTTCATTCTTGTGTTTGTTTTTTGTCCATTTTTCTCGAGATTCCCTTAATCTCAATTTTCTTCTCCCTCCTCTTCCTCCTCCTGTTCGTCTTCCTCTTCGCCGGTGCTTTCGGGCTTTTCTTCTACTTTCTTCGGCCTTCCGCGACCGCGTCCCGAAGATGGCGCGGAACCTTTCGGAGGTCCTTGCTGCAATTCACAAATGCATTATTATTAAAAATGATCCGTAACTGGAAAAATAGAAAAAAAAAACTAAAAAAATGTTATCAATTTTTTTTTCTTTTCAAAAAATAAAAATCCCTAATTAAAATTTTATTTGAAGATAGATAAAAGAGAATTAATAAATTAACCAAGATATTTTAAAATAATGGGATCCTATTTCGAAAATTTATATTTATTTTTTTTTTATAATTTAGATTTTTTCCAAAAAATGTACCTTTTTCTTATGGGAACCCTTAGGCCTTCCTCTTCCTCTCTTCGCGGGCGCTGGACCATCATCCTCGTTATCGGACTTGGCAGCACGTACGTTATTTTTCTCCGCGGATGATCTTCCTCTTTTCTTCGGCTCTTTCGCGCCACCTTTATCCGATTTCGACGGTCTGCCGCGTTTCTTCTTTTGCTCCTCGACCACTGGGGAATTGTCATCCGACATCGCAGCGACGATTTTCTAAGTTTCCTTTTTTAAACTAAATTAATTCAGTCCCTGTAAGAAAATTAAAAAGAGAAAATTTAGTTAATTGCCAATATATTATTTTATTTTATTTTTTTTTCACAATTATTATTATTAATTGCATTATTTAAAAAATGCAAAATTAATAATAATAGTAGTAATAATAATAATAATCTCTTAAAAATTGCACCACGACGAAGATCGACTACGAATGGAAAAATAAAAAAAAAACAAGTTTTTCACGAT
Source organism: Gasteruption jaculator (assembly GCA_949825005.1). NCBI lineage: Eukaryota > Metazoa > Arthropoda > Insecta > Hymenoptera > Gasteruptiidae > Gasteruption > Gasteruption jaculator. Next base: position 8,430,729 of record OX463776.1, read on the forward strand.
CGACTTCCCTGGAATCGAATCGAAACGAAAGCAAATCTGGTTTTCCTGTCTTTGCGACACCTCCGATTTCATTCTAAAGTCTTTTCTTAATCGAACAAAACTATAGACAGAATAAAACGGTAAGTTATTTATATCCCTACAACTGACCAGAGGTCTATTCACAGTTCGCCTCATGTGAAATTCAAAAAGTTAATAGAATCGCAGTTTAAAAGGATCGGAATTTTCAAACAATCGCTCTTGTTTTCGTTTCGCTGACTTCTTACATAGAAAATAAGTCGAAGTATCTGCGATACCTGCTTCGGAGGCAGCCGGTGAATGATAAGAAGCCTTTTTTCCCATTCGAACCAATGGATGATCGATTAAAAATAAGAAGGACTCTAAATAAAAGATGCAATTTTCTTCGGACTCGATACAATGTTTGAGAAATTTACTCGGTGAATGTACAGAAAGCAAAAAAAATACATTTATTGATGAGGATTTAGCGTCGGAATAAATTTCCTCCAAACGTCGTTACCTGCTTCTTAATGCATCCGAGATTTTTCCCTGCGATAAACCGAGCCTATGTAAAATTAAGGTGATGGAACTCGACTTTGAATTTTTTTTTTACACGAGCTCGGCTTCGGGTACGGGCTCCGTTTCGAAATTTCTATCTTTTTCGGGCGACAAATTACAAATTTGATTATTTTGGAAGGACGATATAAATAATACAAAATTTCATATAATTCGAAATTTATTATAAAAAACCTGGAATTTTCAATTTTGGAATTATTGACACGATACTTATTACGAATAACTGAAAATCGAAGCTCGATTCGACGCAAAAGGAAGAACCGACGATAAATGCGAAAAACATAAATTGCTATTTGTTAAAGACGATAAACATTTTGCTCAGCTACGACTAAGTCGCGCTCGAGTCGTCGATGATTGAAATTGAAGAATTCTTTTTTTCATATCACTTTTTATTTGCTTCATTGGTACGTTTAAATGTGATTCATCGAGAATACGAAGAGACACAATTTCACGTGTATTCGTTATCTGGCTTTCCAAGAGTATATCTCGAGTGTACGGGAAGACGATAGAAACTTCGAAACAGAAAATTTATGAATGTTTCGGAATATTGGGAAATTTATCGAATCCCAGGAAATTCGCGATACGTCATATATGGAATTTCATGAATTTCGGGGTTCGAAAATCTTAAATTTTTTAATCCCTGAAATACCTCGGCTCAAAAATTAAAAAAAAATTTCCAGTATTATTAATATTTTCTTTTCCTTTCATTCCATTCTATATTAATTAAAAATATCCACAGAAATAATTTTTATTTTGTATTTTTTTGTCATATTTTTCCCCACTTAATTTTGTATTATAAAATTATTATTATTAATAACAATTTTTTTTGAAAATTTGCATCCCATCAATTTATACATTGAAGTGAATGCGAATAAAAATAAAATTGTTATACCTAAAAAAAGAAACGAGTATGAAACTAGTAGGAACCAGTAACTGAACCACATTTGCTCCAATAAGCGACCCAACCGACCCACCAATGACCTACGCCTGCGGTTTTAATTCCAGAATAAAAAAAAATAGAAACTAGGAAAGGAAAATATCCTCTCCCTAAAAAAATTAGCAGAAAGAAAAATAAAACCAGTAATTCCCTATTTTCTAAAAAGAAGAAAAAAAAAGAAGAAGAGAGAAACCCGAGGAGATTCTCCGGCGCCGTTTAACCGCCAAAACAGGAATGGACGCTCGCTTTTACTTTACTTTACTTCCCTTTGCTTTGCTTTGCTTTGCTTTCAATCGAAATCAGAATCCAAACCTAAGGATCAAATATTATAATAATAATAACAAAAAAAATCCCCAGAAAAAAAATAAAATACGAGCCCCCAAAAAACGCACCCAAAAATCCCGGTCCTGGGCGGAAAGGCCCAGAAAAAAAAGGGAAGAAATGTGCCGACAACGGAAATAATCGGGAACTATTGCGATCGAATAAATATCCCTGCGCGTGTATCCTTGTATGTGTGTGTTCGCGATCACGTATACACGAGCCGCCTTCCCCGTGTATGCGTACGTACACACTCCCGCATCAAATAGAAATAGAAACATAACCCTAAACCGGGAAAGTCGGGCGCGAAAACGCGAGAAACAAGAAAAAAATGAAAAGAAAAAAATTAAAATTGCGTTTCGCGGCGTTACTATTGTTATTATTTCCCTTTTTTTTCGCATGATTTCGAAGGAAAACGGGAAGGAAGGGGAGAAAAGAATTGATGAAAACAGGAGGATGCGGACTGGAAAGCAACCACACGCTTGCCCGCCATTTTCAAAAGGCTGCAACGGTCTCTCGAGGGAAGCCAGGGAAGAAAGAGAGAGAGAGAGAGAGGTAGGTGAGAAAGGAAAGCCATTGCAAGCGCAGCGAAGCCGTTTGGCGCGCAACCATGTGAGAGAGTGCCGGTGGAAAAATGTCCCCGGCGTCCCCGGGCCCTCGAAAGTTCTTGCGGGCTTTCGAAAAAACGACGCCATCGCGGGCCAACGGACAAACCGATGGGGACGCGGCGTCTCTCCCGGCGACGGATTTCACGCACTTGCACGTCCACCGGGGGACGAGTATCGAACGAAATACGCGAGCGAGAGAGAGAAGGAATGAAAGAAAAATAGAGCGAGACGGGGAATTCCGGGAAAAGGAGAAAAAACAAAATTCCTCGGCCACCCCCGGGGGGCGCGACGGGCCGATTTCGGGCGGACAATCGCCACGGAAAAATGATAAATAACGCGAGAAACGGACTTTGCGAGAGCAGACTTTGACTCACCTCTCGGGCTGCTACGTGTGTGCGAGAGACAAAGGCGGCTACCGGTGCGCGCGTCGTGGCGTGGGCCAAGAGAGAGAGATAACTGCCGACTATAACTAACTAACTAACTCAACTCAACTCAACTGAACTCAACCGAACTGGTAACTGCCCAACTGGCCTGTGCCTGTGGCTGTGGCTGCCTCTTGCCTCGTCGCTGCTGCCGTTGCCGTAGCCGTAGAGCCGTTGCCGTTGCCGCTGCCTGCCTGCCTTCGGGTGGAGAGTCTCTCTCGCGGAGAAGCAAACAACGTAGAACGTGGATATGTTCCTACTGCTCGCCGCGCTTCCCTCCCTTTCCGTGCCTTCCGACCACCCCTCGCTCGTGGCTTCTCTTCTCCGTCTTTCTCGCTCCTCTTCTTTCTCGGATTTCCACCAATCGTAGAGGAATTTTCGATTCGAATGGTTTTCTTCCGACGGAGATTCAATATTACGTGAAAATTAGAGAGATTCGATCGAAGAAATTTTCCCGAATTTTTTTTTCCCGAAATTCCAGTAGAAACTTTTTTTTATTTGATTTTCCTTTGAATTTAATATCCCTCTTTCTGGATATCGCTCTCTCTCTCTCTCGCTCGCTCTCTCGCTCTTTACTCTCCTGCAATTTACGTACACGTAAAAATGTGGAATTGAATTGGGGAAAATTTATTATTTGAAGAAACACCATGGAATTAATTTTTTGTGGATTTTTTCGATAAATTTTCGGCAGAATTTTTTTTAATTTAATTGTATTTGAATATATTAGGGGGTTCGAGCTATAGCTATAGCTATAGCTATCGCTATCTCTCTCTTCTCTTTTGCCTCCTGTAAATTAGGTATACGTAGAAACGCGGAATTGAATTCGGGAAATTTTGTTGTTGCGAGAAATTGAACGAATGGAATTGGAGTAGCACTTTTTTTTTTCTTTCCCGGGAAATTGGAACTTTTTTCTTATTTTATTTAAGAATAATATATATTTATTATCTCTGTTTTTCGTGTAATTCAAAGAAATAGATAATATATAATTTTGTATTTTTGGATTCGAAGAAATCGAATGGGTGCAATTTTTATTTTTGAAATTTCGGTGGTAATTTTCTTGAATTTTTCTTGAATATTTTTTTTATTTATTCTCCGTCTCTTTCTCTCTCAAATTAAAATTGGTATTTTCGGAATCGGGAAAATCACATCTTTATTTCTTCGAACTATGTAAATTAAAATTTATTAAATTTCATAAATGAAAAAAGTTAGAAATAAATTACCAAAAATCACAAATTAAAATTACAAAAAAAAGACATATTCCTTTTTTGAAATCAAATAAAAAAATTCTTCGCTAAAGCTTGGAAAGAAATCCCAAGAAAATTTAAAAATGACAAAGAGAAAGATAGAGGGTGTGAGAGAGATGGAGCGAGAGGGTGGGAGAAAGTGGCTCCCTCTCGAATGGCGGCATCGGCAGTGGCAACAGCAGCAGAAGCTTTCCCGCCAAAAAATTCGTGGGATTGTTATTTCCCTCGGAACGGAATAATAACAACAACAATAATAATAATACCATGATAATAATAATGATAACAATAATTCCCCGAATCTGGAATAATTCCTATTCCCAAAATTACATGGGAAATTTTAGATTCCCGTTTATTAATTCATGATGAATAAAAAAAAATAAAAAGAATTCCTTTTTCGACCTTTTCCCGCCCAGGATGATAAGGAATGGGTTGGGGAGTGGGGGGGGGGGAAGAGAATAAAATGGCACACTCGAGGGCCGAGCGGCGGAGAGAGCTCGGAGTCGCCATGATTGTAATGGTCGGCAAAACCTGGGACATTGATTCGTGCATGCTTGATTGTACCCGATGTAATTACCCCCTCCCCCCCCTTCCTCCCTCGTTCCCTTCTCAGTACCGGCTGCAGTTTTTCTTTTTTTTTCTACTCTTCCGATTATCGTTATTCTTATTATTATCCCCCCCCCCCCCCCCCCGATATGAACGTGAAATCCGTTCTCCGTATTTTTTTTTTCGGATCTTCCTGCATTTTTGTTACAGGAATTTTCTATAATGAAATTTAAGGATGAGAGGGAGAAGTATCAAATTGCAGAGGGACCGGGAATTTTATCATACATTTTTATTTTTGGAAAATTCTTCTTGGAAATATTCCAGAATTTTCAGGCGATTTGGAATTTTGAGAATTCGCAGATTTTTGCGAATTTCCTCGATGGTAGTTTTTTTTTCTTTATTTTATATCAGGAAGGATATAAATAAATAATAGGGGTTCCAAGGGGAGGGTTATGCATACGCGCGCGCGCGTGTGTGTGTGTGTGTAATCACGTATGTATTTGTATGTATACAACGCGTAGTAACGAGCTCCCTGATTGGTGGACTTTCTCCGGATGCATTCGAATTCGTAACGGTCGGATTTGAATTCGAATCGAGAATTTTTCTTTTCTTTTCTTAGGAAATTAATTATTGTTTGTTGTAATATTGAAATTCGATTAATTGATTGTTCCCCAAAGGACATTTTTTAAAGATGGATGTTGGTGGGAAAGGTGGAAGTATTCGATGGAACGAAAAATACGAATAACAAGTAAGCCAATTTCTTTGTTTAAACAACGTTTATGAGAGCATTAATTTCAAAAACATTATTTCAGATCCAATTCATCACATCACAAATAACTTATGCATCTTTTTTTTCATTGATACAAAAAAGAAATCGTATATATAGGTATACAAATACGCGGGTAGTAGAAAATTACATCTTTCATGGTGAAACTAAAATATAAAATTGAGGTACTCGAAAATGAGATATTTCAGGTAATTACGTGAAATCAAATGTTGATATAAAGGACGATCGGGCAATGGTCGCTCCCGTAAACTTTATCCCTGATAACGTTATCGCAGACTTTTTTGGATATCCTCTCCGATACCAGATAATAATCCAGTCTCCTAAAAAAATTATTATTATTATTATTAAAAAACATGTAACTGAAAAACTGTAATTTAATATCGAAAATTTTCCAATACCATCCAATATTCTTGCTCCTGGCGTTCCCGAAGTACGACCAAAACGTGTAGGCCCCCGTTTTATCGGGATAAAGTGCTCGAAAAGTATCGACGAACCCCGCTGCCAGGAAATCGGTCATCCCTTCGCGCTCCTCTTTTGTGAATCCCGCATTTTTGGTGTTCGTTTTGGGGTTTTTCAAATCTGAAAGACAATGACGGAATATTAGGGTGTCCCATAAATTTTTTCCGCGCCACGCTATTTATGACCTCGAGTTGGAAAGGAAGAAACTTATGGGACACCCTTTTTTTCCATATATGTTGTAAATATATAGCAACTCACCGATTTCGTTATGAGCGACATTCAAATCCCCGGTAATAATTACAGGTTTCTTTTGGTCCAGTTTCAGGATGTACTCCTTGAAGTGTTTGTTCCATTTCAGTCTCTTTGGTAACGTTACCAATTTCTGACCCGCGTTCGGAACGTCTGAAATTTACAAAAAAAAACAATCCAAATAAATTTGGGACCAATTTTCTGAGCAAAAAAAAAAGGAAAAAATAATGAGAATGTTTCGACTCACAGACGTTTACGAAATAGAAGGAAGGGTATTCGGCAGTAATTAATCTTCCCTCGTCTTTGAATTCCGGGTGATCCATGCCATATTTTACATCCAGCGGTTTGACTTTGGAATATACAGCCACTCCGCAATAGCCCGGTTTTTTACCTAAATTAACAAAATTTTCCATTAATTTTGTCTGCAATAAAAATTTTCTTAAAAAGTCGAAAAAATAAAAATTGTAATTTTGTTATTTTGAAATTTCATTTTCCATCGAATAAAAATCAGTAATTCTTACTGTCGAGGAAGAATCGGTGGTACCCCGACAACTTAACTTCTCCAGGAAGTTTATCGTTATCGCATTTCGTTTCTTGCAAAGCAACGATATCCGCGTCTTCTTTCAAGATATAGTCCATCCCCTTTTTCTGTAAATAAAAAAGACAGGTCCTTCCTTAAGAACGATTCCATTCCAAACGAACAAGCGACAACATTTCGAATCGATCGAGCAAAAAAAAAAAGCTCTATCCTACCTTGATAAGAGCCCTAATTCCAGAAACGTTCCAGGAGGAAATCTTCAAATTATATTTTTCTCCCTCGCCATTTTCCTTATCGCACTCGTAATCGATTTCGTCCAAATTGGAGTCGATTTTGTTCATCATTTGCTTCGGCTCCTTGGAGTCGCTCTTGATCTTCGCCAATTTTTCTTTCGGCTCCGCTGTTTTCTTGGGGGGGACGACTTCTTCCTCGTCGATTCCATTTTCTTCTTCATCTTCTTCTTCTTCTTCTCCTTCTTCTTCTTCGACTTTACGCTTTTTGGCTTCGGCGGAAGTTTTTACTTTTTTGGCGACCGGTAGCTCCACTTCGTCTTCCTCGTCCTCCTCGTCTTCCTCGTCCTTGGGTTTAATATTTTTCTCTGCTTTTGGTTTCCTGCCCCGTTTCTTGGTTTCTTTAACGGCCGAAGCTCCTTCGTCTTTTTTCTCCACTGCCTGTATTATTTTACGATAAACAAGAAAATACAGCGAGGCTCAAATATTCGAAAAGTCTTCGGACACACGAATTTTGAGTCGACACGAGATTTTAATTTCTTTATTTGTATACATACGTGTGTGTGTATATAAATAAATATAATATGTATCATCTACACACATAACATTGTTCTGTGTGTGTGTGTGTGTTTGTATTCATATCTTCCTTCTTAGTTGGTCATTTTTTTGGAGATAATAAAATTCTTCATTTTTAATTTTTCCTTAGGGCCTTTTTATTTTTCAGAAATACAAAAATATATATACATATATATATATCAACACAAAAGGACTGTCTAACCTGGAAAAATCTTGTGGGTTGAAGAAAACAAAGGACTTATGAGAGAAAATGGTAACTTTCGATGTTGTCCTTGAAATTTGAGTGCAATAATTGCAAACAGAAATATAAAAAAAAAAGAAATTGTGCCAAAAAACTGGGACATTTTTGTTAGAAAGAAAGAAAAAAAAGAATACCTTGGCTGCCCGGCTTCTTTTCGGCGGCATCCTTCTTTTGCTTTATCGAACCGAAAGTGTGTCTGCGATTCGCTCAAATTTGTTTTCCCCCCTTTTCCCCACCGGACGAAACAAAAAACGCAATTTTCTTTGATTTATCAATTTTTTTCTTGTTTTCTTGACGTTCACGAACGGGTCGCCATAATCCAATTAATGGATTTTAAATAAGTGGCGTGACACGATCACGCGCAAAATTGAACGCGGAAATTGAAATTTCGTTGCAAGAGAAGAGGGATGAAGAAAAAAAGGAAGAAATGGTGGGACTCGGAATTGCGTCATTGTCGGTCATTTAATATGGCGTTTAATTGCAGCGGTGGGGGTAGAAATTGAAAAAAAAAAGTATACTAATATTATAAAAATATAAATAAATAAAATCTTTATTTGGATATAAAAATTCCAAAATCGGATGCATATTTTCCTTTTTTTTCTTTTTTTATCATTTTTTTCGACCATTTCCCGTTTTTTATCCACGGTTTTGTTGATTTTCGAAAAAGAATCCCGTGATTTCCGGGTAGCAATTTTGAAAAACAACAAGAATTTACGTCCAATCGCGTGGAAGAGATTTTTCCAACGGTTCGATTTGAATTTCTCCCGCGCTTTAACGGAAAAAATGCCGCGATCCGATTGGTCGCGCTCGGTTGGATTTGAATTTTCAATTGTTCGAAATAATTGAATCAATTGAATTTCTTTTTTTTTTCTCTCAAATATATATTCAACGAGTATCAATTTTTCGATATTGATTCCGATCACTTTGAAAAATATATAATTTTATGAAAAACATAAGAAGGAACTATGGAAATTCGAGCAGGCGTCCTCTAATGTAAAGGATTCGCAATTTTCACCCGGGTGGCCATTCTAATTAATAATAATAATAAAAACAACAATAATAATAATAATAATCATAGTAAGAATAATAATAATAATAATGAAAAACAAAAGACGCTCAACGGGACCAATAACAATGGAGGAGATTGATTACAATAAAGTTTTGCGCAATTTAATATCGCATGAAAATGGTGAGAAAACTTATCTCCTTGTTTATTCATAAATACCTAATTATTCATTAAAGTATATTAATTATTTAATTGAAAAAATGGGAACGAATACGTTGTTCGCAGGGAACTGTGAGGTTAGACGCTGCCGGTTAGTCGCCAAACAAATGAAAATCTCTGGAAACAAAAAATGAACAAGAGAATTATCAATTTTGCTAAAGTGCACATGATTTTTGGATTTTATTTGAAATTTCAATGAAAATGATAATCCTCAATTGTCTTCACCCACTTATTTCTAAATTTCAGAGACTAGTTTCGCCACATTCGACGAAAAACTGCAACAGATTTTACAAAAAGTACCGGACTCGCTCAGCGAAGATGTAATCGACGAAATATCCGTCGCTGACCTGCGAGAGAACAATAGCGTCAGGTGAAAAATTGAAATTTTGGGCTTTCCATTCGAAAAAAAAACACCTTTGAACCCGAATTTCTCTTTTTGACCTAGAAACTTATTTATTTTGAACCATACGCAGGTGGCGGTACATCTATACGATCGAATACGTCCTGAAACAATTGTTGTTCTGGGAAATGCCAAAAAGCGAGACGTTTTTGAGCGTCATGGAAATGCGCAACGTCAAAATCGCGATCGAGATCCTCGTCTCCATGGGTCTCGTTCCGAATTTGCTCCCCGGAGTCGGCGTCGGCATGGACAAACTGTGCCCCAATGCCGCAAAAGTCATCCCCAAAGAGGCTCTAACGGACTTACAGGTACGAATATCCGTGACACACCGAGACGACGTAACTGAAAAATCTTATTTCCCCCCCGAAACAATTTGTGAGATTTCGATTGAAATTAATTTTTTACATTTTCTGAACTTACGATTTGATTTTCGATTATTTCGACTTTTAATAAAACATTTCCAGAAATACGAGCAACTGAAATTTGTTACCAGCTCGTTGATGGAGTTTTTCCAAGGAAGCAACTCGAAAGTGGTTGTTTTACCTCAATTACCATCGTTGCTCGCCGCTCTTTTGCAACTTTCGCACGTTCCTTTGACGGAACCAGTAGAAAAGGGCTCCTCGAAAGGAGGTTCCGGGTCTCTCGGATTCCAAATGACGCCGAACTTGTACCGGAAGCTGAGAAGGGAACAGGAACAGTTTAAAACGCAGTTGACGCTACTACTGGAAGAATCTCCGCAAGTGGAAGTCCTGAGGGAGCTGATGGTTCTCTTCGGAGCCAAGGAAACCCCGAAATGGTTGCGGAGGCACCTCAGAAAGTACCTAACCGAGAGGATTTTGCAACCAAATGGGATTTACAGTTTAGTCGTAGCCATTTGCGATGAAGTTTTCGATCCCGGTGTTCATTGGCAAAAATTGGACGTCGTCTCGAAAGTCATTTCCGTACCGGATCCTCGCATGGATGCGGACGAATATAATGGAAAAATTGCCTCGCAGGTATTATTTTCTTCATTTATTTTATCTCAATTTATGTATAATTAATTTATTAAAATTTATTTTATTTATTTATTAAATTTATTATAATTTGTTAATATTTCAGTTTGATTCATTTAAAATTTTCGATATTTTTCTGTTTTTCAATTTCAGTTAAAAATCCTTTTGGAGTCGAAAAACTTCAACTTCCGAGCCATAGCGAGGAGTTGCATCTCTCAGATTCAAGAAAGAGATCCGAAGATCTGCCACGAGAAAATCCTAAGAATCATTTTTGCTCCTTTACTATCGATCTCCTCGAAAAACAAATCTCAAAACGAGCAGGAAGTCACCGCGAGCATCGAAAGCCTGTCCAACTTGTTCGACTCCGGTCTCGAGTCGCAGAAAATCAGCTTGAAGTTCCCGGACCTGGTTCTTTCGGTCTTCGACTTGTATCGCAAGAGCACCAAGAGCGTGTCGAGCCTGAAAAAGGCAATTCGAACATTGGCCCTCCGACTGCTCAATGACAATCCGAACTTGATCTCGATAATTCTAAAGTTGGAAGATAATGTGGATATTCTTTATCCCAGGAGCTACGATTTCGAACTCGGCCCAACGGGGAACTTTGTCTTATCGGAGACCGAGTCGAACTGGAAATACTCGGAAGTCCTGGAACACCTGCACGAGCTGGTGTCGGGGGACAAGGACTTGTCGGTGGCTTTGTTCAACTCGCTCTTGGTTTCCCTGCCACAGAAACCCAGTTCCGAGGTATCCGAAGATGAGATGCTCGAAAGAAGGGCGAAAAATGCGGCAACCCCCAGAAACAATTCGTACATGCCGAGGCCATTTCGTCGCTTTCACGAGTTTAACGAAGGTGTGGGTTTCGATAGTCTCTTGAATGAAATGTCAACCATCAATGTCCTTTCGGAATTAGCGAAGAACTCTACGGTCCGAGTGGCTATAGTAAACAAACCCGAGGTGTTCCTGGGATTTGTCAGGTCCTTATTCGACAAAGATATGAACGTCGAAGATGATGCAAAAGATTTATACCCAACTTTGCCGATCCTGCGAGTTCTTTTGGAAAACAACGAAGTCACGGATTGGAAGCCATTCGACGATTTGACGATTTTCCTCGAAGATGTTATAAAAAAGAAATCGCTGGAGAGATTCCCCTCGGTAGTGAAAACCATCCGGGACTTCAACAGCTTCGTGAAAAATCGTAAACGGAAACAAAGGCAAGAAACGAAAAATTTCGATGACTTATCGGTAGACGGGAGAAGCCTAAGCGAGTTCGAGAAAGCTCTTGAGGACCTCGCGCATCCGCTGCTACCCGTTCGAGCGCACGGTTTGATCACCTTGACAAAATTAGTTGACTCCAAGGACCCGGTGATCGTAAATCGCAGCGAGATGATCCTGCATCTATTCCAGGTACCGGGTTTTTTCCATTTCCTGCTCGGTGGAATCGTCGAATTTGATTTTTCTTGTCGGGGATTCGTCGGGGAACTCGAGACGCATCGTTGGAGTACCCACAAGCTATACTTTGGAACTAGTTTAGGAATTTCGAAATCCAGGTCGAGACATTTTTTCGAAAAAAATGACAAATTGGAAAGTATAGCTTGTGGGTACTCTAACGACGCGTCTCGAGCTTCTGTACGCGTTTTCGACGAAATCGATGGGTTTCTAATTTCTGGAGGACTTTTATTACAGGAAAACCTGAAACACGAGGACTCGTTTATCTACTTGGCGGCTATAAACGGACTCTGCGCTCTGGCGACGACGCTTCCAGAGAAAGTGGTGCCGTTATTGGTAGAGGAATTCATCGCGATGCCGGATAGGGCTCTGCACGATGAAATCGCGCCCGAAACTAGAGCCAAGTTTGGGGAAATTCTGGTGAAAACTACCCGAGCTTTGGGTGAGCAAGGAAGAGATTGAAAATTCTGTGTACCGTTTTTTTTTATACTTAAAAACATTTTCCCGTCCATTCTAGGCGAAACGGCACCAGCCTACAAGGGAATTCTCGTCAACGCGTTCCTCTGTGCCACGAGAGACCCCGATCCGATGGTTCGAGCCTCCAGTCTCTCCTGTCTCGGGGAACTTTGCAAAGTCCTGGGCTTCCGGTTGGGAAACATGACCGTAGAAGTACGTATTTCTCGTGCTCGAAACGAAAAATTGCGCGAATGCTTTCTGAAAAAATTCCCAGTGTCTCGTACCCACGAAAAAGGTCCCATATTCGTTGACAGAAAAATCTAAAATTTCCAAAACCCATCTAAAATGAATCTCCGGATCGAGACAAATTCCTAGAGTACCCGGAAGCCATACTTTGAATTTAGTCGAATTCGTCCCCACGAGGGTCACCTCTGATTTACCGTTTCCAGGAAGATGATTTGAAGTATGGCTTGTGGGTACTCTATGGATTCGTCTCGACCCTCTCTATCCCAATATCGTGTTATTAGGCGCAAAAATGATCGTGAGTCGGCGAAAAAGTTGAGATTTATGTATTTCAGGTTCTCTACTGCGTCGGGTGTATAATCAAAACGGACAAATCGGCGGAATGTCGTCGGGCCGCGGTCATGGTTACGACTCTGTTGCTCCGAGGACTGGGCAAGGATCTCCTGACGAGCATCGGGCGGGATCTGGTGGAGCTTTACAGGATCCTCAAGGATTTGCGGGACAACGACGAGGATGAGGTTTTGCGCGTTCACGCGCAGTTGGGCCTGGAGGAGATCGACGATGTCGTTCGGAATGTGCTTTTCGCGAAGCCGAAATTAGAGAAAAGGATCTTTCTTTTGCAATGAATGGGTTTTTATTTACGCCCATTCTTTCATCACTCGCTCGTAGTCCCTTTCCTCGATGAAGGGTTTGTCGATGGACCTGAAAAGCGAGAAAAATTTTTTACAAATTGACGAAAAATTTATTTAAAAATGAAAGAAAGATGTTTTTCCTTTTTTCGAGACTCACTCGATCATAAGATCTCCGCAGTAAAGGCACTCGGATGCTATCAGGTTGTCGATGTCAGCCTTGATCTGATCCTTGGTCGAAAGAGAGACCGATCCCACCGAAGCGGTGTCATCGGCTCGATTGGAGACAGCATTCAACTGCAACTGCAGATCGGCAAGCTTCGTCCTCTGGTCCATCGACAGCATCGGTGTCAAAGCTGCCACCAGGCAGTCGCTGTGGAATCGGTGACCGCAAGGAAACACGTAGAATGGTCGCGACAGAAGCTGCACCTCGCAGGTGTTGCAAGTGTCCCTCGCGTGCACAAAAGTGCATCTAAAAAAAAGGTATGCAATTTTTAAGAAAATTTTTTTTTTTTTTAAGAAGTTGCAGAATTCTGAGAAATTTTGGAGCAAACAAAAATTGCGGAATCTCGAAAGTTGGAATAAAATGTTAAGAATTTTTTTTTTATTTTTTGGATTTTTTCCTAAGAATTTAGTTTTTGTATTTCCAATTTCGAAATCTCAATTTTGGCTCGAAAAATTGCACACTATATTTTTTTGCAATTTTTTCACAGTATTTTTTCACATTATTTTATTTTAATTGCAATTTTTTTAATTTCAAGTTCAACAATTGCCAAGTTTTTTTTGCAACGTATTCACCTTGTTCTGAAAGCCTGAATATCTTTTCGAATATGTTCAGCTGCTTTCGTAGCTTCTTGCATTTCTTCCTTCAGATCTTGTATGTGTTGATTATATTCCTGACAAAAAAATTATTATTACTAAAAATAAAAGAGAATTTTCTAAAATTCCAAAAAAATATCGAAATCTACCTGAAGCGAATTACAAATGGCTTCTTTGAAGTGATCGATGGTAACGAAATCGGAGAAAAATGGCAAAATGTCCTCGATTCGCACTAAATCGCAGTGTTGCAGGAATTCCATGGCTTGTTGTATGTCGTCCTTTTCTCGTACAACGTGTTCAGCTACGATACGTTAATATCGAAAATAAATTATTTTTTTAATCAAATTTCTCGATGAAAAATTAATTAATTAATTTCTCGAATCGACGCAAACCCACCGATTTTCAGCCAAAGCTTCTTCCTCAGCTCCTCGTCGTGGTGAGAGGAAGAAGCCACGATTTGCTTGGCCAAGTCCACGCTGATGCTCAAAGCCAAATCGACCGCGGTAATCCAGAGACCCAGTAACGCCGATAATTGAACGCAAGCTTCGGTCAAACCGACTTCCTGACACAAACGCAGGGCGTAATGCACGTCGTAATGCACCATACTTATATCTTGGCCTAAAAGCAAGAAAAAAACAAGATGAATTCCTAGAAAAATGAGTTTTTCGTAACCGGGAAGTCGAGACGAATCGTTAGAGTACCCACAAGCCATGGTTCGCAAGCACTCGAAATTTGGAGTTTTCGAAACCGGAAATGACGTTATTGCAAAGACCAGAATAAAAATTGCCACCATTGGATGGTAGAATCGTCCAAGTCAGGTCGAGACGCATTTCTGGAGTACCCACACGCCCCCTTTTGGGGACCCTCGAAATTATCGAGGATAGAAAATTTTTAAAAAATATGAGACTTCCGGAAATTAAATATGTCTCGAAAGTATGGCTTGTGGGTACTCGTTCAACTCGGTGCGACTTCCTCTACCGTTTTATCGGCCTCACCTTGCGAACTGATGTACCTCATGACCTCATCTTGCTTGTAACGAGCGTAAAGCGACAGCAGAAAATTGTGTACCGCTTGTTCCTGACATCCTTGTTTGTATACGCAAAATTCGAGGTACCTGATCACTTCCTTCGCCTGTTGACAAAAGCGTGATGCTCATTAGTTGTTCTTTTTTTCTTTAATTTTGGAATTTTTACTGAGTTTTAAAGATTTTCAACGAAGTCTTACATGCTTTTCGTCGCTGTTGCAGGAAACGAGAGCCGGCAGGAGCTTCGAGGGCTTCAAAGAAGCTCCTTGCGAGATCAAAGCCGCTATAGTCTGCCTCGGCATCTCTTGCAACAGAGTCCCGACGAACTGGTAAAAAAGTTCCTTGTTTCCCTGATTTTTCAGGACTTCCAGAGCCCCCAAATAGTCGTTTTTGTACAAATGCTGCCGTATCACTTCCTCGTAGTTGCGGTGCATTATCGTTAAGCGAATGAGGTTCTCCTTATCGCCATGACTAGACATCAGTTCGTAAATCGTGCTGCGATTCCGACGCACGCATTCCTAAAAAAATCGAATTTTTGTAAATTTCCAAAACCCAGTAAATTTTTTATCGCTGATTTTGTCGTAAAACGAAAGCTGACGTCGAGCTGAATCCATACAGTACCCACAAGCTATATTTATTAAAGAAATTTTGTTGGGCCTTTTTTCAAATTTTTGAATTATCGAATTTCCGGGTTACTATAAACTTTTTTGAAACCATGGTTTGTGGGTACTCAAACAACTCGGCATGACTTCTACTTTCAGCTAAAGGCGGTGAAAATTTTTTTTATAATACCGGAAAGAAGATATCGTTACTAAAAAATGGAAACTTAAAGAATCACCTCGACTTTTGGGATCGCCAAGAAACTGTCGAACTGTTTTTGCAATTCCGCGCAGCGTTCTTTGTGGTTCGGCGATTTGTCTGTTCTCAGTGCCCCCAATTGGTTCATGAAAAGCTCGATGACCCAAACCACTATCATGGAAATTTGAGTTTTGTCTTGGGGTTTCAAACCTTCGAGTTTCTGTGGAAAAACAAATACGTGAATTTTGAAAATGGGAATATTTCCGGATACTTTTATTATTTTTTTTTTACCTTTTTAAGAAACGTTTTCAAAGCTTCGATTTGCCACTCTTGGAGGAATTTTAGAGAAATCTCTTCGAAAGACGAATGCGTGTCGGCGTAAATCAAAGCACTTTTTTCGTATCTACAAAAAAATAATTCCAAATTTAAAAAAGAAAACGAATTTAGCTTGCGACAGAGAGAAAGCCACAAATCGGCTGATTTGTTTGAATACCCACAAGCAATATTTTTGAAAATTTTGGAAATAAAAAAAAGCTCTATTCAAATTTCGAAATTTTTGAAGTCGCTTCGAAGTATGGCTTGTGGGTACTCTAACAATTCGTCTCTCGTTTCTCTACAAGTTTCCGGTACCAAAAGCGTCACTTCCGTTGATTGAACCTTACTCTTTGTTGCGGAACAACATTTCAGCTTGTTTCACCAGAACTTGGTCGATATGTACCGGGTTGTCTTTGCAATACTGTTTCGCTAATTCGAATTCCCCTTTGTCGACGTAGACCTGGAGAAAAAAATGTCAGTGTAAGAAAATAATTGTCATTTTTTCCCAATTTTCATTTCGATTTTTACACTTACCTGCCAAACGTTTCTGTCTTCTTTGTGGACTTTGAATTTAAACACTGCCCTCTCGCTGTAGGCCCAAATGGATCTCGTCGCGGGATCTTTCGTGATGTTCAGTAATTTCCCGAAAGTCTAAAATTTATCGGGAAATTACAGGAAAATTGATATGGCCATTTTCGAAAAAATTTTAATTTTATGAGTAAAAAAATAGGATATTCAATTTTTTTTTAAATTTCAATTAGTAACTCACGTCATTGTAAATATCCTCGAAAATGAGTTCCTGGTTCAGCAAAGACAAACCCTTAACGTGGTCGGGGTACAACAAAAGGGCGTGAAATTCGGTCAAAACGAACGATAAAGGAGCCATCGAACTCGATTTTAATGTATTTCCATTTAAACTTGTTTCCGGCCAACTTATTTCCACTTGGTTCACCAAAACGTTGTGATTCGACTTGGGATCGACCTGAAAAAAAAAAAATTTTTTTTAACCAATATTTATTTATTACTTGTGTAATTATTAGTAAAAAAAATATTAGTAATTGTACGGATTTTGTTAATAATAATCATAATAATGGTTATAATTTTTCTACTAAATAAAAAATTTTATTTCCAAAAATTTCCAATTTTCCAAATTTTCAATTAATTGGTCTCGAAAAATAGAAATAAAGTAAAAAGTTGAGAGAAATGACGCAAAAAAAGTCGTACCTGGGAGTAAAAAAGGCCACGTCCAATTAGCCAAGCGAAAGATTTCGGGAAAGTACCCAAACTCGGGTAGTAAAATTGCATTTTGGAGTAAGACAGCGAGCTAATTACTTCCTGAAATTGTTCTGCGAAGAAAAAAAAAATTGGTCCATATAATTTCAATTAAATAAGACTCACTAAAACTTTTTTATTTATTTTTACCTTTAACGTTCAAGTATTTGCTGAATATTTGTTGCAACAGCGGTTTCTCGTCGGGGTTCGAAACGGGCCCGAAAAATTGATAAATTCGCATCAGCGTCGTCACGATGATGACGTAATTATCGGTACCCGGGATTTTGTGAAATTCTATACCGGTGATCGGTGGTTTGCTGTCCTTTCCGATATCGAACACCTGAAAATTGAATAAAATAAGGAAAAGTAGAAAATTTTAATTTTTTTTTGTTACATTCAAAGATAAAAACCTTTTTAATAATTGTCCTATTTTCTGTATAAATAAATCACATACCAATCCTTCTACCTCTTTCGCACCATAAAGAGGCAGATAATTCGGAAGCTTGGGTAAAAAAAAAATTTTTCGTCTCAATTTGAACTTTGTCGATTAATCGAATACCGAGAAAGAATAATAATAATAATGATTATTTTACCTGTCGCCAATATTGTTCCAAACTGGTGTTAAATATTTTTTCCCCGTCCGACCCGATCTCCGTCTCGAAGATGAGGCCCTTGGAACTGCCCAATAGGATCGGCCCGGAAGTTGTTTCCGAAGAATTTGCGTAATTCCATCCGACGGCTGTAATCTCGTGTCCTCGGAACTTCCCCGCCTGAAATATTCGAGTTCCAGCGAAAGATAAGATACATTTTCACATTTATATTTTTATTAAATAAAATATAATTAAAATTTCGAAAATGTGTATAAATTTTTTATAATAACAAATAAAAAAAGTACCTGTTTCAATTTCGACGACTTCCGATGCAGATAAAAAAGTTCCGCCGGAGTGTTGTCCGACGGTTGTTTGGCGACGAAGGATATCAGTAAATGGTAACCCAGGGGGTCGAGGAACAAGGCGGATATTCGCAGACTGCCGACCGCGTACCTGGAGACGTCGATTTCTGGAGCAAGAAAAAGAAAATTCTAACGGTCGAGCCTCGAGCGAACAATGAGCGCGATCGAAGGGGGAAGAAAAAGCACCTTCGGGTTTCTCCGGCTGAGTCATGTCGATCCTCAGCAACGTGTTATTGGCCATGGCGATGACGATGAAGTTGCTGCTGACCACCAGGTGCGTTATCTTGTCGGATGGCATGAAGTTCACCTTTTGTTTGGTGAAAATCGGGCCGTCGTCCTTCAACTTCATCTGAATGAAGCCGGTCGCGCTCTAGAGTAATTAGTGGCGGAAGCGAAGAGAAAATTAATAAGTCGAGGAATATTAATAATACGAAATAATGAGTAATATACAATAATAATATACAAATAATAATAATAATAATTACAAATATAAACAATATAGTAACATAAACTATCATAAAAATATAACAAATGTAAAATGAATAATAAAATGAGGAATAAATGACAATAAAAATGTAAATGGTAGAAATGGATGGTAAATGGTACATAAACTGTGAAAAATAGTATTTCGTGGAACATCAATGAAAAAAGAAAAATCAAATTGAATAAAATAATAAAAAAAAGAAATCAAAAGAAATTTTGAAAAGGGGAGGTCTTACGATATCAGGTCTAATCGGAGCAGGAACACTTTGTTTCGATCTCTGGGAAGCCTCTTCGTACTGATCGAACATCGACGTCATTTTCTCAAAAATTGTTTTTCCTTTTACGGTCCCTTAAAAATAACACTAATCGAAAAAGACAAAAAAATAGAAAAATATGTAGACTATCAATAAATACGTATATGACAATGATTGCGTTATTAATAACAATAATGGTTTGGTTTCTGGCTCAGTTCATGGTTTTGGCTTTAGTTTATAGGTTAGGAATCGGACCTATTTGTTATCTGTCAACTATTCTTGTTATTATTGTTGGTATTGTTGATATTGTGTTGTCACTAAGGTTTTAAGGTGAGGAAGTTCATGGTACCCCGAAGGACTCACAGGTGTCGCCACGTACGGTTTCTGACAGGTTTTGTCAAAAATAATATGCACGCGCCCATACTCACACAAATATTACTCATCCAGAGCGCACGTGTGTATGTTTGTGTATGTGTGTGTATATATATATGTGTAATATTTACAAAATATACAAATAAAATTCGACATGGATCCAATAATATTAGCCACTTTTGCCCTGGGTCTAATTATTTTGATTCTGCTTCTGACAGTTCTCCAGAAAAAGAGAGCGCGAGGTTTGCATCTTTGTTTTTTTGAATTAATTAAATTTCAATGCTACCAATTCCATACTAATTTTATACCAAAGTCGTTTTTAGGTTAACTTCCAAAAAAAAAGGCTGGCATAAAATGATGTATTATTAAATCCTTGATTGAAGAATTACTGAAAATGACGTTGCACTGGAATTTTCTATAATCCCATTCATTTTTTCGTTCACAATATTCATTCATTTTTGTTCCTTGTCAATTTTTATGTAAACAAAAAAGTCTATAGGTCGGGACAACAAAAAACATATGTTTGGAAACATTCCGGGTCCTCGACACCAAATTTTCCGACTCTAACAAATTTTCTATTAAATTCTCCAGAAATTACTATTATTATTATATTATCTACTGAAAAAAAAAACATCATAGATATTTTATCTTTGATTGAATTCATTGAGAATCATTATTCCACTTTTTTTACCCTAATTTGAATATATAAATACGAAACTAGTTTCTATCTTAAATTAAATTTATCGAAATCAATAATATTTCGCATTTCAACCCAAATTTCCCAACTATCGCTACATTTTTAATCTCGAACGATATTCGTCGGCACCCGTTTTCAAATTTTCTACCCCGAAAACCCTCTTCCAGTGGACACGCCCCAAAACGAAGCCCAGCGACCGGGTAACGGAGTAGTCCGCAGGGCAGCGGGGGTGCGCAATGCCCGAAGACGAATGAGAAATGTCGAGAACGCCTCGACCCAGGAGGAACGGGCGGACGAAGCCGGGGACGAGAACGAAGTCGAGGAAAAACCTATCGAACTTCCCGACGGCAAGATAGGAGCCAAGAAGAGGGCGAAGCTCGAGGCGAAGGCCGAAAAGAAGGCCCAGAGGGAAGCCGCCGACCGAGAACGGGAGGAAAGGAAGAAACGAGAGCAGCTGCTCCAGGAGGAACGAGACAAGCAGAGCGAGAGGGAAACCGCGGAGGAGCTGAAGCAACAGGAGGCGGAGAAAAAAGCCAGGGAAGAGAAGGAGCAGAGGGAATACGAGGAGTATCTGAAGATGAAAGAGGCTTTCGCCGTCGAGGAGGAGGGATTCGAGGAAGCCGACGACCAGGAGCGGGAGAACCTGCTCAAGGACTTTGTGGATTACGTGAAGGAGCAGAAGGTGGTGGTGCTCGAGGACCTGGCAGGTCATTTCGGTTTGAAGACCTCGACGGTGATCGAGAGGATCCAGGATCTCCAGGAGCAGGGGAATTTGTTGGGAGTCATCGACGATCGAGGGAAATTTATTTATATTTCCCAGGAGGAGTTGGAGGCAGTCGCGAAGTTCGTGAGGCAGCGAGGGCGGGTCAGCATCTCGGAATTGGCCGAACATTCGAGTAGATTGATCAACTTGTGTCCGGGAAATGCACTGGAGGCGAGGTAGAGGTGGATCAAGAGGGGGTAGATGATCGAGTCGACGGGGGTGATCGATAAGAGCGAAGTGATAATTAATGGGAAAATCGAAAGATCGAGGAAATAATTGAGGAATCTTTTTTGGGGAAACATTTTAAGACGATCGAGTCGATGAAAATAATTTTTGAGAGTTTTGGGAATAATCGAAGCGAGGTGTGGAATTTTTTTTAGACGAACGCGGAGACAAGTTGCAAAATGGAATTATATAATTTTATAATTGCATAATTATGTGTAGGAAATAAATGTAACTTAATTAATAGTTTTTGAAAATTTTACATAATTCATTTCCAAAAAAGAAAAAAATTATATTAATATTGACTCTGGATAACTTAAAAAAAAATATTCAACCAAAATGGGAGAAATACGAAGATATAAAGATTCAAAAAAATAAAATATAAAAAATGCAAAGATTTAATAAATGATATCTATAAAAATTATGAATAAATAGATATAAGTTATATTTATAAATATAGAAATTGTATAAATTCTAACGCAGTTGTACCGTTTCGTGTAATTTATAATCCAAGAGAATATTTTATTTAATGTTCAGACCTCGAAGAATATTGTTTTTGCAATATTGATCAATAAATTCAGATTTTTCTAATTAAAAATTCAATCCAATTTTTTTTTAATGCATTTTATCTTTCCATTCCAAATTTTCCAGAATGAGCTTGATTTATATTTTCCAAATTTTACAATTTCCATGATTCTGGAAGGATTCCAGAGTTTCGATTAAAATTAATGTAAAATTCGCGGCTTTTAAAATTTCAGAATTTTGAAAAAAATAAATCTAGTTTTGCTTTTCCCTGAAAATTTCCATTTCATGAAATTTTCCAATATCGGTAGAAGGAAAACTGGTACATTTTCGATTTTGGTGCCATTTTTACCATAATTAGGGTATTTTCTATAAAAATATAAAAAATAGCGTCGTCGCAAAGCAAAGCCTTTCTCTCGCTTTTACCGAGTGACGAAAAGAAATCGGGGAATTTTCGCTTTGCAAAATAAGGAATATTACTGTTACAAGAAGACGAAAATATTCTAAGATGTCACATGACGAAAGTCGAATCCATGTTGCATCAGATTCTAGTTTACCTTAAGTGCAGCCTGCACAGCCAATCACATTTTTCCTGAATGTATAATTTATTTCCTTTGAGTTTCAAACTCTTGTTTTTGCCAATATTCCTTTTAATTAATTAATTTGAAAAAAAAACAACAATAATTCATTGGCACTGTTTCCACGCAATTGACGCAATTATCCTGTGAAATTCTGAACTTTCCAGCTACGTTCACCATTATTTCCCCTTTTTGGGGAAAATTAAATGCACTATTTGCAATTTTTAGAAAATTTCGATTTTCTTAATTAGAAATTTTCAGCTGGATTTTTTTACAATTTGTATTTTTTATGGATTAGAAGGTACATAAAGTTTGAATAGAATTCGTAGTAGAAATTTTTGTATCGATACAAATTTCTGAAAAATTTGAAAAATTCCAAGTTCCTGGAATTTTTGAAGGAGAGGCAAATTTTTTTTTTCAGAATTTTCAGGGGATTTCTAGGGGAAATCTAGTTCCAAAGTGACCAATTCAAAATCTGTGGAACCAAGGAAAAAATTATAAAACCTTTTTTTTTTCATCCATCCACAATTTATAGAAAAATTGTGAGCGTCATGTAACAAAAAATTATCAATGTTACAATTTTTATTTTTCTTCAGATAAGAAATGTAATTGAAAAAAAAAATGGCGAAAATGAATATTAAATTTTTTCCTCATGGTAATTGCTACATTTATAATGTATTTATAATTTTATTTGCTACCTTGTTATTTCAAATCTGCTGAATAAATTTTTACCACGTGTGGATAAAAAAATGAAGAGTAAAAAACATTGAATTTTCTGAATAAAAAATAGAAAATTCCAAAATAGAAAATTCTCACTTGGAGGGAGATTTCCAAAAAAAATGTCAACAAATAATTAAATGAATAAATTTGGAATCCAAGAAAATTGAAAATTCCTCCAACAATATAAGAAATTTGCGAAACCACACCTGGGATGGGATTTTCAAAAATCTCAATAAAAAAAAATGTGGAAACTCAGAAATTTTGAAGCTTCCAAATTTTCCAAATTCCAGATCCACGCTTGGAATGTGATTGTCAAAAAAAAAAATAAATAAATAAATATGGAAACCAAAAAAGCTAAAAATTCCCCAAATACTTTTAAAATTTCCTGGGCCCCACCTGGACCAAGATTTTCGAAAATTTCAGTTCCAAAAATCCTTCAAAAAAAATCTAAACCGCCAAAAACACTAGAAATAAAAATAAAATCGAAGTTTGAGGTCACCAAACTGCCTCTTTCGCCTCGAAACGCGTGATTACGTGCGTTCAAAACTTATCATAAATTACAAGACCTCCGAAGGTTCCCCACCTGGCACCGATTCCTCGCGGAGGAACTCGAAGAAGGGGTACCTGGAAAGTTTCTTGTAAAAAGGAGCGACGTCGGGTACGAATTCACCAGTCGTTCCCCGAGACTCTGCCCGGTCTCTTTCAAAATTCGCAATTCGAAAAAAAAAAAAATAAAAAAATTTTTTTGAATCAGGAAAAAAAATTCTATCAGATATTTTGCAAATTGTAGAGGGCGCGCGAGTCCTGACGAAAAAAAAAATTGTAATTTCCGGGAAAATTGAATTTCTTTGATAATAAGAAAAAAAAAAAAGAAATTCCTTCGATTTTCGAAAATTCTTCGGTTGTTCGATTTTTGAGTGTCGTTTTTTTTTTTTGTGAATTTCGTCGGCTGAGATCTATGTGTCGATGAGGTGTAAGGTCCTAGACTGCCAAGGCAACTCCCCAACATTCCTACCTAGCGTCAGGTAAATTTCATATTCCGTAATGAGGAATAACTAATCGCCTCGAAACGGGTTCCGCGAAAAAAAAAAACAAAAAAACAAAAAAAAACAAGAACCGGAGATGGAAGTCGCAGTAAATAAGATATTATTGGAAAGCAGACGGAGGTTTTTTGGGAAGATGAATATTTATAGAAATTTCAAGAAATGTCCTGGATTATTGATTCTCTCGTTTACGAGCTTAAAAAAAATAGAATAATAATAATAATAATAATAAAAATATACTATATATATTTTTTAAAAAAAATGGTAAATGTAAAAATTGATAATTTGAAATATTATTATTTTTTTTTCTACATTATGTATTGTTATTGTTATTATAAATTATTTTCTATATTTTTCAATATTGTTATTATTGCTTTCGAAATATACGAAAAAAAATTTTTTTTTTTGAGTTAAAAAATTTTTTTTGGGCTAAAAATTTTTAATATTAAAAAACTGTCGATTTTTCGCAGGTTAGCGAAAAATCTTCGAACTCGCAAAGGGAGTCGTCGTGGTAATGCCGGTAATTGCTTAGAATTACTGGTCCTCGTCCACTTGCATCACGTGCCGTAGGGTAAGTTTCGAATTAATTATTAATTCCCCCCCCCCCCCCCGAAATATCGATAATTTATCGGTACCCACTCAATTGATTTTCGTGGAAAAAAAATAAATATTGAAAAAAAAAATTAAAAGATAAAATTTCCTTTTTTTTTTGCGAAATGTTTCATTAAAAAAACATCGAATGGGGCACCGTTAAAAATTATCGAGGACGCGCAGAATTAATTAGCAATTGACGTCACCTCAAACAAAATTTGAGATCTCGGGAATTCCGTGAATTAATTTTGATAATAATTAATTAATAGAGTAATTAATGAATTACCCGTTTTCTCGTTCAGCAACTTCAAGGGAAATTCCAAGCATCTGCGGTAGCAGCACGAAGGGTGTGTTTTTTTGGAAATTGAGAAAAGCTGCTTCCGAACCATTGTGTATCGCTATTGTCACCTGAAAGTAAAAAAAAAAGGAATTTTTTTTTGATTGGAGGAAATCCATCGATTAATTGAAATTGCAACGAAAATTTTCACATAAAAACTGATCATAATGGTTCACACCAACGCCGAAAACGTCTTCATCAAAGGCCCATACCAAGAATTCAAGTGAGTTGAAGAATTCCAATTTCAATTAAAATTTTCAATTCGATTTTAAATTCGAATTCAAATTTTTACGTAACTTCAAATCCAAATTTGGATTTGAATCCATTTTTAAATTCAAAGTCGAATTTCAATGTAATTTTAAATTCGAATTCGAATTTTAATCGAATTTTCAATTGGAATTTGGATTTAAATCTATCTTTTTCATTCGAATTCAAATTTGTATGCAACTTCAAATCCAAATTTGGATTTGAATCCATTTTTAAATTCAAAGTCGAATTTCAATGTAATTTTAAATTCGAATTCGAATTTTAATCGAATTTTTAATTGGAATTTGGATTGAAATCTATTTTTAAATTCGAATTCGAATTTTAATTATCGAAATTTCTCGTATTTCAGAAAAGATAAGAGCTCATCCTCTTACTCTGGCCAACGACAGCCACAGCAACAGCAAAATCAACAGCAACAACAATCCAATGCAAAAAATGATAACAAATATGGTGCATGGGGTCCGGTTTACAAAAACAAGCAAAATTTCATTGACATGCACATTTGTTAATCAATTTTTATTTTCTTGGAGAATTTCGCCTGGATAGAAAATGACTTCTACCGTTCATTCCTCCCCTTATTTTTTTACTTCATTCCGAAAAAAATCAGAAATTCGAGTCTGTTCTGGAGAAAAAAAATCAAAATGATGCTCTAGAAAAAAACGAACCGAAAAAAATAATTGAAAATAAATTCCAATTAGAAAAATTTCTTAAAATAATGAATTACCTTTTAAGTAATTTGAAAAAATACAATTTTTACTAAAAAAAATTCAGTCCATTTGTAATTTACGATTTTCAAAAAAATTCAAAGGCAACATTTTCATTTTTTTTTTTTCAATTTTCTCGAACCAAACGAAGTAAAAAAATGCATTTCATTTTTCTTGAGAAAACGAGAACAATTTCGAAACGTTCGTTTCTGTTCTCTTTCCCGTATGAAGATTTTTTTTTTGTTGAAAATCGGAACTTTTTGGAAAGACGCAGAATCGAGAGTTTCGTTATTTCGTTTCCGTGGAAAGCCGATTTTTAGCGGTGATAATGGTTCGGATTATCGATAATGTATTAATTTTATTATAATTAACACAAATTTTTCTTCCCTTCCCTTCTCTTAATTATTGTTAACTATTAATACCTGCAAAGAATATTTTTTCATGACGCAAAAATATATGGTGTTTAATTAACGAATTTAATGTTCTATTTTTTATATTATATATTTCTACAATAAAATATGTAATTTTGGGGAAATTAATTTTTTTCTAACAAAATTACTAAAATCGCTCCCTTCTTTTATTACAAAATTTAGGTTCCACATTTTGTTTATAAATAAATTAATATATATTAAAATATTACGATATTAATATATTTCTATATTTAAATATCTTTTTTTTTTATATATATAATATTTCTAGAAAATGGTATATAGTTATATCCCTTGTCACCAGAATACGTTTGGGGGAAAAAAAAAACAGAAAAAAATCTTTGTTAGTTAAATAAGTAAGTGTAATTTTAGGATCATCGACATCGTCTGTGCATCCCTAACTGTTGCTACTTTAGGTTTAGGGTAAGGAGGCACAAGAAGGCACGAAAGTGAAAGAAAGAAGGAGGAGGCGAAAAAGAAAAAAGCTTTAATGTCTGAGGGAAGGATGTTGAGCTTAAGTTTAACTCTGACGTGATGCTGCACCAGAGTTTTGGGTGCAGTCCATCGGTGCACGTCGTGGACCGGGTTACAATAGACGGTGCTCCTTCCTTCGACGAATATAAGGGAAGAAAAAAAAAAGAAGGGAATTCGCGACTCCAAGCTCCGTTACAATTCCATTTTATCTAGTAACTATTTATTTTATTTTATTTTATTTTACTTATTTATTTCTCCCGTTTCCGGCCGGTCCGTTTGAGCCTCATTTTTTTTCGTTACTTCTCGGGAGAATTCGAGACCGGAAAATAAAAAAAAAAGAAGAAAATTCGGTTTCGTGGTTTTGGATTTTCGAGATTTCATTTTTTCGCGTCTCGTGGAAGTGGTGCCAAGTATAGGAAGAGGAAGACGACCCGGGAGAGAGGGTGGAAGGATAGATAATTCAATTAAATAAATGAATTAATTAATTAATTAGTCAATTAGTCAATTGTTGGAAATGGAGAAATAATAAAAATAAAAAAAAAAAGGTTCGAAGGAACAAGAGAGAAGATCGGGAATATGAGATACCATTCGGTCTCCTAACGACACTGCGCTATTTCCAGACACTGGAGAGATTCCGGTAAGTTTCTCACCAACTTCCTGTCTTTCTTTCGTTTTTTTTTTGGTGTGTTTAGTTAAGAAAATATGGGCACATAATTTTATGTATTTGTGGTTTCTTTCCAATTTCGAAATCCCACGATTCTAATGATGATGAAAATAATAATAATAACAATAACAACAATAATAATAATAATAATAATATTAATCCAGAAAGAACCAACCCCCAAAGAACAATCTTACCCCCACAATTTTTTCTATTAATAATTTTCTAAATTAAATTTCCTCAAATATAAGTACAATTCCTCCCCCACAAAAAAAATAAGTTTCTTCCCCAAATTATCAATATCATCAATAATAATAATAATAATAATGATAATAATGATAATAATAATAATAATAATAATATTAATCCAGAGAGAACCAACCCCCGAAGATCAATCTTACCCCCACAATTTTTTCTATTAATAATTTTCTAAACTAAATTTCCTCAAATATAAGTACAATTCCTCCCCCACAAAAAAAAAATAAGTTTCTTCCCCAAATTATCAATATCTTCAATAATATCAATAATAATAATAATGACGATGAAAAATTAAAACCTCCAACGACGCCCTATTACCATATTTCCTTGTACAACTAATATAATATTCATAAAATCCATTACATTTACGAAATGAAAAAAAAAAAAAAAAAATCAATTTCCATCTATGGGGCATCTATGGGGTATCTATGGGGCTCAAGACGCACGGACGCATGCTGTTACCTATAAATCCTATATCTGTGGCCCATCAAGAAGGTGTAAAATGAAAAAAAAAAAAAAAAAAATGGGCATATCCTGTTCCTCTGTGTCATCTCGCCTCGTTTTTCTTCACCCATTAGGGAAGAAAAATAGGGAGGGGGCAAAAATAAAAAAGGAAATTCCTTTTTTGTCACCCCAAATGCATTTTTAATGTACGGCACGCGCGTGCATGTCTCGTTTGGAAGAAATTAAAGGGGATTTCTCTCATTCTCTCTCTCTCTCTCTCTTTTTCCTCCGGTGCACGTTTCGAGGAAGGCACACGCCGTGGATACGTGACATTATAAATCTCCCGACGCGTAAGGGTGGCAACAAAAGTCTTCGACACGAGTGACTGTTGGGTGCAGGGAGTAATTTTAGAATCTCACCGAAAAGAGAGACTCCGTGGCCACGCACCCACGAGAGCACGAAAAAGCAGAAAATGGAAATGGAGAGAAAATAAAAAAAAAAGTGAAAGGAGAAGAAGTCGAAAAAAGGGGAGCCTTAAGATAACGAGGGGTGGTTCCCTGTGACGTTTTACCAACATTTGGGGTTCCAGGGGGGACCCGAGGTTGGTGTTAGAAGACACCTTGAGTCGTTATGGGGAAACCTGGCTCCGGAAACGGGGATTCCCTTCTTCCTTTTTCTTTTTCTCGTCTTACTTTGGGCGTAATAATAATAATAATAATAATAATAATAATAATAAAGGAAGAGGGGGGATAAAAATTGTTTTTGTTTTTTGTCAATTTTTAATTATCCAGAATACTTTTTTAATAGGGATCGCGTCCAATTATTAAGGGGGTCTTGGAACAATATTTTCTAGTGAATTAATTTCTTGGCGTTGATGTTGATTTTATGGGGATTTTTATTTTTCGAACCCTCCTTCGCTTATAAATATTTTTTCTTTTTTGGTATTAGATGGAAAAGAATAACAAAAAATAGGGAAAGGGGTTTCATTAATTTTTTTGAAAATTAATTTCATGGTGTTAATGTTCATTTTATGGGAATTCTTATTTTTCGAACCCTCCTCCGCTTATAAATATTTTTTTCTTTTTGTGGCATTAGATGGAAAAAAATAATTAAAAAAATAGGGGAAGGGGGGACGGATTTCATTAAATTTTTTCTTGGGAGATTTTCAATAATTCAAATGCGATTTTTTTTTTTTTAATGGAAGGAATTTTTGAAATAAAATTCTGCAACGTTTGCATTAAATTGTGGTCGAATAAAGAAACAATTAGAGACAAGAGGAAAATGAGTATCCAGCAGTATGAGAATTCTGCAATATTCTCTCTCGGTCAGAAACGGACGCTTGGTGCATTTATTTCTGTGTATATGTGTATATGTGTGTATGTGTGTGTGTGTGCGAATTTATTATACCGTATAAAGTCCGTATAAAAAAAAATGTATATTACATTTCTTTCGCCTCCCATGATTATTACTATAGCCATTGTCCCACGTTTAATTTGCATCCCGGTACGCGAACCATAATGCAACTAATCCTAATTAATGAGATCCGCAATTTTTCCCTTTTCTTCATTAACGCGTATTACAAAATCAATTCAATTGCCGCCTAAACAAAAGGATGATAAACAATAAGAGCGCTCACCGGTGGGGTGAACGAACGTTCGCTCTTGCCGCAATTAATAATAATTTTTACTCCCACAAATAAGAACGGTAGTATGGCGAAAGTCTAGCAACGAGTCGAACGAGGCAATTCGACGAAATGGAATGGCCAAATTTCAAAGGGAATTATTATTGAAAAATTCTTGGAGAAATAATTTTCCAATTAAGAAATTGCAAAATTATTCTTAATTATAATATGGAAGTAACTGCATTAAAAAAAATGTTTTTTTTATTAAAATCCAATTTTTCCAATTTCAACCATTTTAGAATTTCCAAATTGCCATAAATAAATTGGAAAATTGGGTTTAAAAAATGTTTGGAAATTCCAAAATAATGGAAATTGGAAAAATTAAATTTCAAATGAGTATTTTTCGAAATTGGCGATTGAAGTCCGATGCTAAAATAAATCCGAGCTTCTTCTTGGGAGAATGAAAAATTCGCTCGAATTTGAAGAAAAATCTGAAACCTCTGGTATCGAGAGAAAAGGAAAAGGAGGAAAAGATGCAGCCAACTATTCTTAGACGGATGCATTCTTTTCTCCCTCTTCTTTGATCTACCGATTCTGTTTCTTATTTTTTTTTTTTCGTCGTTCCTCCAGATTTTACTTGAAAAAAAAAAAAAAGAAAAAATAATCTTCGCATCGCACTGTCTTTTCCACGACATTTGTGCGTGCACGCTTATCTGCCCGTATCGGTTCGTAAAATAGATTTGGAGGAAGCAAATGAAAATAGATGGAAGACGTTATCTTGGAAAAAGAGGAGATTCCGTCGAAATTTAGAGTCGTCGTTGGGGTGGAAACTTCGAAACTGGAATTCATGGGGAAAAAAAATAGAGAAAAAAGAAAAATGAAGAAAAGGAAAAAATGGTCCCGATGACGTCCGGTTGACGGAATGATTGGCACGTGTGACGACTGGTACCAGACAAACGGATATATCCGTAGGATCAGAATGCAACTTTGTAATTAGAGCGTAACTGGAAAACATCCCGTGTAATTTCATTATTCGGTAGTTGCATTGCCATCTTTTTTTTTCTTTTTTTTTCCGTAAGAATTTGGAAAATGTAACTCGGGGACCGTGAAGTTTTTCTTATTAATTATTAATATTTATTTATTAATATTTTAAATTTGGAAAATTAAAATTCCGTGTTTGAAAATCCACCATTTTTTCCCAAAATTTCCATTTCGATGCAATTTTATATTTTCCAACGAAATACGAAAAAAAATACTATTTTCAGTAAAATAACGAATTACAAAAATTTCCATTGTCGAGGAAAAATCAATATCATTTTTTTCGTTTTTTAAAAATCCATCGATTCCAAAAATTTCCATTTCCATGCAATATTATATTTTCTAACGAAACAAAAAAAAATACACTGTATTAGTTAAAATACCAAAAAAAAAGAAAAATTTCCATTATCAAAAAAATACCAATTTTCCCGATACCAAAAATCTCCTCCAATCAAAAATTGGTACCGAATTGGTACCCAGAAAGGCGCCTAAAATCGGTATAATAATAGAACCATCCGAGGGAAGCATCTGGGACATGGTAAAAAAAAAAAAAGAAAAGAAGAGGAAGCGGCCTTATACCGGAAGTCATAAGACTGCGGTGAAGAACCACGTGGAATAAAGTACTTAGCTGCCGCTTTTTTTCCTCGTCAGTCCGGAACTGGAGTTCGTAAAACCGTGATTTCCAAATGGAATTCCAAAACCATCCAAGGTTACGGTATTTCCCCACAATTTATTATATATATATATATGTATATATATATACACATATATTGTTAAAATAATCAGAGGGTCGCCCTGCACTAAGGGTACGGCAGCTATTTTTGGGTAACGTTGCTTTGGACTCTCTGCGTTCGCATCGCGATGATCGTCGCCGTCTCGAGACGACGCTAGACGTCGTTAGTCTTCGAAAGTCATCCTCCCATAGACTTCCAAGAGACTGTTTTTCTTTCGTCGCGAAATTTATTCTCGATTTCGTGGCGGCCCGTCAATAAAATGAACAACAAAAAAAAGAAAATTTTTTTTGTCGAAAATTAAAAATTTTTCCCGAAAATTAATTATTCCCATAAATAACAGCAACAATAATAATAAAATTAATAAACCCAAAATTATTTTTCCCAGATTCCAAGAAAAAAAAAAAAAAAAAAATTCTGAAATTTGAGATTTCCAAAAATTCTCTTGCACCAATCGTCCCTATATTAATTAATAATCTAATTAAAAAATAATCGTAACGATCGGATAATTAATAAATTAATTATTCTGCTCCAGATTTCGAGAAGAAAAAAAAATTTCCATAACTCGAAATACCGAAATAAGTGGAATTCCTGCGAAACCGTGTTTGCTGCCCCTGTCGGTATGCTTCCCGGCAAACACAGGCGTATAGACGCGAGGGATTATTTAGGAGGCTTTTATAAGAGGCACCGGTTCCGTACGCGAGGAATGGAATAAATAAGCCTCTTGGGCTGGGCTGGATAGCAGCCAAGGGTGCTTTGACCCCTACTTTACTTTATTTCATTTTTTTCACATGTTTTTTTTCTTCTTCCTTTACGCGCTTTCTCTTTAGTGTATGTTGCATTATAACTACCGGTTTACCCCCCTGTTGTTTTTCGAAGTTTACTGCGTTTTCATGACTGACGCAAATGTTGATTAGATTGTCGGGAATGGCCGAGGAACGAGTCGCCTTTAAAAGGAACGATTAACCAACCCCCTGATCCTCCTTTTCTTCCCGTTAATTTTTTTGCGAAATTAAAATAAGAAAAAAAATTTGATTCTTTACTTTCAATTTGTAAAATCGAAAGAAATCACGTTTTCAATTTCCCAATTAATTGGGGTTCAATTTCGCGAACTTTTTTTTCACTCGGAATTGAAAAATTGTGGGAATTTCTACCCTCGCTCATTTTGAAGGTCACGTTTTCACCCTTCACCTCCAAATATTTGAGAATTTTTGAAAATACCTCCGCCAGTGTATGATTTTCTTTTTTTTAAGGAAAAAATTGATAATTGTGAAAATCCGAAAATTCCCAAAAACCTTATTTTCCAATTAGCAAATGTTTGATCCCAAATAACAAATTTCATTTTTTCATTTTTATTCCAGAATTGAAAGTTCGCGACTCCTCGCTCGAAGGTCGAGGGAAAAGCTCGAAAATGAAGTCCAGGGATTCCATAGTTTACACTCCAGTTTCACTCGGACCGGATACGGACGACGAGGAAACGCTGGTTAACGCAGAGGTTTACATCAATGGTGAGTAATTTCCCTTTTCTTTTTTTTCTTCCAATACTATTTTTCTGTATTTTTCTTTTTTCAATTTTTGCTTTTCTCAAAAAATCAACCCTCGGATCTTCAAAAATTCCAACTTTTAATTTTTCCAAGGACTTGGGGGCAAAACAATGCCTCGAATTAATTGGAACCCAAATTCGGGGTAATAATAATAATAATAATTGGCCCATATGAGAACGGGAGAAATTTCGAAATTTCTTTCCCACGAAAACATCACATCCCTGCTTTTCCCGGTTCTGAAGATCACAATGTCTTCGTTAAGTACCGACTGGGTGGCTTTCTCGGTATAATACCCATGCAGCATAGGTAAAAGTATCCGAACTCTCCAAGTAGATTAGCATCTTTTCAAGGAAAGAAACGGGAACGTTTACCGGCAAGCCACTTTTTTTTTTTTTTCATCAAAAGAAGGATTACGTGTGTACGAATACGTCCGTCTATGGATACATTTATATACAGGTGCATATATGTGTATGCATATGTATATGTATATGTGTATGTGTGCATATAGACGTGCTCGAGATCCAAGATCGAGCCCAAGTAACGCAAGGAAACGTATAATGGTAATATAGTAGTGGTGGTAGATAGTAGAATACGTATAAATATATATATATATATTACATCTGGAAAGAAGACGGAGTAGATTAGGTCGCGTATCTCTGCTAGGAATTCGAATCTTATCTCCACTCAATCTCTCGAAATTCCCGCGTCCACGTTCGAGGGACTCGAAGTCTCGTCATTCTTCGCCGTAATTGCGGCGAAAAATTGAGACGGTTTCCGGGAATTTGGAAAATTCGAAATTTTTACGGTAACTCATAAAAAAATTGGCGTTTCGAAATTTCCAATTTATCAAAATTCTCATATTTTAGTTTTTTCAATTTCGAATTTCATATTTTCTGGTTTTTTTCCGGTAATAATAATAATAATAATAATTCATAAATCGCTAAAGTATGTGTTTTCCTTAACACACACACACACAAACAGAGACTTGCACACATGTATAGGCGCATGATTCTCATCAGACGGCGCCAAGCCGATGATAAAACTTATCGAACCTATAGGTGCTCTAAAAGCACCGTGACGCCAAGAAAATGGCTCGAAGGGGGGGGGGGGGGGGGGGGGGGGGGGATTCTTTATGTTTTTATAAATAATAATAATAATAATAATTTTAGTCGATTTTCAGTAGACGTTATGTTACCTCATGCGTATTTATAGCGTCGACGTTGTTGTTCCGAATTCAAGGCGCGTCGGGTCTCGCGAGGACCAGCGAAGTTCGGCGCCAAATACGAGACGTGCGGGGTTATTTAATCGTTACGTGGCTAATAATTATAGTCGGGTTCGCGAGAATCGCACTTTTTCTGCGAACCCGAAAATTATATTCGAAAAAGAAAAAAAAAGAAGGAAATTTTGCCGAATTGGAGGAATCGTCGCTCTGGATTCCGCCTAATGTTCGAGTATTTACTCATGATTCATCGGGGATCGCGGTTAGTCTAGTGGGTAGAGCGTTGGATTCGCACTCGGAGGTCTTCGGTTCGAATCTCCACCGGTGCACTTCTGATTTCGAGAATTTTTTTCCGATTCCAATCGAATTCAAAATTATGTATAAGTATTATATATAATATATCTGATATAATTATAAAGAATTTCAAATTCTATGTGTGTGTATGTATATAATAAGTATGTATGTATATACAGTAGTTAAACGTGATTGATCAAAGTCGTCGTAGTAGTAGCAAAGTGTTATGTGTGACGTTCGGATTGAGTTTGTTGAATGAAAAGAAGGTACACGAGGCCCCGACAGTGAAGGAAGGAATGAATGAATGAATGAGTGAGAGCGAGCGAGGGAGTGAATGAATGAATAAAAGAGAATGAATGAATGAATGTGTCGCGCGTGTATGTACACGGGAGAAAAGCAAAAGAGTCGAGAAGGATAAGCAAAAAAAGGAGAAGAAAAAGACACTTGGTCTCGAAGTGGGCAGTTTGAAGAAGGCGTGGGCGATCTGGTATCTGGTACGTGTACGGTACCGGAGATACTGCATCCGAAAAAAGCGCAGCCATTTTTAAGAAAAATGTGCTCATGCCTATATAAGATAGCCAGTATGCCTTGTGTGTGCGTGTGTGTAAATAAATATACAAAAAGCGTGGTTTTGATTTTCGAGCAATTGTGTTCGAGTCGATTTCCAAATTTGGAAATCTACCCGTACTTGCGTACGTTCGATAGATGAGCCCCAGACTCGGAAATTGTTTATTCGTGGAATCGAAAGGATGATTTCCAATTTTTTCAAGAAATTGTAATTTTCATAAATTAGCGATTCCATTAGGAATTTTTAATCGAATTTAAATCGACTATCAATAACATTTGGGATTTAAAATTCCTGCGAAAATTTCTAAAATCTACAATGTCGTGGATACTAATTTCTACAATAGAACAAAAAAATTGATTAGCTATATTATTTAATATGAAAATTCGAATATTATATATGAATTATCTTTTCCTTTCTCTTCCACCACGGTCCTTTTTTCTCAATTATTTGTATGCTATAATATTTATATGTATATGGCAAACGTATGCGAAATATGCCTCGCGTTGTATTTAAGAATCGTTGTGGAAGTTACGTCGAAAAAGAAGTATGTGGGCGGACTGGGTACCCATATACACCCATGTGCATGCACATATCGTCCCTTTATTCACATATACACCTATTCGAAACTCCTTTGCTTCGCTTGATTTTTTTCTGAAAATCCTGTACGTCGATTTTACGCACACACGGGCGAGCCGTACACGCGCGTGCAAATATCGCGGTGTCCCATTTCGCTGCGGCATCCAATTGCCGCTCTTAAGAAGCAATTTCCCCGGAGTTGTCGATGCAATTGCATTTTCGGTAACCCTACCAATTGCAATTTAAAACAAAAAAATTTTTTCCCCCCGAAAACGCGAAAAAATAATCGTCCCGGACCGGTCGGGACTCGTCCTTTCTTCGCCTCGATTTCCCAAGGATATAAAAGGAGGCTCGGTGATTAAGATCCCAGGAATTCCTATTAGTACGAATCGAAAGGCAGGAATTCCGTCTTAAAATACCCGACGTTGGGTATCGGGGTAGGAAAAAAATTTGGCGTTTCTGTTCCAACATACTCCGGATCTACTATGTATACACTATATATGTATAAAAGAGCGCCTTAGTCATTCGGATCCCAACGATCCCAGACATTCAGGAATCCACCGCTCGTCGTCGCGTGAGCTGGAAGTCAGCGAAGAAATGATCGCAGCGGATTCACTTCCATAGGTGTAAGGTCAGTGCTCGATGAGGAACAGGTTCAGAATCTATTTCAGGTAAAAGCCTCTCGGAATATATATAAATGGTTTTTTTAATTAACTTATTTATTTTATAAATAATTCTTTCGTTGTTCAATTTCACGTAGTTCCTTAACCATTCATATTTTGTTTCTCATGTCCAGCTTTTTTTGATTTTTTTTCAATTCCTTCAATTGCAATTTCCTTTGCAATTTCAATTGCAATTTCAATTGCAATTTCAATCGCAATTTCATTCGCAATTTCAATCGCAATTTCAATCGCAATTTCAATCGCAATTTCATTTGCAATTACAATTACAATTCCAAATGAATTTTCCTTTGCAATTGCAATCTCCTTTGCAATCTCCTGTGCAATTGCAATTTCAATCACAATTGCAATTTCAATCGCAATTTCAATCGCAATCGCAATTTCAATCGCAATCGCAATTGCAATTGGAATTTCAATCGCAATTGCAATTTCAATTGCATTTTCGATTGCAATTTCATTTGCAATTTCCTTTGCAATTTCAATTGCAATTTCCTTTGCAATTTCAATTGCAATTTCTAAATAACAAAAAAAAATAAACCAATTTCCCAGCAATTGTAAATTCCGAACCAATCGATTCCGATCGATTGCCGCATTTCCGGGGAATTTTCGCTCTGGGAGGTGAAAATGAAGACGGAATTGAATCGTCTGGATCGCGTGGGCGTGAAAGAAAGTGGAATAGTCTCATAACATCGTCCTTTTTCTATCCACTCGTGACGATTAAGTGGCAGCGATTTACCTTTTAGCGATAAATAAGTATGCAGTGGAAGCGAGCCAGCGAGTAAGTAAGTAAGTAACCGACAGCGTAACGCTGGATATTTGCCCACGCAAGCGGCCAATTGCGCCTAATATATTTCATGGTAGTTACAATGGTAGTTAACCAAGAAAAACTAGTGCTCTTGGTGTTAAGAAACGTAGTGATGTTGCGGAGGATGACGCGATTATTCTCAATTGGCTTGTAGCCTTCCATTCACTCGCGCTTTCGTTACGTGTATTCAAAGAAGACCAACGCACGCCTTTACGAACTGTAAATAAGCCTCGTTTCCATTCCAGTCGCTGCCCCGGAGTGTCCAGGCGATCTTGCGAGCCTGCCCATCCACGCAAAAAGAATTAAAAAAAAAATTCTACGCATCGATACGTTACGAAATATATTACGCAGATGTGAAGATATTTCCATTTTTCGCGTAGGAACTGGAAGACCCTATAAAATTCGTGATGAACACGTAGCGCCACCTATCGAACGCGAAACGTACCAAAACAATTTCGTTTCGACCAACAAACATTTCCTCCAAGTATGAGCAAAATCGGTCCATAAATATGGAAGTTAGATTCCAGCGCCATCTATCCTAACGAGAAACCTTACTCGTAACCTCAGTAACGTATGGTATTAATATGACCTCGATAGGTCCAGTGGTTTGTCGGTGATGACGCGGTTTACTCACGCACACTCCTGCGAATGAGCAAAATCGGTCATTAATTGTGGAAATTAGACTCCAGCGCCATCTATCCTACCGAAAAACCTTACTCGTAACCTCGACAACGTATGGCATGAATATGACCTCGATAGGTCCAGTGGTTTGTCGGTGATGACGCGGTTTACTCACGCACACTCCTGCGAATGAGCAAAATCGGCCAATAAATGTGGAAATTAGACTCCGGCGCCATCTATCCTACCGAAAAACCTTACTCGTAACCTCGACAACGTATGGTACGAATATGACCTCGATAGGTCCAGTGGTTTTTCAATGATGACGCGGTTTACTCACTTTTAATGGATTTTATGTACAAATTGCAAACATAATTCTAGAAAATTCCTGGTGCAAATGTATTCGTATTTCTAGTTACAATATATTTTTCCCCTAGGAATGGGAACGAAAAATTCCCTATATAGGATCCAACTTGTAAAATTACGAAAACCCCAAAATCCCTAGAATAGCAACAAATCCAATGAAGAAAAAAAAAAGAAAAAAAAACAGATACAATTATCGATAAGGCACCCGGCTGCCATTACCCATTGACGTAACCCCGTCAATGGGGGACCATAAAAAAAAATTGCGACTGAAAGGTCGATGAAAACCTGAATAACTAAATGATTTAGAAAGTCACTAGCGATCCAGGAAGCCAATTCATCGGAGCATGCAAACTCTGTCATTCAGAGGCGAGGAGTGAAAGAGGTATTTCACAAGGTGCAAACTGCAACGGACACCGGCTGGTGCAGCGCTTTCGGGCGCCGATGGCACTTTCCGCGCACGTGTTCGGCACCCGAGGGCCAAAGAAGGCCCCGGGAGCCGAGGATCCGCGTCCTTTTTGGCCCGCGGCTCACCTTTACGCTTTCCACGCTCCTTTTTCGCGTGAACGCGCTCGTAGGCTCACCCATAGAGGCCGGAGCGGATGCCGGTGGGCGGACGGGGACCGGGATCTCGAGAGAGGAGTGCTGCAAAAACCTCCGAGAAGTTTCTCGCTCGCACGCGAGACCGGTGCAGAGCGAACGGGCAGAAATCGTAATGCCCACGCTGAAAGGGAGTAATTAAGCGCGCGCGGCTCGGCGGCTCTTTAACGATCCCCTTAAAAATCGCCGAGTTCCTGTCCCGTCTCGTCCAGGATCATCGCATCTCGGACCATGGGTCTCGCAAATATTTGCCTCATGGTGGGAATTTTTTATTTTTTTTTTGTGCAATTGCGCGACGAGGAATCGGGGGGGGGGATTTAGGAGCCCAAGGGATGGAGGGGGTGAAATTTGGAGCCGCAGAAGTTGAAGGAGCAATTTCGGAAATTGGGAATTCGACAATTGCAAGGTCGGGAGTCGAAAAAAAAAATTATTTGAAACTGCAATTGTTAGGAGCCGTGGAATTGGAAATTGGGAACGTTTTGGGCTGCGGAAGTTGAAGGAGCAATTTTCAAAATAGGGAATTCGACAATTGCAAGGTCGGGAGTCGCAAAAAAATAATTTGAAACTGCAATTGTTAGGAGCCATGGAATTGAAAATTGGGAACGTTTGGAGCTGCATCTTGGAAAAATTTTAGCGTTTGGAATCGCAGAATCGGCAACTGCAATTTCGGGAAACGTCAATTTTGAAATTGCAGCGTCAAGAACCGCGGAGATGTATGATGAAAGTTAAAAAAAAACATGGAATTGCAGAATTTGAAATTGCCAATTAAACAAAATTCCAATTTCCTATAAGTTGCATTTTTGCAGAATGCAAATTTTTGCTCGCACATTTCCTGATTTAATTAGTCTAGCGTAGGTATTTAACGAATGCTCTTGCTCGTCTCGCATAACCTTCCTAATCTTTTGTTAATTAAACGACATTCCACTTGTGAGATTTGATCCCTCGGATGCAATACATAGATGCAACTCGAGTCTTGTTCTCGAGGACACCGCACGAGAGAGTGTGTGTGTGTGTGTTGGTGGGGAAATGCCGCTGATATACTTTCAAATTGAATGGGCTGTCGAGGGTTTCGTGAAAAAATTTATTAGGAGATTTCGAAATTTTGGAAAATTATTTTTCTCGAAAATTAGCAAAAAAATTGCAATTGTCAATTTTCGACCCGACAATTTCTACAAATTTTTATGCCTCGATATTTTCCAAAATGCTGGGCTCCAAAATGTGCAAAGCAAATCTGGCCCTCCTCGAGATGCACCGGCGCGATGCATCCCACGAGCGGCAGGTACGCGTTTATTGCTCGTGTGCGTTGCACGTCGCAGTGGCCACCGGGTATACGACGGTGTCGGGTCGGTGCAACAGGTTTTCAGTAGCTCTCTTACGGAGAAAGGACTTTGCTTTGCTTTGCTTTGCTTTGCTTTGCTTTGCAGGTAGAACATATAATAAATGAAAAAAGAAAAAAAAAGAAATTATTACCGAGAGAGAGAGAGAGAGAGAGAGAGAGAAAAGGGAAGCGGCAGCAGGAGCGAATTCGACGAGTGTCTGGCACTCGGCTGCCGTAGCTCCGGGCGCTACTGCGGGTAAAAAAGAAACCCGGGCAATCATGAAAATAGGAAGGTGCGTGCATCGTTATTACGCCAAACGCGGTTGCAGTTGCTTTTTTTTGCGCAACGTCAAGTATCGGAGGTGTCCGCGAGCCAGGGCAGGCTAAAAATACCGGCGATGGCCCGGAGCGGCGCAGGATCGCGATAAGCGACGATCGAGATCGACGCGGGCACCTGCAACTGCAGTTTCTCGATCGAGAAATCGCGGATCCGAGCGATCGCACGCCGGGACCCCCCACGAGTGGGCATTTGCAATTGCAGAAATTGAATTCCCCTGCTTTTGGGAGCTCGAGAAGCGAGGTATCGCTACCGAGCGTGGATGCACTCGCCGATCACGTGCGAGACGACAGGGTTACGCCACTGTGAACTCGTAAAAGCGGTTCCAGAAGACGCGACGCGAGGAAGAATGGAAGAGGAGAGACCAAGTGTGGCGCAGAAACGCGCGGTCGGACAGAGACCGAGACGAAGTAGAGAAAAATCTCAAACTCAGAAAAAAAGAAAATTAATTTTGATTTTTCTTGACAATTCCCTAGAATTTTTAAATCTCCAGTGTTCCCGAAAATTCCCCAAGATACCCCCATATTCCCTAGTACCCCAAACATTTCCAAAAATTTCCTATAATTCCCCAAAATTCCCCAAAATCATCTTCGACCTCCGATTTTAAATCCCTAGAATTTCCGAAAATTCCCTAGAAATTCCAAAAATTCCCTAGAACTTCCAAAAATCCCCTATAATTCCCCAAAATCATCTTCGATCTCCGATTTTAAATCCCTAGGATTTCCAAAAATTCCCTATAATTCCCCATAAGTCCCCAAAATCATCTTCGATTTTGAATCCCCAGGAATCCCCGAAATTCCCCAAAATTTCCGAAAAAAATTCCCTAACATTTCCCAGAATTCCCCAAAATTCCCCAGACTCGATATTCCCTCTTTCTCTCTGTCGGACACCAAAAAAAGACAGAAACTTCACTCGGACGTGAAGTTTAAGTTCCAGCGAAGTTGCCCGGTGCCGGCGACCATCCGAGATCCGAGCGAGAAGCACAAGAAGCGGCTAGCCATGGATCCCGGACCAGTCATCGGAGCGGTAACCAACTCGTCGCCGGTCGTGAGCGGCCAATCAGACGTCTCACACACTCGAGACTCGACTCTCGACTTGGAGTTGGAGCGAGACCCGATGGGACTGGGACTCGGAGTTGTCGAGTTTCTTGCCTCAGCCCCGTTCCGTTGCCTTTTGCCTTCCCTCGGCACTCGGCATCGGCTCGGACTCAGCCCCAGCCTCAGACCAGACAGTTCGGTTCGGAGCAGATCGGAGCCTTCAGTGCCAATCGGGCAGTGCTTGGAACCGTTTCGTGCCACTGTAGGCTCGCTCGCTCGCTCGCTCGCTCGCGCGCGTCCCCATAACCGACCCACCGCTGGTTTCTCTGACCTAAAACCGACGACGAAGGAGCCAGGCCAGGCCATGGCGTGAGTCGCCGATAACGAGATGATAAGGTGCCTCAGGCCGAAGGGGGTGGGAGCTAGGAGCCCTATCGAGTCCGTTAGATTCGATCCGCGTGTGTTGCATCGATCGATCGGGAAATAGCGTCCGAGGAAGAAAGAGAAAGAAAGAGAGAGAGATAGAGAGATTCGACATCTCGTGGGAAACGAGACAAGGTGACGTTTGGCGTGAAATTGCAATGAAGTGAATCGTTGGTGGTGTGAATCGCGGCTACCGAGATCGGATACACTTGGATGCCGAGCTCGATTCCGTCTCGAATCGATTGGTCGAAATCGAAAATCATCGGTGCTCATTGACTAGATCGGCCGAACCAGCGAGACCAACGTCATGGCCCCGCCGGACAGGCTTAGATCGCCCCGGCCCGGATCCGGACTCAGCTTGTCGGTCCTGGGTGAGTTTCCGAACGAGAGGGGAAGGGAATATGGAGTCTGGGGATTTTAGGGAATATTTGGGGAATTTTGGGGAATATTGGGGAATTTTTGGAAATTCTGGAGATTTAAATTGGAAGATCGAAGATGATTTCCAGGATATTTGGGGAATTTTTTGAAATCCTGGGGATTTAAAATCGAAGATCGAGGATGATTTTGGGGAATTTTGGGAATTTAAAATCGAGGCTCGAAAATGATTTCTAGGAGTTTTGGGGAATCTTGGGGAATTTTTTGAAATCCTGGGGATTTAAAATCGGAGATGATTTTGGGGAAACCTGGGGATTTAAAATCGAAGATAATTTTGGGGAATTTAGGGGAATCCTGGGGATTTAAAATCGAAGATCGATGATGATTTTGGGGAATTCCGGGGATTTAAAATCGAAGATTGGAAACACACGGGTAAAAATACCGTGGTTCGCGGT
Organism: Gasteruption jaculator; assembly: GCA_949825005.1. Taxonomy (NCBI): domain Eukaryota; kingdom Metazoa; phylum Arthropoda; class Insecta; order Hymenoptera; family Gasteruptiidae; genus Gasteruption; species Gasteruption jaculator. The sequence goes on from OX463776.1 coordinate 8,473,442, forward strand.
ATTTGTGGCCCTCGAGGGCCCTATACGTTCGAGGCGAATTTTCTTTTTTTTTTACGGCTCGACGAAGCCCGTGAGTTTAAAAAGTACGGTTGGAAGCAATAATGAAGGGTTATCCTGCGTTAAATCGACGCAGCTTATGCGCGAGGAGTACCCAAGGGTAGAAAGGAAGAGGATACAACACAACAGTATGTAATTTCTCGAATGACCGAAACGGCAATTTTTCTTTTCGTGGGAGCGAGAACAAACCCATGCGATTCGTGCCGTTTCTACCGTGGGTAAACGGACTGGAAGAGGATAAGGTGCGAAAATTATGTAATTGCCTTTCTAGAAGGAAGCCTCTCCCCTTAATGCCAATTTTTTTTTCTTTCTTTTTTATTTTAATTTTTCTTTTTTTTTTAAAGGGTTTTTTTGGTAACGAAATAAAATTCCGGGTCAAAGTTTCCATTTCCCTTTTCGTCGAATCGGTGGAAAAACCGAAACGGGAAGCGCGTTTTGGAATTTTTCCAATTAGGCGGTAATGGGAGAGGTACTTAAGGCGATAATGAAGGTTGGAGATGAGCTCGAGAGGAATAATAATGCAAGAGAGAATCGGGAAGAGTCATTCCGATGCCATGCGATTGTTTTTAATTACTTCGTGACGTCACGAAGTGGTTTCGGTTCCCATGAGAGGGAAAGTACAAATACACACACAAATGCATTTGTTTGTTTGTTTGTTTGTTGGATTCTTTCTTTCTTTCTATCTTTGTCTTTTTCTTAAAAGGCCGTAATTTAAAATTTATTGAAAAAAAAAAAAAGAAACCCCATCGATTCCTGGAAAATAATACCGATACTTCGATTTTCAGCCGATTTTCGGGCTAAAGTGTACCCGATCGATTATTGTCAATATCAATATCAACATTGACATGAAAGTATCGGTATCGGTATCAATATCAATATCGTTATCGTTATCATACACCTGCCAGGTTTAGTTGTTTTCGTTGCACCAATAACAACAACATCAACAACAGTAGCAATACCAGTAGCGTTACCGATAATAACAATAATATTGACAATCATAATAATAATAATAAGAAGAATGATAATAATAATGATAATAATATATAAAATACAGTAACATGTAATAAAGTAGAAGCAGGAGAAAAGCTGCAGCCGCAAGACAACCTGCCACCTGTGCATCCAATTAAATGGCGTAATTGACGCTGGCTTTTTGGAGCGTAACGGACAACTTACAACGTATATGTATAATATATGTATATATATATATATATATACAATATGTATTTATATATATAGTACATGTAGGTACATATAAACACACGTATGATATATGGTCGTTTGATCACCCTATTACCCCGTACCCCCCCCCCCCCCCCTCCTTGAATTTTGCCCCTCCCTCCCTCCCTCCTTTTTTTTGGTGCCTTGGGGCCAGTTACTACTTTACTGGAGTTTACTTTACTTTACTTTACTTTACTTTCTCGTACAACAAAGTACCTACACACACACACACGTACATTCGCATACATGAGCACGGTGTGACAGGATTTCTGCTTGAAGTAATTGCAGGTACATGACACACATCTTGTAGGTTTTTGTGTTCGACACTGCCTACAAAATGAAACCTTTTTATTTTATTTTAATTTAATTTTTTTTTATTTTGGTGAGACGTCAAGGTATCCTTCCTCAATCGATAGGTACAATACCCGATCGATCGATTGATCCTTTGAGTCTTGCATCCTTTGTCTCACCCCCAAGGGGAGAAAAAGAAAATGTATATGCAGAAATATCACGTGTGCGAAATTTCAATAATATACAATAATATAATATATAATTAATAATATATAATAATATATAAATGTAATGTTATACAAACATATGTGATATAAAATATATTAATAACCTAATAAATTATAATATAAAATAATATCGATATATCTGCATATATCTTTTTTTTCTCCTTTCAGACATATTTGCACTTTTTTTTTCCCCCGAGTGCGTTTATTTATATGTAAAATATATATATATACATATATATACCCACACCTATGAAGGTGTTAATATGTACCGTTAGCTGTACATCGGTATAACTGTATAAATTCACGCAGAAGTTGAAAAGAAAGTGAACTCGTTGGAAGATTATCCCGGGGAGTAACTCACATATTACATACGTATGTAGTACTACATACGTGTGGCTGTACTTGGTACATATAAGAAAGTGAAGTTTGGAAGGTTTATGTAACGATGATCAAATTCGCGACCTGAATTTTGCAAAACGCTATTCTCGCTTCTTGGCGAAGAAGAAGAAGAAAAAAAAAATACTCAGCGAGCTATATTATTATTAACATTGCCAATAATACGACTAATAAACAAAATCAATATCAATTAATTAATTCAAATATATTTTCCACGCGCTAAATATATTTTTTTCGCAAGCTAAACGCATTTCCCACTCGCTAAATATATTTTTTGACACGCTAAATATATTTCCGCACGCTAAAAATATTTTTTTCGAATACTAAATATAGTTTTTTACACGCTAAATATATTTCCCACCGGCTGAATATACTTCACGACACGCTAATATGTTTTAAGACACGCTAAATATATTTTCCACACGCTAAATATATTTTCCACGCGCTAAATATATTTTTTGGCACGCTGAATATACTTTTCGCCCGGTAAATATATTTCTTACTGGCTAAATATACTTCACGACACGCTAATATATATATTTTAAGACACGCTAAATATATTTCCACGCACTAAATATATGTTTTTCGTCCGCTAAATATATTTCCACGCGCTAAATATATTTTTTTCGCACGCTAAATATATTTTCTCGCCCCCCCCCCCCCCCCCCCCCGGAATATATCAAACGACACGCTACGTATATTTTTCGCGCACTAAATATATTTTCTCGAAAGGAGTGAAAATGGAACGGAAAGTTCCTTGCGAAAATGTGGGAAAGGGGAGAGGGATCGATGATTAAAGAAAAGAAATCCTTTGCTGACAAATTGCTTGGATTCAAGAGCTGTAATTATAATAAATAAAAATTTCCAGCGGGAGATGCAAGAAAGAAAGAAAGGAAGGAAGAAAAAAAAAATGAAAGAAGAGTGAGATGTAAAATTGTAAAATAACACACTCGCACGTTTACACGTGTATGTACACACGCCAAATAAATATATACACCGACCGCGTGTGTACCTGTGTGTCTCTGTCTCTGTCCCTGTCTGTGTGTCTGTGCAGGACATAAACGAAGTGGACACCGGTTTGAAACCCCACTGTTATTTCTACAAACAGAAACAGTGTTCTTGTCCAACTGGATGTTATATGAATCAGCTTATAGTTGTCAATGGCAAAGACCGCGTGTGCTACGCACATTATATTGCCTCCACTCTCTTTGCCACTGCGCTCTCTACTTTATTTACGCTTATCTAAATTAGTCGTATGTCCGAGTGCACGCCCGGATTACACAATGCATCGCATGCATCTGGTATCGGTGCGACTGCATGCATGCATGCATGCATGCATGCACGCGCATGCAAGTGCACAGAAGTGCATGCGCGTGCGTGTAAGTGCATTTGCTTCCATTTACATGCACTCGTTCGATCTTCGCTCCCGCGGGAGATCTCATGCAACCGCATCGAATTCGCATCCGACCCAAGAAAACGCATAGAAGTGCATGGAAGTGCATTAGCTTCCATTTGGATGCGCTCGATTGCATCTGGACCAAGAAGGGAGGTCCTAGGGTCAGGTAAAATTTACCGTGCCGGTCAATAACGAAGACGACTGACGTCACATTTGTGTATTTAAATACATATGTAATATGTAAATACGTAAATATGTATGTGTGTGTGTGTTTGCCTAGCTCACGTACGTACAAGGCTCTCTCCATGCCTGTTTGGCAATAATGCACAGTTGGAGGCAATTGTGAGATCGACAAGTCAATAGATACATATTGCGCAACGCATCTCCATGTTTGTTACACATATCATTGCTTGCAGCGCGCTCTTTAAGGTCCCGTGCCATTCCACTATTGACATTAACTGTCAGGGTTGACATTCTTCGAAATGGACCGAGCATCCACTCGCTTGCCATCTATGCATGTAGTGGTGCACTCTTTGCTCGACTGGTTTATTGGATATCAAACACCTGACATTTGCAATAATAATAATAATAATAACAATAACAATAATAATAATGATAATAATAATAATAGTAATAATAATAGTAGTAATAATAATAATAATAATAATAATAATAATATTATATTGAATATTAATATATTACTAATATTATTAATAATATATACACATATGCATGTGTGTGTTTAATATTATTATTATAATTATTATTAAATGGATATTAATATTATTAATAAAATTATAATCCTAATTAATAAATTAATAAATCTCGCCTTCTATCCGGTGAAAATCACTCGAAACGTGGTAAAATCTGGAATGCGTATGGGTAAACACATAAGATTTCGAATTTATGGGATTCTAGAAGTTGGAAAGCACCTAATTACAGTTATAACGCGCGTGGTTTACGAAGTACGCTAACCAGTTTGTAATTATTAATTAACCACTCGGCGAAAAAAAAGAAAGAAAAAAAAAAGTAGCGCAGTATTATTTTGTTCTTGTAGCTGTTCGATGCAACGGGAGAGACAGTTTTATGGAATTTACACCCGGTGAATGAAAAGGTATGCAAGTACATAAGTGCATATACAGAATTGCATCCAGTAGAAGTGCAGCAAATTCACGCGGTTGGAGGGGAAGAAAAAAAAAATTCAAAAAAACCGGGGAAGAAAAAAAAATTCAAAAAACGTAATTTGCAAATTGTGAAAATGCGAATAAATGAATTCCATTTTTTAATGTAAAATTTTTTATATATAAATAATTATTCTGGGATCATAAATAATTTCTCGAGGTTTCCCATAATCAGTTACTTTTTTATTTATTTATTTTATTTTTATTTTTCGGTCAATTCGGTAGCCAATCGAAGCGAAGTTGATTAAAAAGTAACGGACGAGGCTTAATTATTAATAATTGCGGTATTAAATTTCCAGGAAAATAAATAAATAAATAAATAAAAGTGTAGCCGCACTTTCCCAACGGTTTCTTTTTCTTTTCTTTTTTTTTGCCACTTCGTCCTTCTCGAAAAATTATCGCTCGGCTCGAAACGCGTCGTTCGATATAATAAAAAAAAAATCAATTAAAACGGAATGATTTATTAGAATACGAGGGCTTCTCTCTCTCTATACATATATATATTAATTATTATGTAACCCGGGTTTTATGACACGTATATATAAAATTATAAAACTCACGAAAAATCAGTCGTACAAATAATTAATTATCCAAAAATAAATAAATAAATAAATAAATAAATTACTGGAAGGGAAGTGAAGAAGAAAAAAAAAATTACATCTTGTTAAAAAACGCGTACCCACACACATACGCACACACACACATACATGATTTGTGTATTACATTAATGCGTGTATGTACGTATGTGTAATTCATGTACTACGTATGCACGATTCCAGTGATGTCACGTCTCGAAGCATCCGATTTCTCATACGTTTCGCCTTTTTAAAAGTTGGTGACGTAATTTACCGTTTTATCTCCGCTTTTTTTTTTCATATGGTCTTTCTTTGCAAAAATAATAATAATAATAACAATAATTTCGAAAAAGAAAAACCGTGGAAAAAGGCGCAAGGCGAGAAAAAAAAACCGTTTTCTGACGGTGCGATTCTCGTCCAGACCTGGAACTCCAGCACTGGAAGGGACGAAATTCTGCCCCCCAGATAATGTTAATATTAGTAATTATAATTTTTTTGCCATAATAATAATAATAATAATAATAATAATAATAATAATAATAATAACAACAACGACAATGACAACACACAATCTTGTCTTCCTACACATTTACAATGGACAGAAAACCATGGGAAAGAAGGAAGCTAGAAAAAAAAAAAAATATATATATATATATATGTATATTATATATTCAATATATCTCTATATCTATATATACCATTCCACCAGTATGGGAATGGGTCAGGTAGTGAAACGTGTCAAGGATTCCTACAAACCTACGAGCATCCACTTACTCGTGTTCTATGACCACACCGTTCAGCCCAGAAAGGTCCCTTCCTCTTCTTCGTCCCTTTGTCAAGTCACAAGGGATGAGTAGGTGCATACCTAGCGGGCCAAGGTAGTACAAGGTACAACTCTACGAGTGACGTGTGTTAACTACCAGCAGAAACAAATGGGACGGAAGGTGCATAAAATCGAGGGAAATCCTCGAAAAAAAAAAAATGTGAAAGTTCGAAACGTGGGCCATTGTGGGCACCTGTTTGACCCGCGCTAATGCGTGTCCACTTTTCTGTTCAAACAGGACCCACATGGAGCCACGAACGACAAATATGTATTGCGCTCATGCTAATTTCCAGCCTTCCACCGGCTATTTATATTGCTTTAAAATTCTAATGAACGGCAAATAAAGACTTTGTACGTCGCTCGTGTGCAAATTAGCGATTCCGGCTAAACTCCGGGCTCGTGAATGGACGGATTTATGATTTTCTTGCGTCACTTTTACAACAGCCAGTGGCTTTAAATGGGAACCGTGGCCGTAATTGGCCCGTTCGCGGCTTACCAGGGGGGGGGGGGGGGGGGGCAGTGCTTGACCCTCGGATTTTAGGAAATGACGTTTACGGTACAGGGACCGACTTTGTTCCTTTTCTTGAATTTTTTCAAGAATCGAGAGAGAATCCGGGATTTGAGGGAAAAAATTTGAAAATTTCAGGAACAATTTTTCCAATAATGGATTAAGTGTTTCAAGAATTCATTTTTTTTTTAATGCAAATTTACAGAATTTTGGGAAATTTAATATCGCATTTGTCAAAATGGACGAATATCTTTTATAGAAATTTTTTTTTTTTTTTGCGGATGCAAATTTATCGAATTTTGGGAAATTTGTTGTCGCATCTGTAAAAATGCAGAAATTGAATGAAATTGCAAATCTTTTTTATAATTTCATTTTAAATATAATATATTTAATTTTTATAAAATTAAATATATGGGACCACGTATTCTCGATTTAATAAAAATTACCCCGTAATAATAAATTTTTTCTGTAATATTTTAATTTTCTTTTTTTTTTTAACTATTTCTCTCTCTCTCTCTCTCTCCTACATTTAATTTCCATTTTCTTCCATGACATAAAAAATGGAACTGAGTTAAGTTTGCAAACCTGTTAATAGATAATTCGTTAACGTAATAACGCGGTATTATGCCCGTATATAATATATCAACGCGAGTATATTATAAAAGCAAGCGGTGCATGACCCTGCAGCTCTTAATATGCATATACGTAAATATATATACGTGTGTGTGTGTGTGTGTGTTTATATTGTGCGTGTATATATTTATATTGTATGTGTGTTGTGGATGCAATAATAAATATTCCCACTCTCGCACACACACGCACACACACACCTTCACAGACCCATGGATATGTGCACAGATGATATATTGCATATGCATACCATGAAATGTTTCCGCGAACTTTTTTATGCTCTCTGATAGGACTAATCAAAGGAAGATTGAATAGCTGTTGCTATTTTCATCCGACGCCGATTCCACAAAGTCTTGGATGTGATCCGGAAGGTCAATTCATTTTTTTTTCATTCTAATTATTTATTCATTCATTCATTCATTCATTTATTTATTTATTTATTTATTTTTTTTTATGGAGTTTCTCCCTCCAAGAGGCATCTTGCCGGATCTTCGGGTCATTATCTCATAGATAACCCGTCTAAATAATGTGTCGTCCCTCTTCGGTTTCATTATCTGTCTGGAAATATACAAACACTGGACTTCTAAACCTTTTGTCAAGGCATGCCCAAAAAAATCGACTTTTGGAAAAATTTTTTTTGCACTTCCGGGAGACCCATATCCGATGTATTTTTTTCCGAGGAATCCATTTTCATTGTCAAAATTCAAGATTTCTTACAGGAAAGACGATTTTTCCTCAAAAAACCTACTTTTTTCCAACTTCCGCTGGGATTTCGTCCAATTTGACCTTGGGAATCGATTCTACGGGAAAAATTACCCCTAGAAATGACCTGTCCAGCCCCATTTTTGAAACTTTAATTTTTACCCCATTTTTGGGGGAAGGGGTAGGCATGCCCAAAAAAATCGACTTTTGGAAAAACTTTTTTTAACTTCCGGGAGACTCATATCCGATGTATTTTTTCCCGAGGAATCCATTTTCATTGTCAAAATTTCCAAAATCCAACGGGAAACAGGATTTTTCCTCAAAAAACCTACTTTTTTCCAACTTCCGCTGGGATTTTGTCAAATTTGACCTTGGGAATCGATTCTACGGGAAAAATTACCCCTAGAAATGACTTGTCCAACCCCGTTTTTGAAACTTTAATTTTTACCCCATTTTTGGGGGAAGGGGTAAGCATGCCCAAAAAAATCGACTTTTGGAAAAACTTTTTTTAACTTCCGGGAGACTCATATCCGATGTATTTTTTTCCGAGGAATCCATTTTCATTGTCAAAATTCAAGATTTCTTACGGGAAAGACGATTTTTCCTCAAAAAACCTACTTTTTTCCAACTTCCGCTGGGATTTCGTCAAATTTGACCTTGGGAATCGATTCTACGGGAAAAATTACCCCTAGAAATGACTTGTCCAACCCCATTTTTGAAACTTTAATTTTTACCCCATTTTTGGAGGAAGGGGTAGGCATGCCCAAAAAAATCGACTTTTGGAAAAATTTTTTTTGCACTTCCGGGAGACCCATATCCGATGTATTTTTTTCCGAGGATTCCATTTTCATTGTCAAAATTTCCAAAATCCAACGGGAAATAGGGTTTTTCCTCAAAAAACCTACTTTTTTCCAACTTCCGCTGGGATTTCGTCAAATTTGACCTTGGGAATCGATTCTACGGGAAAAATTACCCCTAGAAATGACCTGTCCAACCCCATTTTTGAAACTTTAATTTTTACCCCATTTTTGGGGGAAGGGGTAGGCATGCCCAAAAAATCGACTTTTGGAAATATTTTTTTTGTACTTCCGGGAGACCCATATCCGATGTATTTTTTCCCGAGGAATCCATTTTCATTGTCAAAATTCAAAATTTCCTACGGGAAACACGATTTTTCCTCAAAAAACCTACTTTTTTCCAACTTCCGCTGGGATTTTGTCAAATTTGACCTTGGGAATCGATTCTACGGGAAAAATTACCCCTAGAAATGACTTGTCCAACCCCGTTTTTGAAACTTTAATTTTTACCCTATTTTTTGAAGCCGAACGAAATGATTTTGCTGGAAACTAAAAACGCGGTGACTTATTTCGCTCCGATGTGGGATTCGAAGAGGAGGAGGAAGAAGAAGAAGAGGTTTTGAAAGTTGAAATACTGAGTTTATGAGTATCAGTTTTGTATATTACCTGTTCGTTTCTAGGAGATAACAGTACCTCTTCTTCTTCGTTGCACAATGATAAGAGAGGTGCCGTGGTATATGTACGCGATGAAAGATAAGAGGCAGAGGTAGAGAGGTATGAGACAAGAGAGGGGAATAACAGACGTTATTCTTCAGCTTTACATTAAATACTTTCACGAGTAACGAAAGTTTCCTCGGTTCGTTTATACTCAAAATAAATAAATAAATAAATACTGTGATAAAAATATTGCAAAATGCAATTTCAATACCACCCCCATAAAAATATTGCCAAATCAAATTTAAATACCACCCCCATAAAAATATTGCAAAATCCAATTCAAATACCACCCCCATAAAAATATTGCAAAATCCTAATTTCAACACCACCCCCATAAAAATATTGCAAAATCCTAATTTCAATACCACCCCCATAAAAATATTGCAAAAAATTCAACTTCAATACCACCCCCATAAAAATATTCCAATATAATTCCTGGTAACACGTGCAATAATTGTTCCAATAGAAAAACGTGACGAAACGAAGCAAGTTACTTTGGAGTACCATAATAATGGTACCAATGTTTACTGGAAGCTTACTCTCGGGCCGGTTGGCATTTGTGCCTCGATATCCGTGATATCGAACATTTCTATTACTCTTGCCCGGTAATATATTAATGCCGCAAATGCTAGCGAAGCATTTAAATGTTGCCGTTAATTAGATATGAATGGGTAGAACACGAAACAAATAACCCGAAGGTTTTACGGCGCACGGCTACTCTCCTGCGGGTATGCCGCCTGCCAGACACAGCCTAGAACCTAGATCTCCTTCGAGCGCGCGGTATCCTGCGGTTTTGCTCAAGTATTCGACTCTCTAGGAAGGCCTTTCACCTTAACTACACCCTACGGAGGTTAATTATGACAAATCACTCGCGCAGTTTCTTCGAACACACTTGCGCGGCTTTGTAACATCATTATTGCCCAGCGTCTTATCTTTAGTTCCTTTTTTCGTTTTTTTTTTTTTGGTATATTTATGGGGATTTATGCATATTCCTGATTCCAGCTGGTTGCAAATTTGTTTTCGCTGAAATTGCCGAGATTCTTGGAATTCCAAGTCGGAAAACATTGATTGAAACTCTTGGGATCTTGAAAAATAGGAAAAAAATTTTTTTAATTTTTGAGATTCCTAATAATTCCAAAATTTTTGAAATTTCTGAAATTCCAGAACACTCCAATTTTGGTCCAGAAAATTCCCATAGAGGAGATTATTTTTTATTTCTTTGGTAGCCCCTCCCCCTTCCCATTGAAATTGCTAAAATTATCAGAATTTCTAAAATTCCTAGAATCGCTCAAAATTTTGAAAAATAAATGATTTATTGAAATTCTTGGAATCTTGAAAAATAGAAAAAAAAATTTCTCAAATTTTTGAGGTTCCTAATAATTCCAAAATTTTGGAAATTTCGGAAATTCCAAAACGCCCCAATTCTGCTCCAGAAAATTCCCACAGAGATTATTTTTTATTTCACCAGTAGTCCCCCCATATAAAATTGCTGAAAGTTCCGAGATTTCTAAAAACACTGAAATTGCAAAAATTTCTTGATTCCAAAAAGTAAAAAAATTCGAAAATCCATGAAATTCCTAAAAATTGGTATTCAAAAAAAAATTTTAGCAATTCCTAAAATTCCAGAAAATTCCCATAGAGGAGATTTTTATTTATTTCATTATTATTCCCCCCATTAAAATTTCCCCATATTGCTCAAATTCTTGGTACTCCAAATTCGAAATTTCTGAAAATTCCAAAAATCCCACAATTTAAAAAATATACACACTGAATTTCCAAAAAAAAAAAATCTTTTCTGCTAAAATTATAAAATTTACCACACCATAAAATTGACTTCTCTCGGGTATCGAGAGTCGGGACTGAGGAATAAAATAAATCCAGCGATTGATTTCACACCTTTTCTAATATACGAGTATTCCAGGTGTATATATATATATATTTTTCTTGAGCAATCAACAACAATACCGTATCGGTTACACCTATTTCTCTTTTTCGTCTAAAAAAGGGAAACGAGTGTAACAAAATAAAACGAAATAAAATAAAATAAAATAAAATAAAAAAAAACACACACACTATTGCTCCTAATCTCCAACCGATAAGAATTGAAACTGACAATGAGAATAAAAATAACTAGATAATAATAAATTGATTCGAGGAGTGATTGATTACATTATTTGTAAAGCATTTGAATGGAGGGAATATAAATAACTACTAATTCTTATAGAATATCGAGTTTCCTGCTGTGAAATAAAATAAAAGAAAAAAGAAAAAAAAAAGAAAATATATTAAAATAAGAAAAAGAGCGAAGGATGAAAGAAACGTGAGCGTATAAAAGAGATCAAGTTGAAAAGTTCTTAAAAGAATTATGAGTAACGACGAATAATTCAAAGGAGAGGAAGAGAGAGAGAAATTTGCTTCAAAATGAAACCAATAAACCTTTGCTTCTTTTCTCTCCTACTGGTTTTATTTTTCTTATTATTATTATTATTATTATTTTTTTTTTTTCATTTTGGCGAGTCACGCATATTAATCGCACGACGTTTCGAATGAAACGAGAGAAAGTATCGTATCGAGCCATTTGAATTACAGGAAAGGCACCAAGCTCGAAAAGAAAAAAATTAAAAAATAAAATTTAATATATGTACTGCAATATTTTTGTGGTGAATTCGGACATCTAATACGTTCGTAAAACGATACAGGAAACCGCGAAACGCGGTTGCCAATCGGGAATGGCGATATTACTATTGTGCAGTTTCACACGCGGATATGGAATAAGGAGTGTGTTGTTATTATTATTTTTTTCCGTTCTTCGTTTCTTTCCTCTTGGTAAATTTTGAGAATAATTCGTCTCTGCGAATTTTTTTTGTTTATTACCCGAAAGGAGAGTTCAAAAAATTCATGCTGTCCCCAAAATGACTTCAGAGAGTTACTAAATTTTCGAAAATTCCTGAAATCGCAAGAAATGAAATTACAAAAATTTCAAAATTTCCCGAGATTGCTGAAATCATTCGAATTCTTAGAATCGCAAGGCGTAAATGAAAGTCCCAGAATTTTTCGAATTTTCGGAAACTCCTATAAATTCGAAAATCCTCGAAATCCCTAGAGACTCAAAAGTTTCTGATACTCCTCGAATCCCAAAAATCCACAATTCCGCTCGAGAAAATTGCCACTTTTTTTTTTTATTTATTGAAAACCAAGTGGCCGGTGCCACTTTTGTAATTGAAATTCCGGTGACACCGAATTGTTATTATTATTATTTCACAAAGCTCTAAATTCCCAGACCCAGTCTCCGATTAGACCTTTTCCTCGAAAGCGGGTAAATCTGTCCTTTCTTTCCTTCTTAATTTATGCGACTCCTTATCGGACGTGTCACGTTACATAAGCGGTTGGGTCTTATCGGAAAGCTCGACTAGAGTTAATAGTACAGAGCTGAAAAGGAGAGAGAGAGAGAGATAGAGATAGAAGAAAAAAAAGAAAAAAGGTTGATAGCGATAGAATCAAAACCTGTTTTCATTCAATTTGTAGCACCTCGACGTAAGTTAATGCGTGTGTAAGAGAGATTACGGAATAGTGAATTAATAATTTGTCGTTTGACCCTTAAGATAATATGATTCACGACCTTTTCAGAGCGAGTCAAAGTCAGACAGGTGGAAACTCAAGAACCGTAGCTATATATATATGTATGTAGCTCTACCTGTACCGAGCCGGTGAGCTACGTTACCGTAAGCTACTTTAGGTCAACGCACTCCTCGGGTCTTTCAGGTTCAAACCGTGCTCCTCGGTACCGTCTATCCACTGCCGTCGTCGTTTCTGGTTATTAGGATTTTCAATTTTTTTTCATTTTTTTTTAAATCCCAAAATCCAGCAAAGTTTCCCCATTTTTCCGGATTCTTTTTTGGAAGCACCCGATGGATTTTGGAAAATTGATTATCGCTTCAGGAACTCGCCGGAAAATTTCAGGAGGTTCCAAGAATTCCGGAAATTTTTGGAATTTCCCAAATTATCAATCTTAGGAATTTCCCAAATTTTAAACGATAAGAATCTTCGAAATTTTCAATCTTAGGAGTTTCAGAAAAAAAAAGAAAAATAAATTATTTGCCGGAGTCCGAATGGGCCCGAGCGGGCCCATTCTTATTTTGGGGCGCAGGTCCGAATCCGGGTCGTAAACGGGGTGAAAAGGAGAGACTTTTTCTCTTTCCTTCCTTTCTTGCCTCGTCTGACGGGAATAAAATATGGCTGAAAGAATTGGCAAACTGAAACGGTACCCGAGTGCCATTAAAGCCCGTTCACAACATGGAAAACGGTGACTCTCCAAGTTTACTCGGCACTCTCTTGCTCCGCTTTCGTGTAACAGCCCGTTTCTTTCTCTCCTTTTATTCCTTTTTATGGTACATCAAAGGCTGACCCAAATTGAAAAGTAATGAGTGTAGGGAATATTATATATATGTATATATATATATTATATATATATACCTTTAATAAAATTTTTAAGTATCCGGTGCAGGTATCTTTTCATTTTTAATGAGGGCAAAAAGGTAAAACAGGAAGTAACGAAAAGGACTATTGTTAATATTTCCTTTTTTTTTTCCTTTCATCTTTTGTTGTTAAAATTTCTTGATATTATAAAACATATTGCCGATAATGTGAAAATTATTAACGTTAATAATATTTTAAGAATTTGAGGAATTTTTGGAATCCCAGGAATATCAGAAACTTTTGAGTTTCTAGGGATTTCGAGGATTTTCGAATTCATAGGAATTTCCAAAATTCGAAAAATTGTAGGAATTTCATTTATTTACATTTTGCGATTCCGAGAATTTGAATGATTTCAGCGACCTCGGGAAATTTTGAAATTTTTCAAATTTACGGAATATCAGAAACTTTTGAGTTTCCAGGGATTTCGAGGTTTTTCTCGATTTATAGGAATTCCAAGAATTTTCATGTTTTTAGGGAAAAACGATTATGGGAATTTTGCAAGAATTTTTCGCAAGAAAATTCCCCAAAAATTGCCGATATTCTTGAAATTCCTCAAAATCTATCCAAAAACCCCCAATTAAAGCGAAAAAAATTCCCAAAGTCTCGCCTTTCCCTGGAAAAAAAAAAGGAAATTTTTTTTCGGGCATTAATTTCTCCCTTACTTGGTGTTGCAGATCTGGCCCAGATCCGAGCACTGGTGGAATCCACGGGGATGCTGGGAGGCTCGAGTTGCCCGTCCTGCGAGATGCCCTTCGATAAGGGTAAAAAGCGTCGCCTGATCGACTCCTGCGGCCACGAGCGTTGTTACTCGTGCCTATTTCGAAGCGAGGCATGTCCTCTTTGTCTCCGCGTCGTGGATAGTCGCTACAACGATGAGGAATTGGAAGAACCACCTTTCATCAGAACAGGACTTTCTACAATCACCACTACCACCAGCGGTGACTGGATTGATGATTCATCGACGGTGAACTCGTTATGCGGCAGCCCAAGACCTAAAACGAAAATCGCAACGAGGGCTAATCTACCACATGTAATGTCATATTTTACGACGGTTTCTTAATCGCTTTGCGTTTTACTTGTTACGACTAACAGCAGGCCTGGTAGTTGCCTTTCAAGGCTTTCTTTATTTTTTTTTAAATTTTTTTTGGGGAGGGAGATTTTTTTTTTAGTAGAATCTTATGGAAATTCTTGAAATTTTTCGAATTTTGTAAATTTTGAAAATTATCGAAATTGTTGATGTTGCTAAAATTGTTGGAACTCCAAGAAGTAAAGAATTTTCAAAAATTCTTGAAATTCCTGCGAATCCTAAAATTTCTAAAACTGTCGAAATTCTTGGAATTCCAAAAAGTACAATAATTTCTGAAATTCTGAAAAATTCCTAAAAATTTCTAAAATTCCTAACATTCCAGAAATTCTTGGAATTCTTAGAAATTACGAAATTTCTGAAATCCCAAAATTTCCTGAAACCCCTGAAATTTCGAAACCCCCGAAAATTCTTGATTTTTCGAATAATTCCAAAACCTCCCGCCTCAAAAAAAAAAAAAAAACATTCCAATTCAGAAATTGCTGGAATAGGTAAATTCTTGGAATTCTTAAAAATTACGAATTTTCTGAAACCCCAAAATTTCCTGAAACCCTGAAATTTCGAAACCCCCGAAAATTTTTCATTTTTCGAATAAATGGAAAATCTCCCGCCTCAAAAAAAAAAAAAAAAACATTCCAATTCAGAAATTGCTGGAATGGGTAAATTCTCGAAATTCTTAAAAATTACAAAATTTCCGAAATCCCAAAAATTCCTGAACCCCCTGAAATTTCGAAACCCCCGAAAATTCTTCATTTTTCGAATAAATCGAAAATCCTCAAAATTTCGCCTCAAAAAAAAAATCCCTAGAATATTTTCGAACATAAAAAGCGGATTCGAGAGCCGGTAGAAAACGTAATTATTTCGGGGCCACCGCTCGAATCCGCTCGTTTCGGCTCGAGCGGTAACGGTTTCAGCTCCATTACGGCGAGCATCCAAGAGCCGAAGCTGGAAATGACCCGAGTAGAAGATAATCGGCTGATGGATAAATGGCCGTTATCTTTTATGCGATTGCAAAGGCTAACGCGAAAAAGGTTTTGTGCAACATTACTAACGTGAGGCTTATCTTAATGAATGTCATTTAGCAGCGAGATTCAGGCGACTCTTATGCGCTGATGGGGAAAGGCCTGAAGAGCAAACCACCTGCATTCCCAGACGCTGGGATGACGGCCGCGGGTCAGAGAAGCCAGAAATCCCAGGCCATGGCTCAAAGTACGTCGGGTCCAAGTATATCAATTAATTTTGGAATCTCTATTTCAAATAAATCAAATTTGGAATATCCACAAATTTAATAATCGACGATTTTAATTGATACGAATTTTTCTTTTTTTTTAACCTAAATTTGGAATATCCACAAATTTAATAATTGACGATTTTAATTGATACGAATTTTTTTTTTTTACCTAAATTTGGAATCCCCACAAATTTAATAATTGACGATTTTTAATTTACCCGAAAATTCAGGTTGTCCAACTCCACCGAATCAACGGAAACGTTTCTTCCTGAACCCAAAAGTATTACGAAGTCCCTTTGCGCCCCAAAGGGGTGCGGTTAGACGTGGAGCTTCCACCCCGGAGCACAGCAGCAACGACAACCCCTCGGCTTTGTCAGGTGAGTGAATCTGAAATTTATGCATTTTTTTAGAATTATTTTAATCAATTTTTTTTTGGATTATAAAATTTGTTGGGATGCAATATTATTTTTTTTGCAAATATTGTACATCCTGAAAAATACACATTCCTGAAAAAAATATATATATATTTAAGTAAAAATAAAAAAAATTCGAAATTTTCTATTCGACTAAAAATTGAAAAATAGAAAATTAGAAAATGAAAATTATATATATTTATTATATTTAAAAACAAAATGACAGCCTGGATGACATCCTCGTGGGAAGGGACCTCGAGATGGCCGGGATTAGTTTTAGGGAAAATCAAATCTCTTTGGAGTAATAGCCAAGGTTCGGCCAATGACGGATTAAACCAACTTATTGGCTCTTCCAATAAAAATACAGGCAGGGAATAAATACTTTTTACAGCCTGCGATGGATCGTTGATTATTATTATTATTTTGTGATTTTTTGGATTTTTTGTCTTTTTCGTTGCATGGGAGAGAAAAAAAACAGAGAAGTGCAATGCAATGCGAATTTCACTAATTTATTTTTGAGCGAATTTTGAGATCCCCCAAAAAGAAGAAGAAAAAAAAAGAAAGGAAGCTAAAAATGAAAAATTAGGTCCAAGTCGGTGTTTTTTTTTAATTTTCAAGATTTATCAGATTTTGATTGTATGTTTTTATGATATTAATTGATTGTATGTTTTTTTTTTTTAGTAGAGGTGGATCTATATATGAATTTTTTATAGAGAGAATTTTGATATACATCTGCATGGTGAAATTTCCCAGTTTTTTTGGTTTTCCCTTTCCTCCATGACGTCACGAAATGTTTGTTTCTCTCTAAAATGCACTTTCCAGCATGTTTTCTTTTTGGACCATTTTTATTTTCTTTTTATTTATGTTTTTATATTTCTTTTTTTCGGTTTTCATTTAATTTATTTGTGTATGAATTTGGTAGTTAGACTATTATTTAAAATCAGTCTTGGTACGATATTTTATAGTTTTTGCATTATTTCGTCTCTTGGGACCTTATGTCATTCCTTAACAATAAAAAATTTTTTTTTTTTTAATTTACATTTACTCGCTTTTGTTCATTTAAATAATAAAATCTAAGATCTCGATTAAGAAAGAAAAAAATAAAATCCTAAATTGGAATCTCATTTTAAATTAAAAAGAAAAAAAAAAGATTATGCAAAATAAATAAGATTCAAGTATAAAAAATAATGAAAATCTCAAATTCGAATTTTATTTTACCGCAAAATTAAATCCCAAATCCAGGATTTGGTTCCAAACTGGCCCAAAGGCGTCCAATTAATTTCAACAACGATCTCAAATAAAAAAAATTCTTTCTTTCTCCTCTCGCAGATGACGAAGGCGGTTGCGTGAAACCCCTGTCGTCGAAGACCCGAAAATCCTCCCAATCCGACCTTTACATGCGACTGGGCCTGCTACTGGGCGCGAGCCACTCGCGGGCCAGCGGCAACGTGGACACCACGGACCTGCCCCTGGTCGTCAACAGGTCCGGCAACCCCGAAACCAACCCCCACGCGACCAGGTCACCGGTGGTGAGGCTGCAGCACGACATCCACGAGAGCTCGGCGGCCTCCTTCAGCAGCCTCACGAGCTTCGAGACGCAGACCCTGGCCTCGACCAACACCAGCCCGGTTTCCACGCTCACCGGGACCTCGAGCGAAGCGGAGGCCGCGGCCATCCTGCGGGCGCCCAAACTCAAGAGCAAAAACGGCAAAGCCAAGGGCCTCAAGTCCCGGGAGTGCGACAGCGCCGGTAGCATGGCCTCCATCTCCACCTCGGCCTCGGCCTCCACGTCCATGTCCATCTCCATGTCCGTGTCCGTCTCGGGGCTCTCCAACGGCAGCTCCAGCCCCGTCACCTCCAGGAGGCACTCCAGCGTGACGAATTCGACGCAGAACGGCCCGGTCGACGAGCTCGGGCAGTTCAACAAGGGCCGCAGATCGTGCGTCAGGAGGTCGGCCAGGACCGCCAACGTCAAAGGAACTGTTGATCCAAAATGTGAGGGCACGTTTTTTGGAAAAAAATTGTAAACGGTCGATTTCTCGAAAAACCAATTTTCTTATTTTTTTTTTTTTTGGTCTCAGTACGGTTTGCCCATCACGCGGCCCAATTGACGCTGAAGCCGCTCTTCTTCGAAGTGCCATTATTGGAAGCGGATCCTCTCTTCACCGGCCGGCAGTGGCTGCTGCAGGAGCTGGAGAGCGTGATAAACGGCTCGAGCTCGGGCGTCCTGATTTGCGGCTCCCCGGGAACCGGAAAAACGGCATTGGTGCTGCAGCTGGTGGAGCACAGTTGCTTCGGACGACGCAAGGAGCAGTACCAGTCCGACGCCGTCGCCGTTGTCGTCCCCGACGATGGCAATTCCGAGAAGGACCAAAGTGCCAAAGCCGCTTCGGCCCTGCAGTCCAATATCCGACACACCAACGAGAAGGTTCGGGCCTTGTACCATTTTTTAACGATAAAATAAGGCCCCGAATGCGGGACCCCTTTTGGAAATAATAAAAAAAAATCTCGATGCGTCGTGGCAGGTTCGCGAATTGGCGTCGCACGTGGTGGCCTATCACTTCTGCCAGGCCGACAACAACAGCACCTGCCTCGTGCCGGATCTCATACACTCCTTGGCCGCTCAATTGTGCCAGGCCCCTCAGCTGATCGCCTACCGGGAGTACCTGTTATCGGAACCGCACCTGCAGGGTTCCCTGTCCCAGAGGGAATGCACGGTGGATCCGGACCTGGCACTCTCCCGGGGCATCATCGAGCCTCTCATTAGTTTAAGGAAAGCCGGACGTTTACCTCAAATCAACATGGTCAGTGGGTCACTCTGGGAAATTCTAGAATATTTCCCCCTTTAGTAATTTTTTTTTTTTATTGTATTTCTCAATAATTTAATTCTTCTTCATCCAATTTCGAAATTCCTTCCTCTCCAATTCCATTAATTGCATTTTTTTTTTAAATTCCAGGTGATCCTGATAGACGCCGTGTGCGAAGCGGAGTACCACCGGCCGGACAGAGGGGACACCATAGCGTCCTTTCTCACCAGACACGCCTCGAATTTCCCCAGATGGCTGAAAGTCATCTGCACGGTGCGCACCCAGTTGCAGGAGTGCGTGAAGCAATTCCCCTACACGAGGATATCCCTCGACAGGAGCACCCACGACATCGCCGCCACCCACAGCAGCACGATCACCAAAGACCTGGCCGATTACATCGGCTACAGGCTGGCCCAGAGCCCGGCCATTCAGACCAACGTCACGGCCTCCATCAACGGCAAGGCCGAGTCCTCCTGCAGCGCCAACCAGAGCAGGTTCGCCTCGCATTTGCTCACGCTGGCCAGGGGCAGCTTCCTCTTCGCCAAGCTGACCCTCGACCTCATCGAGAGCGGCCACTTGGTGGCCAAATCCGCCAGTTACAAGGTGAGCGGCGATGGCTCTCGGCTTGAAGAAACTTGAACCAATTTGGGGACGAGAAATTCAATTTCTTCTTTTTCTGGGAAACAGGTGTTGCCGGTTTCGTTGGCGCAGATTTTCCTGCTGCACTTCAACCTCCGGTTCCCTACCGCGGCTTCCTTCGAGAAGGTGCAACCTTTGTTGGGAGTGTGCCTGGCGGCGCTGTACCCTCTCACTCTGCCGGAGATCTTCTATTCCGTGAATTCCCTCTACACGGACCAGTTCATTTGCTGGGAGGATTTCTTGCAGCGCTTCAAGGTACTTTTGCGGTCACCCGGGGATCGAAGGGACCATTGCTTGGATCTTTGGAATTTTTCCTTTTAGGGTGATTGGCCCCAGAAATGAAAAAAATAGCAACAATGATTTTTCTTTTCCCGCGTTCAGATGCTCTCGGGGTTCCTGGTGAAGCGGCTGGACGACACCTACATGTTCTTCCATCCCTCCTTCAGGGAATGGCTGATGAGACGGGACGAGGGCGAGTCCATAAAGTTCCTCTGCGACCTGCGACTCGGCCACGCCGCAATTGCATTCCGACTGTCTCGACTGCAAGCGCCGTTGGACGGCGACAAGGCCCTGGAATTGGGCCACCATGTGCTGAAGGCCCACGTTTACCGAGGAGTCGCTCCTTGCTGGCCATCGCGTGACTTACAGGTAGGGAATGCAATAAAAAAAAAATGCAGTCGTTGCATTCCAAGCGCATGAGACGACTTTTGCTCTAATCTCGCGACGCTCTTCAGGCCGTGTGGTTAGCCTCGTCATCGGAATGCGTCTCTTCGGCCTTGTGCACGCTGCGCAACATCTACAGTCCCAACGTGAAGGTGTCCCGGTTGCTCCTGCTGGCGGGAGCCTCGCCCAACCACATCACCGAGTACCTGGGCAACGCACCCGCGCTTTGCATGTACGCCCACGAGGGATCCGTGGAGATGGTGTCCTTGTTGCTCGAATTCGGCGCCGACGTGGAGCTCACTAACAGCCAGGGATGCACCGCACTCTCCCTGGCGGCCTCCCGGGGCCATTGTGACGTCGTTAGACGGTAACCATAATAATAATGATGACGATGATAATAATAATAATACAAATTTCAACACGTTCTTTTCGCTCTTGCCGCAGATTGGCGGCAGCCGGAGCGTCGCTGGGCCACGCGGACATCGCGGGCCAGTGCCCGCTGGTGCACGCGGCCAAGCACGGCCGCCTATCGGTGGTCGGATACTTGCTGGCGTGCGACTGGCCCGCGGTGGTGACCGGTAGCTCCCTGGAAGTGGCCCGGGAAGAGGCGTCCCAGCAGGCCGTGGTGGCCGCGGCCTCGCAGGGCCACGAGTCCATCGTCGAGTACCTGCTGGACATGTCCGAAGTGAAGGTGGACCGCTCGGACACGCTAACCGGCGAAACCGCGCTGACGATAGCCGCGGCCAACGGTTCGACCTCCACGGTCTCGGCCCTGTTGGCCCGCGGAGCCAATCCCGTGGCTCTGAACTCCAAGGGCCTGTCACCGCTGATGCTGGCGGCTCGCGAGGGCCACTGGGGCACGGCCGAGAGGCTTCTACAAGGTAAAGGGTCGCTCCTCTACCCCTAAAATCCGGGTTCTCGCGCAACTGCAGTTGCATTTACAAGAATTTTCTCCGCAGGCTCCCTGTCCAACAGCACCGACGCCATCCTGGACGACGCACTGGCTCTGCTGGAGCAGCGAGACCCCTCCGGAAGGACGGCCTTGATGCTGGCGGCCTCCGAGGGCCACACGAACCTCATCGAGCTCTTCCTGGACAAGGGCTCGGTCCTGGACGCGATGGACAAGGAAGGGCTCACCGCCCTCGCCTGGGCCTGCGTCCGGGGCCGGCTGGTGACCGTCCAGAGCCTCATCGAGCGCGGCGCTGACGTCAACACCAACGACAGCACCGGGAGGACGCCTCTGGACTTGGCGGCGTTCCAGGTAAGGACGGTTCCAATTTCTGGGGGCCCAAATCGGAGCCTTTCCCGGTCCGGAGCGGGGATTTAACGGTTTCTGTCGTTCAGGGCAACCCGAAAGTGGTGCAGCTGCTGCTGGAGAAGGGGGCCATGATCGAGCACGTGGACCTGAACGGGATGCGGCCGCTGGACCGGGCCATCGGGTGCCGCAACATCCCGGTGGTCCAGTGTTTCCTGCGTCGCGGCGCCAAGTTGGGCCCGGCCACCTGGGCCATGGCCAACGGCAAGCCCGATATCCTCCTGATCCTGCTCAACAAGTTGCTGGAAGACGGCAACGTCCTGTACCGGAAGGGCAGGCTCAAGGAGGCCTCCCACCGGTACGCCTACGCTTTGCGCAAATTCCCGACCTCGCCCGAGCAAACCCAGGACTCGAATCAGGAGCAAAGTATGGCCATTCACTCGGAAACCTTCGCCCAGCTGCGGCTCAACTTCCTCCTGAATCTCAGCAGATGCAAGCGCAAGATGAACGTGAGTCGAGGCTGGAATTTTTTTTTTGGAGGTTGCTCCGGGTTCGAAGTTTCGAAATTTTATGGGGTTTTTTTTTTCCTCCAGGAATGTATGGAAGCCATAGAGTTGGCGGAAGAGGCCCTGAACGCGCGAGCGGACTCCTACGAGGCCTTCTACGCGAGGGCAAAGGCCAGGGTGGACGTGGGGTTGCTGGAGGATGCGCTGAGCGACGTGCAAGAAGCTCTGCAAATCGTACCTTCGCAAAATCGGCAGGACAGGAGGGTCCTGGTGACGCTTCGGGACGAGATCATCTCGCGCCAGGATGGGGCCGGTACCAGCAAGGCCGGATTCGACACGATCTCGAGGTCCCGGTTCCGGGCTTCCATCGACACCCTCACGGAGTTGTAAATGTATTGGTGGTCGTCCCGTTCGATTTGCCTGCGACCGAAATTTAGAAATTTCAATTAAGACTGAAAACAAAATATCGACGAATGCAAAAATTCGGAGAAAAAGAAAGGAAATAGTATTTTCGACGAAAGAGATCAAGACCTGGCTCACGAGGAGCGAAAACAGGACCTCTACTATTTTTTTTTTCAAGCCTTTTTCCAATTTTAGTGAAAAAACAAATTAAATTCAATTGAAAAGGAGAATTAAAATCGATTTTTTTTGGGAATGCAGTTTTTTAAAAATTCTAGTCTTTTTTAAATGATGACGAAACAAAAACAAATTTTCGGAAATTCCTTATATTTTGGAAATTCAATTCTGTATCGAAAAAGAAACGATTTTATTTCTATTTCTTTTTTTTCTTAATTATTATTCCAGTACCGTTTTCCGGAAACTTGTTCAAAAAACAAAAAGAAGAAAATGTTTCCTTTTCGCAGAGTTTAATATATATATATATTTTTTTTTTCTGTATTATAATTGCTGTGTATATGTGGAATTTGGCTTTACTGTCGCGTTTCTAATTACAAAAAAATTATTAAATTATCTTTCGTTTCAGTATTCCGAAATTTTTCCCACACGAATGAAGAAAAATGAAAAAAATAAACAGAAGAATTTCTGGAAACCAAAATAAACAAAAAATAATATATTCCTTAAAATAATTTTATATAGTTTCGTATGGAAATTTCAAAATCAATAGCTATCATTTTTTTCAAATTAAAAAAATTTGTCCCAGAGATCATTTTTAGCTGGAGTATTCTTCTGTTTCGGAAAAACCAAAATTATTAACTTATTGAGTGTCTTGAAAAGAACACAAACGGTATTTATATTCTCGAAAATGATTACCCCCTAATTTTATTAATTTTATTAATATTATATATTATCGCTATTACAATTTTGTTATTATTCTGGTTCTAACTATTATTATTATTATTAGTATTATCATTATTTATATTCGAACCACTCGTTCTTCAAATTTCAAAGTATTAATTTCTCGTCGATGATTCAAGGAAACTTGTAAAAAAAAAACAAGAGATAGTAGTATCGATAAAACGTCTCCTAAAATAATAAAACAAATAAGAAACAAAATTTTACAATAAAACTATTTTAGTAATTATTACTAAGCGCTAATTACTAAAGTAACTCACGACTCGAGTATTGATAACTAAATTAGTTTAGTAATTAATACTATGTTCCAATTAACGAAGGTGCAAATTCGAATCGATACAAATTTTTGTCCTTTTTTTTTTTGAAAATTCGATCGCAGCCTTTGGTTCGATTCGATCTCGAAGTTTTATCGATACCTCTTTCCGTGCGGATGAACCCGATATCTTGCCGATAGGCATTAAAGCGAACAAGAGAATTTTATTATGAATGTATTAAAGCTGCAATTGTAAATGAATAAACTGCCAGAGTTAAATCGTGTAAATATTTTATATTTTAGAAACTTTGATGAAATATCGATTTGAGTTTATGCGGAAAAGTAATCAAAAAAATGAGAAATATAAGAAATAGCGAGTAGTAGAAAAGAGAGAAAAAAGAAAAAAGTTAAAATTTTTATAGTCCGATCCTGTAAATAATTCTCATAAATTTTCTGTGAAAATTATAATTTGTCCCTATTTATTGCGTGTTTTAGGAATATCTTATTTCCTTTTTTTTATTCATTATTATTATTCATTGTGAAAATATACTTATTATTCTTATTACTATCATTGTTTTGTAAAACTTTCTTTGAAGGAGGAATAAATTTTACAGAATATATGGAACTTTGTAATTGGTATTTGTTATTTTTATATTTCCCCCAAAAATAAATATCAAATTATGTATATAAACAATAATAATATGTATAATAATAATCTAAATATAAATTATTCTGTATAATAATAACAATTATTCTGATTTTAATATAACATTGAAGGAGAAAATACAAAAACGAAATATTGAATTTTAGCAAAAACCATTTTCAATTATATTTTTATATTTAAAGCAAACTTTCAATTCAGAAGAAAAAAAAATATATATATATATTTACAAGGAAAGAAAAAAGAAAATTTGAATAATGTTAAAAAAGTGTAATAAATGCTACCTACACTTAAAAAACTATTCCTGCATTATCATGACAACCTCATAAATAATCTCCACGTAACCTAACCTCTGTCTCCTCGCAGAGATAAACGATAAACACGTTCGTCGACGGTCGTTCTTTCTGTTATTACAATAATGCAATATTGTAGAATAATTGGAATCTTAATTTGCAAGTGAAATTGCAACTGAAATGATTTTTTGAAACAGACGGCAAATTCTAGAATTTTTCTGTTATAAATAAACTATAATAAAAAAAAAATTAAAACTAAAATAAAATAAAATAACATAACATAACATGTCAAAGGCGGAGAGGGAAGCCAAGGGGCTGGAAAACGGACGGCTTTTTTAAACATACATATCATAATTATAATCGATAGCCTCGTAGAACTAAGGTAGTAAATTATAATATACAAACTATATATATATATACATATATATATAACTTCAACCTGGAGCTTGAACAGGTTCTGTGCTACCTCATAGGGAAAAAAAAAATAAAAAAACAAGAGAAGAGGATATTTCTCTAGACACAGAGACAGATTTTTATATTAATATAAATATATATTAACATAAAAATACTAGAAGATTAAAAACTAATAAAAGGAAGCGGAACAACCATGGTGAAGCCAAAGGGTATCGATAAATCCATGAAATTGAGATCGAAGCAAGGCATCGCCGCCGACATCAAGAAACAAAAGTCGAGCAACAGCTCGAATAATAATATTAACAACAACCACAACAACAGCAATAGCAACGGCGGCGGTTTCAGAATTCCCATGTTCAATACCATTCTAACGGCGTCCTGTATCGCCGTAGCCGTTTGGTTCAGTTACAAGGGATACCTGGAGACGAGGGTCAACACTCCCTACGACACGGAAAAAGTGAGTAAAAGGGAGTCATTTGTGAATACTTACTTTTACCGGATATCAAATAAATAAATAAAATAAATTTAACCGATCGAACTTTGCAGTTGGTCAAGGCGACCGGATTGGACGTCCCCGATAGGTACTGGGGCACTTATAGGTCGAATCTCTACTTCGGACTGAAAACCAGGGACCCGTATTCCCTGGTTACCGGTTTGATGTGGTACTTTCCACGTTATTTGAAACCGGGCGGTCAAGGCTTGCGACACTGGTGCGACCAAGGAGACGGAATCGATAGGTAAGTTTAGGAATTTTCAAATTTGGAATGCAAAATTTTAAAATTCTCTAATTTAAATCCATAAAATTCAATACAAAATAATTTTACACAAATCGATACTCGATAATTCCAGATATGCTTGGTTGGAACACGACGGACGAAGCTTCGGTGTGCAAGAAATCGTCGACAATGGAGCGGTCATCGAAACTTCGTTCGTCAAACAACTGGGGGGCAAATACGGAGGAGTTTGGACTTCAAGGATAAAAGTGACTTCTCTGAAAGACCGTCTAAGGGACAACGAGGAGATATCCCTCCTATTCTACACTGCCATCGAGGAGAAAACCCATGGAAGGATAACCACGGTCCCTGGGAACACGAACGAACACTTGACCAGCTTCAAAGGAAACACGAAAGGCTTGGGTTCTTTCCAGATCCACTTCAATGTCCTGAATGGCACCATCGACGAACATTCCTTCCTTTCGACGGTCTCTCCGGGACTGCATCTGCTGAAAGAGACCGTCCTGCAGAACCTGAGACTGGTCAGTTACAAGGGAAGCAACAAGAAGAGGATAGTTTTATCCGGAGAGCAGCTGCCTCGTGACGAGAATGGAGAGCGACTGGAGCCGAATTTCATCGTGACTCAAATCACCGGGAAAGTGCCTTTCGAGTTCGAGGTCTACTTCGAGTCGGAAAGCTTCGAAGAGAAGAACATCGTCGGAGAGGAGTACGACAAAGTTTTGCTGGCTCGTCGACGAGAGTTCGATGGCAAGTTCGAGAACACCTTCGGTCTGAGAGCGAAAGGGTTCCAGGAGAAGGAAGTGAAATTCGCAAAAATGGCGCTCAGCAATATGTTGGGGTCCATCGGTTACTTCTACGGAACGTCCCAGGTGCAGAGCGTCCACACCAAGGTTCCGGTTCCTTACTGGAAGTCCGCCCTGTACTCGGGAGTTCCGAGTCGAAGCTTCTTCCCCAGAGGCTTCCTCTGGGACGAGGGTTTCCACGGAATGCTGATCTCCAGCTGGGACCTCGAGATCGAACTGGACATCATGAACCACTGGTTCGACCTCATGAACATCGAAGGTTGGATCCCCAGAGAGATGATCCTGGGATCGGAGGCTCTGGCCAAGGTCCCGGAGGAGTTCGTCACCCAATTCAACACGAACGCCAACCCACCGACCTTCTTCCTCACCCTGGACTACATTCTGCGTCACAAGAGGGAGGAAATGCTGCTCGAGCATAAGGATTTCCTGGAGAAGCTTTATCCTCGCCTGCAGACGTGGTTCGACTGGTTCAACACCACGCAGATAGGGGACCTACCGGGGACCTATCGTTGGCGAGGTCGGGACTCCCTCACCAACCGGGAGCTCAACCCCAAGACGCTGACTTCCGGTTTGGACGATTACCCCAGGGCGTCGCACCCGAACGTGGACGAGAGACACGTGGACCTGCGATGCTGGATAGCACTTGCCTCCAGGATCCTGGCCGACGTCTCCGAGATCCTCGGTCGCTGCCCCTTCAAGTACCAGTCGACCTACGACTTCCTGGCGAACAATCACTTGCTGAACAAGCAGCACTGGTCGCCCCTGAAGCAGAGGTACGCCGATTACGGGCTGCACACCGACAAGGTGACCTTGAAGCGACCCCCGGTGCCACCGAGGGCGCAGGTCTCGTCCTCGGAGATGATCCGAGTGGTCCTGGAGGACCCGACCTTGAGATTCGTGGATTCCACCTTCGGATACGTGTCCCTGTTTCCGTTGATCCTGGAGCTGATGGACGCGAATTCCCCGCAGCTCGAGAAGACCCTGGAGGACCTGACCGACCCTGACTTACTCTGGAGCAACTACGGACTGAGATCTTTGGCCAAGAACTCGCCCTTGTACATGAAATACAACACGGAGCACGATCCACCCTATTGGAGGGGAGCCGTTTGGATGAATCTGAATTTCCTGACCGCCAGGGCTTTGAATCGATACTCGAAGATCGAAGGACCCCATCAGAAGCAAGCGAAGAAGGTGTACAAGAGCTTGAGGGATAATTTGATCAAGAATGTTATTTATAATTACGAGAAGAGTGGCTACATTTGGGAGAATTACGACGATACCCTGGGTGCTGGCAAAGGGAGTCATCCGTTCACCGGCTGGAGCTCTTTGACTCTCTTGCTCATGGCTGAGATTTATTAGGACACTCGAAGTGGGAGTTCGATCAAAATTTTCGAGTCAATCGGGCTTCGCTACATGGAAAATTGAATTTTTTTCTTACTCGGTTCGACTTACGATTGGAATTTTTTTAGCGATAGGATGCTGCGACTGGGATTCTTTGGGTAGCAAATGGAATTTATTTCTATTTTTTGTTTTAAATAAACAGCGCAAATATATAATGGAACTTTGAAAGTTACGAGGATTCTCGGAGTAGCCTCGAGAGAGGATCGATACGGAGCTACACTTTCTGCCTTCGACATTCTTGTTTCATCGAGGACCTAGTCGAAGTCCTCGAGGACTGTCTAATAGCGAATGAAAAAAAAAAAAAAATAGAGATTATCGTATGAATTAAAACTAGGAAGAAGAGATTACTAAAATTACGTTTACACTGAAACTCTTTACACTAGTGGTTTTAGAAAAATTCAGGCTGTGACAGGGAGAACCCACATACGCTATTCTATGATACAAGTTTTACCATAAAAATGTTATGGATTTTTATGGCCAATTACCAAGCGAACTCAGGAATTCGTCATTTTTCGATACATTATTATAACAACGTGTTATGAAATAACGAGCAATTAACGAAGACGAACTTTGGAGAGATTTTCTTCAATTCCAAGAATTTTGGAAAATTCTTAAGAAAATCATTGTTACAAAAAAGTTCCAAATTTCGCCTTCCTGAAAATACTGGAATGTTCTTGAATGAAAACAAAAAATGCAAAAGAAAATGGAATTTTCGATACTTCTTTTACGTCACTTCTAAAAATTGGAATCGATACCTTCGATAACAAGTAAAAATACTGAAATTGCCTTCGAAACAAACTTTTTAGCGGAAATGTATTTTGAAATTTCACAGAATAGCCAAAAACTGTTAAATACTGTACCACATATTGCACTTTTATGACTGCAAATAACGGCATAATATTAAGAAATATCAGTGTCACTTCTAATGCGACCTAAATGTTGAGGTAATCAGTAGCGAAGAAGCAAAAATTCTACAATGATATCGTCGAAGCGATAAAGCCTGCGTTTAGAATCTCTTTAACTCTGATAACATGTAATCCTGCATTTAATGAAATAAAAGATGTACATATTTTCTATTAATTCTATTATTTCCTTTAATAATATTTAAAATTAATTAAGGAGATAATATAATGTTAATACTACCACTGTCCCATATTAATAGTAGCAAGTGAATATTTAGTGCTATTATTATTATGGGACATAGGTAGTATATAATAATAATAATAATACTAAAATTCATTATTTCCTTATTATTTAATAATTTTGGAATTTCTATATTTCGCAAATTTGTATATTTGCCGCCACGAAAATTATACTTGCGCAGTAGCATTGCGCATGAAAGAAACATGGAAACGAATGGAACCAAAAACTAAACAACGCAAATAAATTGATTCTAATCAAATTCTGTTAAAAATAAATAAAAATCCATTCCCGTAAAAATTCCTTAATTAAAAGTAAAGAGGAACTAGATAAATAAATAAAAATCGTGAAAGGGAGGAAAAAATAAAGAATGTCGAAAATAACGGGTTACGATACGCACGACGACGGTCCAGGTTTCGTGGGAATTCGATTTTGTCAGGAATGCAACAACATGTTGTACCCGAAAGAGGATAAGGACAATAAAGTCCTCATGTATGCAGTAAGTATCACTATATATATGTAAAATGCAAGAGTCGAATGTAAATTATTTTTGAGGTTAGGTTCCTTCAAAAAATAAAAAATAAAAAAATGATCCAAGGAGTGCCAAAAAAATGTTCCCCTTTTTTCGGCACATAAGGGGCCCTTTTTTTTACTAAAGGGCCTTTTTTTATAAAAATGAAAATGTTTATAATAATTATTTTCATAATTTTTTCAATCGCTAAGCGATTCCTCAAATTCTAAAATTTTTAGTGCAGAAACTGCGACTTCAAAACCCTGGCCGATAACAATTGCATCTACGTCAACAAAATCATGCACGAGATCGAGTAAGTTCAATCGAATTTGAATGTAATTTTTTTTTTTTTGGAGAATTTTCCAGTTTTCATTATTTTTAGTGTCTCAGAATTTTTTAATTTATCTCGCACTGATTTTTACACTATTCTTTCTGCAGCGAACTCACCCATATAGTAGCGGATGTAATCTCGGATCCGACATTGCCCAGAACGGAAGAGCACCCGTGTCCAAAATGCAACCATCGAGAAGCGGTATTTTTCCAGGCGCAGACCAGAAGAGCTGAAGAAGAAATGAGACTTTATTATGTTTGTACGAATCAACATTGTTCGCACAGATGGACGGAATAAAGCAAATGCAATTTTTTGGTATTCGATCGATGGGACTGACAAACAACCGTCGTTTTTGATTCCGGGCGAGAGTAATTTAAGATTAAAATAATTTATTATGTTTTCTATTCGGGATGAAGAGTTCAATAAAAATCACTCGAAACTACACTAATTCTGAAATTTTGAATTTTCATTTATCCAGAAAATTATTAATTTGTTTACATCAATATTGAAAATAAGACAAAAAGGTTTTTTTTAGACAAAATTTTAAAATATGGAAAGTTTACGATTAAGGTAAGAAATGTCGCTTTTAAATTATTAACAATTTTATACATTTATTTACGCAAATTATAATAAAGAGAAATCAAATTTCTTGGAAATTCTCGATAATCATCTTTTTTAGTTTTTCAAAATTTTTCAGCCACTAATAATTCCTGAAAAAAAAATTTATTTTTAAATGAGAAAGAAGGAATGCATCTTCGTCGAAAAAAAAATTTGATTAACAAAACGTCAGCAACTGAAACCCACGTGAACGTTTTTCTTGCGACGTAACAGAAAAAAAAATGATGCCAAACTCGTGATTTTTCTCTTATTTGCTAACGTATATGTCATTTTTGTGTCAACAAGTTGCACGTGTGGTCGGTATATTTTAGTTAAACAAATTGAAAACCATCGAAACATCGAGACTCGATTAAAAAACAAATTCTTAACTTTGTTTCTCGAATCGATGATTCAATTCGGAGCAAAAGTCGAACATGGAATAAAAAACTTTTTCAATTTCTTTCTTAATTGACAATTTGTGAACAAAAAATTGTGTATCGATAAATTTTCTACTTCGATAATATTTCGAATTCTTTAATTTCCAGGTACACCTTTTTTGGAGACTCGGAATGACTACCTAAAAAATGTTCGACCCTCCCCCGAGTATCGATCGAACCTGAAACTTCTTTGGAATGAGCTTTTCGAAAGAAAATTTTGATCTTCGAGTGGAATAAGATCGAAAAGTCTCCGAGTTACCATCGAACGCAGAAGGAATCGAAGCAGATATTTTCTTGCCCCTTGATCGTTATTGGAATGTTATTGTTTGTTGGTGAAAAACAGAAGTAGGAGGGACATTAATAGAGCAATAAAACTTTGATTTCCATCATCCTCCATTCATCGGTGGAAATTCCTGCTGCTGTGTGCCCCTATCCGTCGAATGATCGAGGAATTGCCACCGGTTATAGTTGAAACTGATGACGATGATGTCGAGGTCGATTTAAGTGCATCTAAGTGAAATCAATTAAATAGTTTCCATGGAATCAATTGGTACGGGAATAATAATAATTCCTCTTCTTGATATAACAAATAAAGTAGAGCAAACGCGCACGTCAAGAAGGCTCGTCTCGACGTGGCTTTGAAAATGCGTTTGCATCTTCTCGCTCGCGACGACGTTTGTTTAAAATTAAATCCCAGTTCTTCGTCTTCTTCCTCCACTTCTTCGTCTTCTGATGATGATGATGGTGATGATGCTGATGAGGAGGATGCTGATGTCGATGCCGATGACGACGAAGCGCGTCCTCTAGTTCAGTCTCAAGAGCATATCAGAACGGTGCGGATACCGTCGAATGTTGTTTTTTTTTGTTGTTCATTTTTTGTTGTTCCTCCTCTGTAACAACAACCGCGATCAGAGAGGAAACTATATTTTTTTTTCTCTCCGTACCGTTAATTCTCGAGGAAATTAATTAATTCTCTTCTTCATCGATAGCCTCTTCGAGTTGGAAATTCCTGTGGGAGGAAATTAATTCTGTTTTTCGAGTTTTGCCCAGAAAACAAGGTAACCAGATTTCTCGAAGACCGAGTTCCTTTTTTTTTGTAGGTTTCGAAGTGATCGAAGAGTCTGCGAGTGCGATCGAATGCATCCAGGACCTTCGAGACTCGAATGTTGTGGATTTTCTGGAAATTCTGGAATTTTTTAATCGAAGATGGAGAGATTTAGTATTAATTTTGAAATTGGGAGTCTCGGAATCGAAAATGTAGAATATTTAATTGGATTTGAAAGTTCTGTTTTATTCCAAGTTTATTTCATCGGAAAGTCGAGTGTCCAAATTTTAGGAAATTCGATCTCGAAGCGATTCTAGAAAATTACATTTTTACTCGCTTTCCCGAAATTTTGTATAATCAGGCAATTATTTGTTGTGGGAATTCTGATAAAAAAGGAACTATTATTCTGATTTTTTTATATATCTTTGAATTGATTCACCTTCGGAATTTTCACTTTATAGACACAAGACTTATAATTAGCTGCAGATGGGGAACGATTGCATCGCATGCTTATTCATAAGTAATTGATTCATACATACACTAACACATGATTCATTATAGATTTCATTTGGAAAAAATAAACTCTTCATCCAAATTTTCTAATTTTTCAACTGCAATTTATCTAATTACAAATGTCCTTTTATTTATAATTTTAATTGGAAAAAATCATGAATATTCACAAATTTCTGAGTCTCCGAGTTACAAATTCATCGAAGGTTCCTCGACTCCAAAACCTTCGGTCGAAATGATTCATCGATAACGTTTTACAATCGGATAGTTATCATTTTAAATAAATTTTAATGTAGTATTTCCTCGAATAAACTAAAAATTGCCTATTTTATCCACTTCGAATTGCCTATTTCCAATAAAAAAAATTCAGGATGATCTTCGATGGATTTAAGTGACCGATCGATCGATTCCGAAGGAAATTCCTAACCGATTCGATAATTGTTCGGACAGTTTTAGTTTTCTATCGATACAAATGCAAATGCAATTGCAACTGCAAGGAAGGAGTGTCAGCAGGTTACTACTAGCCTTGATCCAAAGCCAAATATTTGACAGGGAAAGCGTGCAGTTGTCACACACCTATGCTAATTTTATTCGTATCATCTACGTCTTATAAAATTCAATGAAAGCCATTTAATTTCTATCTATAGGTGTTCATATACGTGAAATTTCTTATGAACTTAATGCTCCTTTTCGTCGCTTTCAGGTAAATTTATCTTCCGCCCAAACGCAAATTCAATTCCGCCAGAGACCAAAAATCATCTGTTTTCATGCACAAAACTCTCGTCTATTTTTACTATGCAATTCATATTCCGACTATAAACAGTTGTAAACAATATGTGAATGCTTGTTATTCATTCTTCTCTTATTCACGAATTAAGAGAAGAACTTCACGTGTCTCAAAGACTTCACGTGGTTTTAACATCATTTTCAAAGTCAATGATCCCACGATTTTTTATGTCTTATTCCCTTTTTTCTCAATTAATTTTTTCCTCTTTTTGGGAATTATTTATTTCCTTCAATTATTTATTCATTTAATTCGAATGGAAAGAAATGATAAATTCGAAATATTTTTTAATATATTTTGTATAATTTCCGGCTTCTAAAATTTCCATGAAATTTTTTTCTCCAAAATTTCTTCAGTTTCCAAAATATTAAAAAATAGTCTGATTCAGAATACTTCAAAATTAAGCTCAGATTATTTTTAGAATCCCAAAAAATCCACAATTTCGTGACTCTAAAATATTCTACAAACTCCAAGAATTTTTTTTCTGCAAATTTTGGAATTTCTAAAAATACAGTAATTGAAAAAAATCTCAAAAATTGAAATTCGCGGATTCTTGGATTTTCCAAAAAAGTTTCAATATTTTTTTTCGTTAGTTTTCCAAAAATTCCCAATTAGCCCCAAAACGACAGCGTTTGTCTGCCGGAGAAATTCATAAAATGAGAAAACGGTGCTAAATTTTTTTTCTGTCGCGCTCAAATGAAATAATTAGCCGAGGCACGTATTAAAAAGGAAAAAAAAAAGTGTACGTTTAACACGACATATCTTAAAAGCCAGCCGACGTGGTTCATTATGAAGTGCCGAAGTTATGCAACTGCCGTTTTAATTTTAACTTGGCGTCTTCGCTATACCTATACCCAATGTCTAGTTAGTTATTTATTTCTTCTCTTGTTTTTCCATTACTCGATTTTCCCTCTTACTTGAATTTTACTCTCCACGTGCTACTGCTGTTTCTATTTTTTAAAATATTCTCACGTATGTGTCTCAATTTTGTAACTTTCAACCTACGTCTTTTAAACGATTGTAAACAAAATTATAATTTCTATTTTTTTTATTCCCCCGGAGAGAAATTCTGAAATATTTTTTAGAAGCTTTTTGTAATTTTTATAATTTTTAAAAATCAATAATTTATTCGCCCCCCCCCCCCCCCCCAAAAATAATAAAAATTCGAAGTTCTAAGAATTCTCAAATTTTTTCGAAAATACAGAAAAATAAATTTCTCCAAATTCGAGATTCTAAAAATTTCGAAAAATTGCTAAAGTGAAAAAATAAATTTTACTCCATAATTTGAAAGAAAAAAAATTCCTGTTTTTCACCAATTTTCTAAAATTTATTTAAAAGAATTTTTTTTTTTTTTTCATCAACAGTGCTGACAATTAGCGCATGATCAAATTGAAAATGGACAGAGATGACGACGACTTCGGGGAAGGATTCATCGCAGAATCTCATCCGCTGCGACCGACGCATCTCCAAGTGCCATTGGGGGGCTCCAGGGCACCCAGTATTAGCAGCAGTG
Source organism: Gasteruption jaculator (assembly GCA_949825005.1). Taxonomy (NCBI): domain Eukaryota; kingdom Metazoa; phylum Arthropoda; class Insecta; order Hymenoptera; family Gasteruptiidae; genus Gasteruption; species Gasteruption jaculator. The sequence goes on from OX463776.1 coordinate 8,508,772, forward strand.
TCAGTGATCTCGATGCACCCATTTATACCCGGGAAACCACTATCCCATTGTCGGCAAAGAAGGTAAGAAAATGATTTTCTTCGAATTTCTATTAATCCTAATTTTTTTAACGAATTTTTTTTCCACCGAGGGATGGTTTAAAAAAAAGAGTCAAAAATTGAAACGAAGATTTTCTCGTTCGGGGTAAGAAAAAAAAATGTCGTCTCGTTTCCATGTAAATTAATTTTCAAGGAATTTTCTCGTTTCCTGCAATTAATTGGAAATTTCCTTTTCCACTAATTCAGGAAATTGTAAATTGGATGCAGGAGATTGCGAAGGGAAAACTATTATTATTATTATTATTATTATTATTATTATTATTATTATTATTATTTTCTTTCTTTATTTATTTAATATAGAAATTTATTAATTGCAGAAAATTAATAATTGAAATTAAAAGTATTCGAGTTTTAGATTTTCCTTTTAAATTTAAAAGGGATTTCGCGGCTTCTCATAGAGAGCAGCACCTGTACCGATCTATAGATCCACTACGGAGCGTCAGTTTGAGATATTTCCGAGCGGATTCCTTCCTTTCCGGCGGAAGACAATGAATTTTTCTTCCCCCGTTTTAAATAAAAACGCGGGAAAAATTCTGAAGATTAATCGCGAACATTTCATATCAGCGAAATCACGTATTTTTTTTTATTATCAAAATCACGAGAATTGCCGATTTAATACGCCGGTGATACTTTTTAGTATTTTTTAAGTAAAGTATCTCATTCCAAGCGGCAATATTTCATTACTCACCTCGAAATAATTATTTGCAAATTTACATACCCCGAGATATGAAGTTTCAAAATAGCAAACACAAATAGAATCGCTGCTCAAACTAATACAAAACCAAATCGTGAAATCCTACACTGGACTAATTACCAGGGTAACAATCTCAGGGAAATCAGTTTAATTAAATTGCTTCTCGGATGAGTTCCCTGTTAATAGGTCCGTCCCGGGTCGGGTTTCTCCTCGTGCCCCTGTTTACCCGCGCAAAATAAACACAACCGAGGCGTTTCCTTTGAGGTGACAACCCCCTCTCAAATCCTGTCTTATCGGGGTAGTGATTTTCTGATTTTTCAAATATTTCAATTTTCCCAATTTTTCCAATTTTTCCAAATTTTCCAAATATTCCAAATTTCCCAACTTTTCGAAATTTCACTGGTACCATTTCGCCCCCATAAATTACCATCCACCCTTGAAACACCCCTAATTAAAAAAATCAGCAAAACCAAATAACATTTCATCAAATCCTTCGTCCTTGCTTGACCTTGTCCCAAAGGACGAAATCCGACTGACTTTTGCGTCATACGTTTGGGGCACTCGAGGGATGATGATCCCCTCCAACCCCATCAACCCCGTAGGGGTTGTTTCCATTTATGTGTGTGTGTGTGTGTGTGTGTTAAATATGTGTGTGTGTCTATGCGAGTGTGTACTTGAAACGCTTGCGCCCTGGAAGTTCGCGTAGGACGCCAGGCTTTATAAGCAACACCGGGGATCGAAGCCAAAACCCTTCGGAGTTGACGTTCCAAGAGCACGCGCGGTACCGTTTTCGGCACCCAAGAAGGTGAGTGACAAATTTTCGGAAACGAAATTACGTCGAAATGCCCCAAACTTTGCCCCTTGAATTTTTTCATTCACGGGGTAGGTGTCGTTTATCCGGGCACCGGCGGGGGGTCGTTAATTGGAACGAAGCGAATCCGCGTCGTGTCGATCCGTGTCAACCTGCAAAAGGTTCGGTTCACATCCGACCGTTGGCACAATTGTGGCCGAATGACACCTCTGACCTTCGGCAATTGAGCAAATCCGAGTCGAAGGGATTTTTTTTTCGCCCCCGGGATTTTTTTTCTTCCGATTTTTGTGGATTCCGTGACGGATTTCGAATATTTTGAAATGTTTGAAGATTTTTGAATATTTGAACATTTTTTTTCTCGGATTTTTGACAAAAGGTTTCGGCTTGACCTGGATTTTATAAAAAAAATAGAATTTTGTCCAGGATTTTGACGGAGAATAGGGAACGTTTTTTGAATTTGCCATTTTTTGGGGGTTTTCAAAGAGAATTTCGGATTTTGCTGGACTTTCATAGAAATTTTCAGATCGTTCTGGATTTTTCTAGAAAAATTCGAATATTTCTGGAATTTAATAGAAATTTCGGGATCACTCTGAATTTTAATAGAAAATTTTAGAATGCTCTTGACTTTCATAGAAAATTTGGGCTTCCTTTAGATTTTCTTCAAAAATTCATGCCCTGAATTCTTGCGGAAATTTTGAAACGACAATTTTCATGGCATTTTCTTTACTTCGAATTTTTCTATAGGCTGAAAAATTGAAATTCATGGATTTTTTAATTTTCCGCGGTGGGATTTTTTTATTTTTTTATTATTATATTAAAATAATAATAATAATAATAAATAATATTTCTATTTCTAATAATAAAAAAAAAATCCATCCACTCGTTTTTTTTTATTTCTTTTTTTACGTCACACGTGGGACGTTTTGGGATCCACGAGAAAATGCGAAGCAACAGGGTACCATAGGATTTCACCTACACAGACGCACTTTACACAAGCGCATGAGTATGTGATTCCAGATTATCTCCTTTAACAAAAGGCGAAAATTTTGACCTGGCATGACCATAAGTTATGGCACTGTGCCAAAATTGTTGCATTTTTAAGATCAAGAGTATCAAGCCAATACATTTTTTATTAATTTTTCCCATATTGTACCAATTTCATAAACTTATCTATCCCATAAATTAGAAAAAAATATGAAATTTCTCAAAATTATTAATTTTTCCCACATAAAATCTACGAATTTATAAATTTGTCCGATGTGAGATGAACAAATTGGAGCGTGGACGTGAACGTAGACGTATACGATAGCAATAGTTTGAAATGTGACTTTGACTTTGATCTTGCAACCGATTTAATTGGCAACCCAATTAACCGCAGTGACGTCACTTCGTCCATGCAAATTCTTGCAACTTTCAACCGATCGGACTTTTACCCCACCAACGAAGGGTGAAATTTCACCGGGTGACGTATTTTCTTTGGGGACCATTTTTTTCGTGACGCGTGATCCGTGAATAATAAAAGGAAAAAAAAAACGAAAAACAAAAATTCTTTTGTTTTTCTCCACTTATTCGTTATTTATCGCATTCGGCTGGATTTCAACACGGACTTGGCAAACTTTCAAGTGGACGGATAAAGGGGATTAGGGATCGATCGTCAACGACGCTGATTCGCTTTTTTATAGATGTATAAAAAATAAAAAAGCTCAGGAGGAATGTAGGAAAAAATTGAGTTTTGTGTAATTTTGAGGAAATAATTTTAAAAAAAATATTAGGGGATGATCGAAAATGGAAAATTGTAAATTTTTAATTATTATTAATTATTTTAGATTGAAATTTGATATTTTTGACGTTGTTCAATTTTTTTCAAAGAAAAGCAGGTGATAACAAAAAATGGGAAATTCCAGATTTTGCAAAAATTGAATAACGAATTTTTGGGAGAAATTCAAATTCATAAAATTGTCATCCCCTGAAACGCATATAAACAAAAAAAAGTCGAGGAGGAAGAAAAAAAAAATAAAAAAGACTCACGTATGCCACTTGGTACCGCTGTCACGTATCCTTTGTCAGCATAAGACGTCTTAAATGCTGTCAATTGGACGTGGTACCATTCACCCGAGGGTAGCCCTTAAAAGGAACAAGAATGAATTTAGGTTCATATAAAGGCATCAGAGAATCTTTATATATATATATATATTTTTTTTTTATTTATGGTACACATATGGTACATATATATATATATATTTTTTAATTTGGTACGCACGACTATGCGTGTAGAATTCAGATAACGACGAGTTATCCTATAAGTGGTCCCATTTAATAATTAAGATCATGTAGATAACCACTCGTCTTATGTTTTCACAATTAACCACTTCACGATAAACGTCGACGTGACACTCGTGTATCGATGGCAAACATAATGTATAGTGTCTAGATATGGTTCTAGTACATCTACATGTAACTAATTAATTATTCAAACGCATAATTGATTAACATGTAAACATGTAAACATGCAATTCAATAATATGCGAAATTATAGAAAATGGGAAAAATCTTCGAAATGAATTATTGTTATATATAAAAAAATCGAAATTATTAAAAAAATTGTTGTGTGATCCAAAAATTAGAAATATACAATTTTTGGAAAATTATTTGAAATTCAAAAATTTGAAACATACAAATTGGAAAATATAATATATTACAAATATTATAATTTCAAATTCCAACATTCTGAATAATAAATTCCCAAATAGAAATTTTCAATCGCATTTTTTCCGATTTTCTACGTTCCATGATATTTTTTTTTCTTCTAAAAAATTAATAGCATCCTAATAAAAAATATAGCTTCATTTTTTTGTTTGTTAACCGCAGCTACCGACTGAAAAATGGAGATATCAAAGGTACGTTGTCGACGAAATTTCCAAAACCTCAGTTCACAGATTTTTTGTACGTTACCCAAATATTTCTCATAATTAACCACGAATTATTTTTACTAATTCAATCGCAAACAGTCAAAAGAGGAAATTCAGGAGCAACCTACGACACCAACGGCTCTGGCACCGGCAAATAAGGTTCGTGTGTAACAGCAATTAAATTATTAATCTCGAGTCGTCGATATCAAAAATCGTATCTTGTAAATTCGTTCGTTGCAATCGAGTGTCGAGTGGCAATTACAGATTATCGTTATCTCATTATCATTTCCATGCTGCAGGATCGTCCCAGTGCCAATAAGGAATTGGTAAGTTTCGTCATTAGTAATTCTTTTTGTCCCAAAAAATTAAAATTAGTAAAAAAAAAAATTGTTCTGTGATAAAAAAATTTGAAATATAATTTGTGGAAAACAATTTGAAATTCAAAAAATTTACATAGGAATCGAAAAATTCCAATTTTCTAACAATCCATTGCAAATCATTTCAAACTCAAAAATTGGAAATTGAAAAATTGAAAAATTCCAATAACTTCTAATTACAAATTAGTACCAATTCCGGGGAATTAATCAGGACAAAAAATTCATTTCCCTAGAAAATTCATTTCTTAGAAATTCCTAGAAAACAATGAAAGTCTAATTTCTCCGAAATCTCTCCTTCCTTCGAATTTCGGGTTTCCCGAATTTCGGGTCTCCTTGATTTTTATTATGGGGAATCCAGATACCATCCGCGTAAATCCACGAGTTCACGCAAAATCGCGGAGTTCGATCGTAACGAAGATGGGAGGGAATTCCCAAATTGAAATGCGATATATCGGCTGGCAATAATTTTTTTCCTCCGGTTTGATAACCCGACACCGAAAAAAAAAAAAAAAAAAAAAAAAATAGCCTCGTGCAAGTAACTTATACACGCTCTCATCGATAATCCAACCATGGCGAGATATGAATTTCAAGTTGTCCTGATTTTCAAGTTGGCGATGAGGTATATCTAGTATAATCACGTAACGCGAGCCCACGTGGCACGATCGTGGGCCACGGGAGACCGAAAATGTGCACCCAACAATTGATATCCGGCCTTTTCGCGTCTTTTGCCACATCCCCAATTATTCCTGCCAATTATTAATTGCGAGCTTAAAGTTTCCACGCGAGACGATTATTATTTGTTATATAATTATATATTATATATATATATATATACATATATATATATACATAATGATCGTGAAGAAATTCATGAGAATTCCGGGAACCCGACCCAAAAATCAAGTGCAAAAGGGAGAGAATCTTCTTATCGCAATTATTTTCGATTACGTTTTTAATTAATAAATTATCTTTTGTGACGTAATCATTTTTTTTTCTTCTTAATAATGAATTTTTTATAGAAAGGCCCGGGGGGGAGAAAGAGGGGGGCTCTTTCCCATTAAAATTCTGGAAAATATGTATTTTCTGGAAATTCAATATTTTATTTTGTTCAATTTTACAATAAAATGTGTACATTTATTTTTGTTCAATAGAAAATTATTATGTAAATAATTAGTATAAATCGGAATGAGGAAGATGTTAGAAAAATGGTAAAGAAATTTTGAAAAATTCACTCCAAATATTGAAAGATGACGTAACGTGACGCGAGGAATTGAATATTTATGAGAACCAAATTCCTGGAACCCGAAAAGAGAAAGGGAGGGAATTTTCAAAGGAGGAATCATAAGTGTGGGAATTTTTGGGAATTTTGGCATTGACCGTTTCGGTGAAAAAAAAAATTAGTAACTTAAAAATAAAATAAATTATTAAGAAATTTATTTTCCTTTTTTTTTTATTGTTCGAATTTTTCGAATTTTCCAGTTGAAAATTACTCGAATATTTCCGATTGAAAAATGCGCGAATTTGAAAATCGCAAATTGCTCGATATTGTAAATTAAAAATTGTCCAATTTTTGTATTACAAATTTTTTACTTTTGACGCGGTTCCTAAAAAAGAATCACGAATCAATCCGAAAAAGAAAAACAAAATAAATAATTTCACGAGGAATTTGGTTACTACCGGATTCTATTTTTCTTTTTTTTCCGGCAATCAATTTTTCACGTCCATTCGTCAGAGGGAATCGGATAGCCGGCAAAATAGAGCATCTAAAAGTATAAGCATAGCGAGCGCCTGTGTGCTCTCAACCACGTTTCCCTTGTCAGCCTGGTAATGGGTGGAAAAATAAATACGCGATTTCTCGAAATTTCGGGAAGATGAAAAATGAGGGAAGGGGAGGGGGATAAAAAAATAATAGATTCTAGAGTGTTTATGAAACGTGAGAAAAAGCTTCCTGGGAACGGCCGGTATCGTTTCCTGGCCAGGGGGTTCCCGACAATAATGGGCATTGTCCGGGGCATTGTCCCTCGATTTTTTTTCTTTCTCGTCTTTCCTGTCGCGAGTCACGTAAAAAATACCGAACAAACCGGTTGTAGGAAACAAAAAACTAAATGTAGCTTCGAGACTCCGTTTCCGTAGCGTTCGTTTTTCTCTTTATTTTCAATTTTTAATTATTATTATTATTATTATTATTATTATTATTATTATTGCTATTATTTTTATTTTTAATAAATTAGGTCCCAAATTTTTGAGAATTTCCAGGAAAAATAAATAATTTTCCCTCATTTTCGACCTACGCAATTTATAAAAAAAAAATAATAATTGCATCTCTCAGTCAACAAAAGGGCAGATATTATTTATAATAATCAAGGGCGATAAAAAAAATCGACTTAAGATCGCAATTGTGGTTAATATATATATATAATATATATATATATACACTTTTTACGGTGAGATGAGTATGAGTCCCACCGCACACGTACGTATCAATGACATAACTCGTTTTTTGCGATACGTCATTACAACGAGTTCCTTCAGTTGCATGCTAATTTACGAATGTTAATGCGTTCTTTAATAACAACAACTCGTTTCATGTCAATCGCCACAGCCTCGCTGCGCGAAATTCCCCGGATTCTACGTAATTCGTTCATCGGGTTATTCATCTCCGAGGCTTCCACAAATTTTATGAGAATTTAAAAATACTACAATTGGGGAATTTTCAATTTTAAAAATAAATGAAATTTTAAATGTACGAATAAATTGAATTCGTTAATTTTATTCAATCCCAATTAAATTTGCCACCGAGAGGAATCTCCTCATTTTGCAGTTACTGTAAATTTTGATTATATTTATCTTATCGAGCATTTATTTATACCGTCCCTCGCGAAATCAGAATAATTCTTAAAATATAATTTTCGATAATTTTCTGCTTAAAAGAATAATAATAATAATAATAATAATAATAATGAATGTAAAATTATGAATAATAATTCGACTCTCGACTTTTTTGTAATACGTCCCTATAATTTTTAGGATACATGGAATTTTGATTAAAGAAAAAAAAAAAATAGAATTTCTCCATTTTTAGGCCAATCGGCGTAAACTAAAAATAAGTAAATATGATGGAAACGATAGCACGGACTAGAAGCCCGCTAGGAGTGGACAATAAACATTGAAACATTGATAAGAAATCACTTTTCACGAGTTTGATGAACTTTGGACATACTATCAGCGGACATTAAAGACGCAGAGTCGGTAGACATTAGCATTATCAGTAAACCGACTGGGCTTGAGAAATGTTATAGTTTCAGTCAATCGCTGCAATGGAATAATTCCAGAACTATTGACTATAATTGCAGCGAAATTTCAAATTAAAAATTGTCCAATTACAAATTTTTTACCTAAAAAAAAAGAAAGAAAGAAAAGAGAAATTAGCAAATTCCCAATTTCCTCCAATTCCATGAAAAACCACCACCATTAATCATCCCTTGAAATTTCCCATACACGCATTGAACTCCAAATTCCCACAAATCTGTGGGAATCTGCTTCCTCGTGATGCAACTGGCCTAACTTCCTTCTTTTTTGCCCCCCTCATCCCCCCCGTCGCGTAGAAATTGCAGTTTTGGGATGCAGGCTCAAATTGCATCAGCATCAAATCCCCCTTTCGCTCAAAAACTGCATTTTCGGGGTCCAGACTCGAACTGCATCAGCATCAACTCCCCCATTCCCATAGAAACTCCATTTTCGGGGTCCGGGCTCGAATTGCATCAGCAACAACTCCCTTTTTCGCCTAAAACTTGCATTCCAGGAATGCAAGCTCGAATTGCATCAGCACCGAATCCCCTTTCGCGCGGAGTCTCCACCTCAGGGACGCAATTTCCACCCAAAAACTGCTTCCTCGGTGATCCAGGCTCCGCAATTGCGCCATCGTTGGATGCCCCTTTCGCCTGGAAACTGCCTCCTCGGAATGCAGTCGTCGTTGCATCAGCCTCGGGACGCGGATGGATGGTACTGCGTCTCCTGCAGCCTCTCACGTTACCCGAATACATACACGTCATTCGGTTAGCGGTCATAGAAAAGGGACGAGAATTGGCGTCGTTAAAGACATTTAACGTCTCCGAGAGAGCGATGCAACCGAGCGATCTCAGGTTCAATAGAACATAATGGTGAAATTGCTAGGTACCGTCACGATGACAGTCGCTCGCTGTCATTAACAGGCAGTGTCCGGTACCGGCGCGCGTGTGTAACCCACGTACACGAGAAAAAATGCGCGTTCATGTGTGCGTGCGTGTGCGTGAATGTGTTTTGTGGGACACACACTCACACACACACACGTGTGTTCCTATGGAAAAGGCTTCCAGTGGAGGGACAAGGGATAAAAGAGGGGAAGAATACGAAATACGCATTCACTTTCGGTATAAAGAGAGAAGCCAGCTCGTGCCACGGACGTAAAACTCGACGAAATTCATTTTACCCAGACCCGCGGCATAATTTAACATAAGTAACACGCGACTCGATCTTTTTTTCTTTTTTCTTTCCCATTCGTTACCGTTCCCCTCTTCTCTCGTCGCGAAAAATTCAAGCAACAATAAATAAAACCGGCTCATACGCGAGACAGCGAATCGCCGTGACTTGGGCTCGCGCTTCGGAGTGTGTGTCCGTCCTGAGGAGAACAGACCTCCAGCGATTCTCGTCAACCTTCCTTCGGACCCCGGAGACTGTGTGTTTGTGATCGGCAACGAGTTCGAGAATACGTTGATCCGTTGATCGATTTCATTCATTGATTGATTGATCGATCGATCGATTGATTGGTTGATTGGTTAATAGGAGTTGACGGGAGCTATTTTTTTTCGAGGTTTTGGATATGGGTGTCAAGTGGTTACAGGTATAATATAATATAATATAATATGATATATATATTTATTTTTAGATTTTTAAATATGTATTAATTAAAGGTTCAATTTCTGGGAAATTGAATTTTGGGGGTGAAATATTGGAAATCATGATTTTTTTTTTGAGACTAAAAAATTAGGAATTGTCCATTTATAATTTTGTTATATAAAAATTATGTATTTATAATATAGAAAATATTTTTTTATATATTATTCAATAAAATTTCAATTCCTCAGAAATTCTATTATAATTTTTGGGTAGAAATATTGGAAATAATGAATTTCGCTGGAACCAAAAAATTAGGAATTGCCCATTTATAATTTTGTTATATAAAAATTATGTATTTTTTAATATAGAAAATATTTTACATATATTTCAACAAAATTTCAATTCCTCAAAAATTCCATTTTTTGGGTAAAAATGTTGAAAAAATTGAATTTTCCTGGAACCAGAAAATTAGAAATTACCCATTTATAAAAAAAAATTTTTTTTTTAAATTGAGGATTTGTAATTTTTGTCCCAAAATTATAATTACCCCCGATTGAAAATAAAAAAATTTCCCTTTGAATTGAAAATTATTACAAACGGCGACAAAAAAATTTTCTATATATCAACAAAAATTCTGTTTAATTAAAATACAGTTTTTTTTCTTCAATAATTCGAAAAAAAAAAATCTAGGGAATCTTTTTCTTCATTTTTTGTCACTAGAAAAAATTCGTTTGTCATCAGCCAAGACGAAACTTCGGTACATTATTATTTTATTTTTTTTTTGTAAATTTTTCTATAATAATTGAACAGTCGGTAGAATAATTCCAGGACTTTGTCGGCAACATCTGGCATTATTTTTCTTCGCGCAACATATTTAGGGAGTAAATAATGATAACTTCGATAAAACGTATATTTTTATACGCTTTTGAGAAGACGAATTCTCTCAGCAGACACTCGCGTGGGCGTTTAATGCCGGATAGCCGAGAAGAAACGGAAAAATGTGTACGAAAAGAATTAACGCCGGCGAGTTTTGGAATACGTGGATCTCGTGATCGTTAAAAATATACGAGTTCCTTTTCCGAGTTGCCTTGGAATTTTCGTGAACATTGTGCCATGACGTAATCACGAGGGACCTTCGATTTTTGTATTCGAATTACCCACTTTCTGGGAAAAACGACCCACGGTCCTGGTAAATTATGGCGAGAAATTGGAATAAAAATTCAATTTTTCTATAAAATTACAGTCAAATGTTAAAAAGTGGGAAATAAAATGAATTCCCGAAAAATGTATTTTTCTAAAAAAAAGTATTTTCAAGAAAAATTGGGCTGGTGCATAATTAATGTCGGTTTTTAGATAGACGTTCCTGCATGGAAATCGTCGTTAATTATGCACCGACCCGAAACTTCTAAAAAAAATCATTTTTCCTCCCAAAAAAAAAAGAAAATATATTTTAATTCGTCCTCCTCTTCCCTTTCCTTCGTTCTGGTTTTCGGCGACTGATAAAAACGTATTTTCGTCAATTGCTTTGCGAAAACATTTGTGTCGAAATTCGTGATTTCGTCAGACATCCGTCGTATTTGGATTCGTCCGAAAAAGGAAAGAAATGTGAAAGAGAAGGACAGAGAAGAGAACGACACATGGGCGACGACGAAATTTCGTCACCGGCTCTTTTTATCATTCGTCACTTCCCTCTTTCACTTCTTTTTCCTCTTTCCTCCCATGTTGAAATTACCGGGGTCCGAGATATGATATTTGACTGACGAGATAATATTCACCCCCGTTTCCAAAAAAAAAAATTAAAAAAAAAATAAAACCAATATTTGGCTTTTAACTTTACTTTGTGATTCATTATCTCAATATCGGAGAATATCGGTCTTACACGTGCCCAAAGTCACACGTTTCGATTATTATTATTATTATTATTATTGGAAATGTATGTTATTTTATTTTTTTTTTCTCAAAAGAAGGAAAACTGAAATTTTTTTTTCCACAAAAATCTGGTTCCAAAAATTCTGGTTCCAAAAATCAATTATTATTATTATTATTATTGGAAATGTGTGTTATTTTATTTTTTTAATATTATATCGAAAATTTGGGAAATAAATATTATGAAATTATTAAAACAAAAAATTCGATTTTTGGATTCTTAGATTGAATTTCCAGGAATTTCGAAAATTGAAATTTTGCGTTGCTAATTTTGAATATTCGGGAATTTTTGTTGCTCCAAAAAAAAGAAAAAAAAAAGGTGGACGAATTCAATGTTACTGCGTATCGAGGCTCTCGATTTCGTTAATATTTATAAGAGGTGTAATATAAATAACCCTGTTTCGCAATAAAATTCCTCATCCGGGGCAACGAAAGTTCACGAGTTTGGAATTCACGTGACTTTCGGCGACAATGCCTCCTCTCGGCCCCGAAAGAAATCGTAGCCGAATTTCGATTTCGAGTTTCGTTTTATTTTTGGGGAAACTATATGTATAGTTATTTTTGGACAAACTATTTGTTGATTCACCGCGAAAACAATTGGAAAGTTTTTCCCTTTCCTCGTTTCGACTCGCTCGAACTTTCCGGGATAATAAATTCCGCCGGTTTGTCAAGCGAGCGTGGCTAAATACGTACATATAATAATTGCCTCTAAATTACACAAGGGATCAAGGGTCATTTTTTCACTTTCGCCGGAAGGAAAATATTTGGTCTTCAGAATTCGGTCGAATTCGAATCGGGCGATATTGTTTGCCTTTTTTGTTATCAAGGCAGACGAATGTTTTATTTAAACAAACCGGTTTTCTAATTTTAGAAGAAATTCTTTCCTCGTTCTTTTGTATTTTTACCAGCAAACAAGACGCAGGCTTTCCGCATCTCTTGGGCGAACATGTAAAAACTTGGAATTTATAGAAAAAAATCGACATTTGGAAAAATTTTTTTAGAACTTTCGGGAGACCCATATCCGATGTATTTTTTTCCGAGGAATCCATTTTCATTGTCGAAATTCCAAATTTCCAACGGCAAGTAGGATTTTTCCTCAAAAAACCTACTTTTTTCCAACTTGCGCTGGGATTTCGTCAAATTTGACCTTGGGAATCGATTCTACGGGAAAAATTACCCCTAGAAATGACTTGTCCAACCCCATTTTTGAAACTTTAATTTTTACCCCATTTTTGGGGGAAGGGGTAGGCATGCCCAAAAAATCGACTTTTGGAAAAATTTTTTTAGAACTTTCGGGAGACCCATATCCGATGTATTTTTTCCCGAGGAATCCATTTTCATTACCAAAATTTCCAAAATCCAACGGGAAACACGATTTTTCCTCAAAAAACCTACTTTTTTCCAACTTCCGCTGGGATTTTATCAAATTTGACCTTGGGAATCGATTCTACGGGAAAAATTACCCCTAGAAATGACTTGTCCAACCCCAATTTTGAAACTTTAATTTTTACCCCATTTTTGGGAGAAGGGGTAGGCATGCCCAAAAAATCGACTTTTGGAAAAATTTTTTTAGAACTTTCGGGAGACCCATATCCGATGTATTTTTTCCCGGGGAACCCATTTTCATTGTCAAAATTCAAAATTTCCTACGGGAAACACGATTTTTCCTCAAAAAACCTACTTTTTTCCAACTTCCGCTGGGATTTCGTCAAATTTGACCTTGGGAATCGATTCTACGGGAAAAATTACCCCTAGAAATGACTTGTCCAACCCCATTTTTGAAACTTTAATTTTTACCCCATTTTCGGGGGAAGGGGTAGGCATGCCCAAAAAATCGACTTTTGGAACAATTTTTTTAGAACTTTCGGGAGACCCATATCCGATGTATTTTTTCCCGAGGAATCCATTTTCATTGTCAAAATTTCCAAAATCCAACGGGAAGTAGGATTTTTCCTCAAAAAACCTACTTTTTTCCAACTTGCGTTGGGATTTTGTCAAATTTGACCTTGGGAATCGATTCTACGGGAAAAATTACCCCTAGAAATGACTTGTCCAACCCCATTTTTGAAACTTTAATTTTTACCCCATTTTCGGGGGAAGGGGTAGGCATGCCCAAAAAATCGACTTTTGGAAAAATTTTTTTAGTACTTTCGGGAGACCCATATCCGATGTATTTTTTTCCGAGGAATCCATTTTCATTGTCAAAATTCAAGATTTCTTACGGGAAATACGATTTTTCCTCAAAAAACCTACTTTTTTCCAACTTCCGCTGGGAATTCGTCCAAATTGACCTTGGGAATCGATTCTACGGGAAAAATTAGCCCTAGAAATGACTTGTCCAACCCCATTTTTGAAACTTTAATTTTTACCCCATTTTCGGGGGAAGGCAAACCGATCAGATCGATCAGCAATTTTCATTTTATCACGTTCTAGTGACAAAAAATTGATATAAATCCTCGGGTTTTTTTTTATATCATCGCGCCTCGATAATCAATCGATGCAGAAACGACGGAGAAGTCGTGACCCGATCGACTAAGTACAAAAATCGTTACCTAACGATGTGGAAACGAGAAAACAAGTTTCACAAGTAAAGTTCAATTTTTTCCTCCTGTGAGCAACTTTCTAACGGATTGTTTGTTCACCATCGAGTACATAAGTCCGGTACATAACACACACACACACACGCACTTAAGTAAATAATAAAATACGTATTTACAATGTACACAAAAGGTAGTATGGTGAAAATACTGAGACACGCCCCGAAAAATTGACGGGTTCCTCATTTTCCTCGGACTTAACTTCCAAATTCCAATTTTTTTTTAAAATTGGAATAAAAAAAAAGAAAATTCCAATTGGTCGTGTTTTGAAATCGCTCAATTTTCAAATTCGCTGTATTTTTGTGAATTCCTATATTTTAACAATTCCATTAATTTGAAAATTGCTATGCTCGAACCCATTTTCGAGCCGGATTGGAGCGGATTTCCTACCGTTACGCTCCAATCCGCCTCTCGATACCCTCGATCGCGACCTTAATGAGCAAAATATACGAGTAAAATAACGAACGTCCCTGAAACCGGCGCTCGCCGATGGCCATTATCCCTGAAGCGCAATACTGGGACAATTGCAATTGTCATGCATGTCTCGCAAAGTATCGACCATCGCGGATCTAGAACGATTTGGCCCAGATTTCCCAGTCCAGGCGAGCACCAACGTGCAAAATCAGTGCGTGACTGCTCTTCAACGCGAGCACGTGGGCTGGAGAAACTTTATTCATCTTTTTTCTTTTTAAACACGTCACGAATTTTAATTTACGACATAATTTGTTAACTTTTATTGCCATACCAATAATTCCACTGGAATATTTCTCCAGCGTCTCAGGTCCCGGTATTTGGGGCCCCAAATCTGGAAATTAAAAGCCCATTCGAAATTTCATAAGAAAAAAATTTCCCTATTTCCCTGAAAATTTTTTTTCTGACCAATAATTCCATTAAAATATTTCTCCAGCGTCTCGGGTCCCAGTAATTGGGGCCCAAAATCTGGAAATTAAAAGCCCATTCGAAATTTCATAAGAAAAAAATTTCCCTATTTCCCTGAAAATTTTTTTTCTGACCAATAATTCCACTAAAATATTTCTCCAGCGTCTCCGGTCCCAGTAATTGGGGCCCAAAATCTGGAAATTCAATGCCCATTCGAAATTTCAACCGAAAAAAATTCCAAAAAAATTTCCCTATTTCCCTAAAATTTTTTTTTCTGACCAATAATTCCACTGGAATACTTTTCCAGCGTCTCGTGTCCCGGTAATTGGGGCCCAAAATCTGGAAATTGAATGCCCATTCGAAATTTCAACCCAAAAAAAATTTTTTCTTAAAATTCCCCGTTTCCCTAAAATAGAAAACAAAAAACCAGGAGACCGAGTATCGTCCGTGAACTCCAAATTCCAAAGTAGAAGTCGCATCTCATGCATGAAAGAACAATACATGCGCACTTGCATCCACGTCATTGCAGTCACACATTCACACATTTGAAATTCCACACATTCGTGCATTCGTGTAATAAATACATTCGCAAAATTCGTATTCGCGATCACACATTCGTGCACACCCACACACCGTTACTCTCGCCGTCGGACACGTGCATCCGCGCGATGCATACGCAAAAGTGCAGTTTATATTTAGTACGGTTGCACCGCAAGAGCGAGCCACGCTGTTGGAGGCTCGTCCGCGGTGCAACCAGTTAGGAAAGACTTTGCCTCGACACTGAATGTCACACACACGATGCTGAAAATGCACTTTCACACACGCACGCGTATGTGCATATTTATATTATACACACACACACACACACGCGTTTGTGTCATTAACAAGTAAACGATCGTAAATGAGACAAATGGAATTCGCGTGGATATTAACCAACACCGGCTCGAGAACTGCATAACGCGCGGTTCGATGCAGTCAAGAGTCATAAAAAAAATGAAAAATGAAAAAAAAAAAAATATCGAATGCAAAGATTTCGAAAATTCACTTTAATCGTCGGATTGTTATTGATTGGCTAATTGATTAATTTCGTTATTAGACACGACGAGCATTATTTTTTTTTTTTTTCTAATGATGCAGATGCGGATGCAGATGCATCTCGCATTCCTGAGCCGCTACGTGGGCCGTTAAACGCTCCTGATTGCGAGCAATTGGGCAGAGTCGTATCGGTCGTTCGTGTCAATCGAATTATACAAATTGACCCGACCGGATTGCGCATACGTGCATAGGTACAGCATCTTTTCAGCAAAATCCCAGCAAACCCCAGAAAACCCTAGCAAAAAAAACCCTGGCTTCCAAATTTACGGAGGGTGGATGCACCGTTCGAATGGAAATTGGCATTCGTTCAGGCCGAGACGTGTCCCGAGGTTACAACTGCAATCGCAACTGGTTTTGGTGGATGAAAAAAAAAAATGCATATCCTGGGTCATTGCGTGACAGGATTTTTCTAGGTTTAGGCATTTTTTTTTAGGCTTCTACGAAAAATTTGCT
Organism: Gasteruption jaculator; assembly: GCA_949825005.1. NCBI lineage: Eukaryota > Metazoa > Arthropoda > Insecta > Hymenoptera > Gasteruptiidae > Gasteruption > Gasteruption jaculator. Next base: position 8,525,486 of record OX463776.1, read on the forward strand.
ACCGAAACACACAGAAATTCCAGGCACCAGGATCATCGTTGATCCGAGGATAACATTATTATCAGCAAGATTGCGACGGAGTTGTCGCTGATAAGGAGACTTTAGAAATGATATGTATAAATGTATATGTATGTACACACATACATATTATATATATTTACCGAGAATTTACATATTTATGTATGGATGTATGTACATACATGTGTATTATATGTATATATAAATTTCCGGTCGGCCGTGTTCTATCGAAGACGCCGCAACGTGCATGCTCATGCACATGCACACGTATGTGTGTGGCTGTACAACGTATGTACTACCGTGTGTGTAAAGCTAATTATATGCCATCCACACGTATGTACTTGTGTGCATATGTGTGTGTGTGTACGGTACATACTGCGTTCTATTGAAGTCTCGCGGTACAAAGGTACCCGAAGACACAACATGTGTGGATATCTGATCTTATTTCGAGTACATATGGTATCTATGTATGCACATATGTGTGTGTTTGTGTCTACACATGCGTGTCGGTACATATGCATGTGTTGTACGTGCATGTATGAGTACATATGCATGTGTCATGCAGCATATATACATATGTGTGTGTGTGTGTGTGTGTCTACACACGCGTGTGTGAAACATATGCATGTGTTGTACGTGTCACATACGTGTGCACACATATGCCAGAGGTGGAAAATACTAACCTTGGGGGGCTCGTCGCTGAAACGAGCCAATGAAACGTGGATATTCGCACGAGCCCCTTTCTCGACGTTCGTTTCAGTCAACGAACCCATACATACGTTACCGCTTCTATTTCTACACACATGTTCTATTCCTCTACTCTATCCTATTTTATTTCTTTCCCGCATTTTTATTGCATCCTGTGCGATTTCCAACTAAAGGTTTTCCTTTCATTGCCCGTTTCGCTTATTTATTTATTTATTTTTTGTCCTGAAAAATCCTAAGGTCTCTGACTCACTTTCAAGCCTTTTGCAAAGCCTCGTCACGTGACCTTGTATGACAGTTCATAAAAATTCATAGCAATCATAATAATAATAATTACCATAACTATCAATAAATTTCCAAATTTCCAAGATTCCAAATTTATAAATTTATAAAATTTTTAAAATTAATTCCCAAATTTCCAAGTTTAAAATTTATAATATTATAAAATTTATTTAATTATTGTAATTTTTAAAAATTCCAAACTCTCAAATTTTTAAATGTATAAAATTTATTTAATCAATATCTCAATTTCCAAATTTCCAAATTTATCAATTTCCAAGTTTCCAAATTTGTAAATTCTCTCGAAATTTTTTTTCCCAACAATAAAAAACAAATTCCCATTTTCCATAATTCAATGTACCAAATTTAAAAAAAAAGGAAAAAAAAAATTGCAAAGATCGGTGGTTTGGATACCGCGATATCCGTTTTCCTTCAATTCGCTGTCTCATTGTCTGACGGGTATATCCACAATCCACATATTGCAACAATCGCGTCATAATTACTAACGCCTCGTCATGTAAGGCCGTATTATGCACGTATAAGCCTGCCGTATCCCCAAGAAGCTGCACTTGACGGCATTTTATGCCGACAAAGCATAGAAATTGTGGGAGTGACGTGATGCACTGGACACTCGAAACAATGTAGCGATGCAACGCAATTTCTCTAATGACTTACCAATACCCCATTATGTGTGTGTGTGTGTGTAACACGCTAACTAATTGTAAGTAAATAAATAACTAATCATCCGCGTGATGAAAAAAAAGAGCGAGCCAACGAAAGAGAAAATTAAAAAAAAAAAAGAATAAGAAAAATTTGCATCCAAATGTGTACATACATACGCATGTGCATAAAGCTGCATGCATATGGATAAACTCCATGCGCGTAAGAAATGCTGATGTCAATTTCAGAAAAAAGGGGAAAACGAAAAAAAAAATACGTGTCAACGTGGCAAGCGCATACGTGTGAAAAATCAAAAATGCAATACGTCAATGCATATCTGTGTGGATACCTTTTGACAAGATTATTTTACTCTCATTGATTAAAAAAAAAATATATATATATATATACACATATATGTATAGAACATGTAATTTTAATATATTGAATGAAATTTAAATGAAGAGTATTTCAATAATGAATAGAGTATAACAGAAAAATAATCTTAAAAAAATTAAAACGAAGTTTTTCGAAATGTTTAATTAAATATCAAATCATTGAATTAATTAATTTATTATATATATTATTTTTATTATTTTTATTATTTTATCAATAAATATTATATTAATTATTTTATCAATTAATTTCTTTTGTTTTTTTTCTCTCAAGGAATCTACGTATTTCAATATTATATTCAATTAGGAAAAATATTTACCAGATATTGGTATTACGTGTGAAGCACATATTATTATCAATATTACACATATATTATCCTCACCCGTGATGCCTTTTCTTTTTTTCAATAAATTATCGATAACCGAAGAAAACAAAAAAAATCAAAAATTCCCAATGATGACATAATTTATTTACTTTCCACTCGTAAATAATCGTGTGCGTATTCAACTAACCACGGTGGTGACAACAACAACAACAACAACAATAATAATAATAATAACAATAATTGCAACGAGGCACGTCTTATCAGACGTGCCTCCAGAGACACGATACACGATAATGGCACGCCGCAAATTAATAGCTGCATTATGCATGTATTTAACGATATATATATATATAATATATGTAATATATATATATATACATAAGCAAAAAATGTTTGCAAGTCGAACATAAATATTTTTCCCCACAGCTGGCAATTCTTTGTGAAATATTGATAAAATTGGAAATACGTAGAGGAAAAAAAAAAAGAAAAACTGGACTTGCGTCGTCTTCAATGTCAAACGCATCGTTCGAACGATAGCGATGCTTTCTAAGGTGCAGCGAATTTGTGTTACCGTTATATTGTTATTACTATTATTATTATTATTATTATTATTATTATTATTATTGTTATTATTATTATTGCTATTATTATTTTTTTAATTATCCAAATATGGATCCTTTTTTTGAAATCCCATTTTTTTTGGGGGGGGGGGGGGGGTATCTTGGTCCCCTATCGGCTGGAAACGGTAATTCGATACTCGGCGAACGCATTCCCGGTGCATCTCGTGGATGCAAAAGACCGTTCGGCGTTGATGCGTTAGCGAACGGCTCCGTGAACCGTCGAGGTGGTGGTATAAGAGTCCAAGGCAGGGTGCCGACCCAGCAGTCTTTGGCACGTGGTCTCGACTGGAAGGGGGCCATTTCCAAGTTCCACAAAAACGTGACTTATTATAATACATTCAGTCTCACACGGGGCACATTAGCAGTGTCAGGGAAAGGCGCGATCGCACGATCCTCCTCCTTCTTCTTCTTCGCCTTTTTGCCTCTTCCAGCCCACGATCGCGATCGGCGCGCTCGTTTTTACGAATTCGCACATACACGCGATCCCGAGATTTTTATCGAATTAACGACCGAGCGATTGGGCGTCCGGAGTTCGATTTTTACGTTTTATCCGTATCGACGTGTCACGAGACGGTTTTCGAAAATGCCGTTTATCAGAAGAGCGGTAAGATTTTATTTTTCTCCATTTGAAAAAAATTTTTTGGGGAGATTTGAGCGAATCTCGGGGTTTTGGAATTTTCTTTCGAGGAAATTCGAGTCCATCCTCGAGCGCAGATTTGTATATTTATAGTCCACGAGGAAATTCTATCGCCTTTCTCTCGCGTGGTTCCTCTTCTCTTTGGGAATTTCAAAGAAATTTGGAATTTTTAGTCTCAGTCGAATTTCCGGGAAAAGTCGTTTTTCTGTTTTGAAATAACCCAAAAGTACCATTTTTGGACAAAAGACGAAGAATTATAAGTATTGGGGCTACACGGGGCCAGAAACTGATTTGCGAAAATTGATTTTCTGTAATTTTCGAAATTCCAGAAATTGAAATCCTTAAATTTGGAAAATAAATTCTAAAAAAGCAAAATATCTTAAAAAAAATTGGTATTAATTTAAATAATAATACAGAAATTTTGGAATTGCCAGGAATTGAAATCCATAAATTTGTAAAATTGGAATATCCAGCAATTGAATAAAATTTCAAAATATATTCTATTTATAATATTCGATTTATTCCCTGGATATTCAAATTGAAGTATAATAAAATTCGGAAATTTCTCTTGAACATCAAGTGTGTACTTGAGAGACTGAATCTTCGTAGAAGAAACGTCAACAAAAACAATAAATTTCAATAAATCCTTGTTAGATCCGGATTAGACCTATTATTTCTTGTTGGGATACCCACGACGACTGGCAACAACATTAATTAAAGCAAATACGTGCCAGGAACTTCCAATGTATAACTGACGTATATTTTTGTTGACAAATAAACCCCCAGTTTGTGGAAACAATTTTTTTTCAAGCTAAAAAAAATTCGAAATTATTGAATATCTATTAATATAATAATATAATATTATATTAAATTGATATAATATAATATAATTTATAATATAAAAATATGTATTTAATATTATAATTTTATAATATAAAAATGTATATTAATTTAATAATACTAATCTTTATTATTAACGATTTCTGCCAAAAGGCCTATTTTGGGGACAAATATTATATGACGTCACAAACTTTCAAGCACATAAATAAATAATATCCATGCAGAGGCACCAATACATAGAAAGTCTTTCTATTTTAGTTACATACGAGATACAAGTATGTAAGTAGTCGGATTTGAGCGAGACAAATGTTTGTGCATCCTCTGGATCCAATCAATTAGGCACTAAAACGGCAATTCGCCTCAATTATGTGATACGATATTCGTTTGCCTATTGGCAAGAGCTAATTTCAACAAACGTCAAGTACAAATACACGGTGTATTATTACAATTCACTAAATTGAATGATTGCGGCTTCTATTAAACTTGGACGACCACGCGAAACCATCCCTCGACTGTGTCCAATCTTATCTTTTTATTTATAAAAGTAAAAAAATAAAAAAATTTTTTTTTCTTAACCCTTTACTAATTTCTATTTTTTTGTTTTCATTTTTCAGGGTCTCAATGCCCGATTGGTCTTTGCCATTGCCGCTGCAGCTTTGGGCTCCTCTTTCCAGCATGGGTACAATACGGGGGTGGTTAACGCACCCCAACAGGTGAGAAAATGAATTTGGTAAAAAAAAATTGCTACCGAAAAATTCCTTCCGCCAAAAAATGTCCTCTTTTCCACCCAATTTTCAAAACGTTCGAATTCAAATATCTCATTTTCCTCCAAATTTTTCTTTTCCTTTCTCTGACCACCAAAATTCCGTGTTTCGTGCTCCAGCTCATCGAAGATTGGATCAGCGAGATCAAGATGAACCGAACCGGAGTCCCGACATCGCAGTCCGACGTGACGATGATCTGGTCGGTGGCGGTGGCGATTTTCTGCGTGGGCGGCATGATCGGCGGGTCCCTCGTGGGCACGATCGCCGACAGATTCGGCAGGAAGGGCGGTCTCCTGCTGAACAACGTGCTCGTGCTGCTGACCGTCATCTTCGAGGGCAGCGCCAAGGCGGCCAAAAGCTACGAGATGATCGTCATCGGTCGTTTCCTCATCGGTATCAACGCGGGCCTGAACGCCGGTTTGGCCCCGATGTACCTGGCCGAGATCTCGCCCGTGCACCTGCGGGGCGCCGTGGGCACCGTCTATCAGCTGGTCATCACCATCTCGATCCTCGTGTCCCAGGTCCTCGGCCTCGAGAGCATCCTCGGCACCGACAGCCAGTGGCCCCTTCTGCTCTGCCTGACCATCGTGCCCGCGATTTTCCAGTGCGTCACCTTGCCCCTCTGCCCCGAGAGCCCCAAGTACCTGCTGCTGAGCAAAGGAAAGGACATCGAGGCCCAAAGAGGTGAGCCCCCCGCGAATTCCTGGGACTCCGGGGTCCTTGGTACGAATTCCCTGGAATTTGGGGACTCCCAAAGGGGAGACTCCGAATTTGGGGATCCTCGAGTTCCGTAATTCCAAGAAAATGGGCCCGTTAACCCCGAACTCGGGAATTTGTGAATTTTCAGCCTTGTCCTGGTTGAGAGGCACCATCGAGGTCCACGACGAGATGGAGGAGATGAGGGCGGAGTACGAGTCCGTGAAGATGGTGCCCCAGGTGACGCTGAAGGAGCTGTTCGTGAACCCGACCCTGCGCATCCCGCTGTTCATCTCGGTGATGGTGATGCTGGCGCAGCAGTTGTCGGGCATCAACGCCGTCATGTTCTTCTCCACGAAGATTTTCAAGATGGCCCAGCTGGACACCAGCTCGGCGCAGTCGGCGACGATGGGCGTGGGCGCCATGAACGTCCTGATGACGCTGATCTCGTTGATCCTCGTCGAGAAAGCCGGCAGAAAGACGCTGCTGCTCATCGGTTTCGGAGGCATGTTCATCGACACTGCGGTTTTGTCCATCTGTTTGGCATACGCGGTGAGTTCTTCGAGGATTTGCAATTTTCCTGTACTTCTTGAAATTCGGAGGATTTTTTTCTTATTTCGAAAAAACTTTTGGGGATTTTCGAAAGACCCTTATTCGATGTATTTTTTTCCGAGGAATCCATTTTCATTGTCAAAATTCAAGATTTCTTACGGGAAATACGATTTTTCCTCAAAAAACCTACTTTTTTCCAACTTCCGCTGGGATTTTGTCAAATTTGACCTTGCGAATCGATTCTACGGGAAAAATTACCCCTAGAAATGACTTGTCCAACCCCATTTTTGAAACTTTAATTTTTACCCCATTTTTGGGGGAAGGGGTAGGCATGCCCAAAAAAATCGACTTTTGGAAAAATTTTTTTAGAACTTTCGGGAGACCCATATCCGATGTATTTTTTCCCGAGGAATCCATTTTCATTATCAAAATTTCCAAAATCCAACGGGAAACACGATTTTTCCTCAAAAAACCTACTTTTTTCCAACTTCCGCTGGGATTTTGTCAAATTTGACCCTGGGAATCGATTCTACGGGAAAAATTACCCCTAGAAATGACTTGTATAACCCCATTTTTGAAACTTTAATTTTTACCCCATTTTTGGGGGAAGGGGTAGGCATGCCCAAAAAATCGACTTTTGGAAAAATTTTTTTAGAACTTTCGGGAGACCCATATCCGATGTATTTTTTCCCGAGGAATCCATTTTCATTGTCAAAATTCAAAATTTCCTACGGGAAACACGATTTTTCCTCAAAAAACCTACTTTTTTCCAACTTCCGCTGGGATTTTGTCAAATTTGACCTTGGGAATCGATTCTACGGGAAAAATTACCCCTAGAAATGACTTGTCCAACCCCATTTTTGAAACTTTAATTTTTACCCCATTTTTGGGGGAAGGGGTAGGCATGCCCAAAAAATTCGACTTTTGAAAAAATTTTTTACAACTTCCGGGAGACCCATATCCGATGTATTTTTTTCCGAGGAATCCATTTTCATTGTCAAAATTTCCAAAATCCAACGGGAAATAGGATTTTTCCTCAAAAAACCTACTTTTTTCCAACTTCCGCCGGGATTTCGTCAAATTTGACCTTGGGAATCGATTCTACGGGAAAAATTACCCCTAGAAATGACTTGTCCAACCCCATTTTTGAAACTTTAATTTTTACCCCATTTTTAGGGGAAGGGGTAGGCATGCCCAAAAAATTCGACTTTTGAAAAAATTTTTTAGAACTTCCGGGAGACCCATATCCGATGTATTTTTTTCCGAGGAATCCATTTTCATTGTCAAAATTTCCAAAATCCAACGGGAAATAGGATTTTTCCTCAAAAAACCTACTTTTTTCCAACTTCCGCCGGGATTTCGTCAAATTTGACCTTGGAAATCGATTCTACGGGAAAAATTACCCCTAGAAATGACTTGTCCAACCCCTTTTTTGAAACTTTAATTTTTACCCCATTTTTCAGGGAAGGCCGATCCCATTTTTAAAAAATTTCCCATTTATAAATAATTGTGGCAATCATCTTTTTTTTTCTTTTATCAAATTTAAAATTACCTGAAAATCTCTCGTTCGCAGGAAACATCCCGAGCGGCAGCCTATTTCTCCATCGTCCTGGTGATCATGTTCGTGGTGCTGTTCGCGACTGGTCCAGGCAGCATCCCGTGGTTCTTGGTCTCGGAATTGTTCAACCAATCGGCCAAACCGGCGGCAACGTCCGTGGCCATTGCCGTCAACTGGACGGCCAACTTCATCGTGACCATTGGATTTTTGCCGCTCCAGGAGGCACTGGACGCGTACGTTTTCATCATCTTCGCGGTGCTGCAATTCCTCTTCGTGATATTCATCTACAGGAAAGTACCGGAAACAAAGAACAAAACCATGGAGGAGATCAGTAGCATGTTCAGGCAAATATCCTACCAGTAGTGAACAAAACCCCCATTTTAACTCGAATCAACAAAAATAGAGAAAATTCTAATATTATTGGAGAAGGAGAAAATAAGAGGAAGGACTCGAAATAGGGATTTTCCAGTTTTCCAGCTGGAAAAGAATGTGTGGCTGGAAAAGAGAATCGAAGAGGATTCGAGAGTCGCAAGTCGGGGACTCCGGATGCGAGAATGATTTTAGTTCCTAGGCACTGCAGTTTCGTCCACGACTGCCAAAGATGAATTATCAAAAAGCAAAAAAAGAAAAGAAAAACGTGGAAAAAAGCTCGTTACTATTGGCAGAAAAAATGCTGGAATAATTAATCATTTAAAAATTAATTAATATCAATCCAGTTCTTGGCTGAAAAATTGTCATTTTGTGCCAGAGATAAAATTGCCAGGGAGCAATTAATAATTTTAATATTAATTTCTACTAATTTTTGGCAGAGAAAGTTTTGTCACTTTTGGCGAAAAAAAAAAAAATTGCCAAAAAAAAATGTAATTAATAGTATCGATATTAATTACCATTAATTGAGAAACCTTTGTTATTTTTGGCGGAAGAAGAACAAAAAAAATTCTTACACGGTAATTAATAATTTTTGTATTAATTACCATTAATCGAATAATTAATAGTTTTATTATTAATCACCATTGATTTAGTGGCTTCCTTGCTGATAGTGACAAAACAATAATTTTTTCGCTGGTGACGTCACTTTAGAATTTTGATCTTCAAATTTTGATCATCCACGGTTCGATTATTAATTAATATTCGGATCGATAGCAATTGATCGATCAATTAACAGCAAATTCGAGATTTTTATATATTTTGTTTTTCCCAATTTTTGCCAGTGGTAATAGCAAATTTCTCTCGATGCCGATACAGAAAGAAAGATTTCTTCCTTCTTTTAGAGTTTTAGGAAACAAAAAGGTGTTTGTTCGTTCGTTTGTTTGTTCGTTTGTTTGTTTGTTCGAATGTATGTGACTCTAGTCATAAACAAAAAGGGTGTTTTTACATCGTCAAAAGGAACGAGTGTGCGAGAGAGAGAGAGAGAGAGAGAGTGTCTGAGATTTTCATAAGATTTTTTTTAATTAATGATACAACGAGATAACGATCTGTCTTTGTTTTTTTTTTTAATCCCGGTACGAAATGATACAAAAGGAGGAGAAACGTAAGAAGGAAACTTGAGAATAGAAGACTTTCATTTTTATTCAAGCTCACTGGTATCAAATTCAAATATTAAATGGACCGATAAGAGATGCTGCGAATTCCTCTTTTTCAAATGTGTCTTTGACTCTGTGTGTGTGTGTGAAAAAAAATTTTATTTTATTGGAAATCGATACCGAGAATTTTATTTTTTTGATTTTGTAGAAATTGTAGATTTTCAGAAGCGTATCAAAAAATGCGGGAATTGGGAATTTGAAATTTCAGTGGTCGGGGGAACCCAATTTTTGAAAATTTATTTTTGGAGTTTCAGGTTTTGGAAAAATTATGAAATTAAAAAAGGGACAAAATATGAAAAAAAAAAAAATCGTGGGAATGTGAAATATTAAGAATTTGGATTTTAATTATTGAAATATTTGGAAAAGAGGAATTGGGAGTGTGTGGAACGAAATAGAAACAGAGGTTAGAAATTTCGGTGGTTTCCTTTGGAGGAAGATTTTGAGAGCACAATATATTTTGAAAATAGTAATAATGCTGCAAATCAAATGCGAAATTGCTACAAGGAAATAGTTGTCGATGAGTTCGAGAGGTAGCAAAAGTGTGAAAATGTGGTATCGAATACAAAAATGAAATGCAAGGAAGGAAAAAGAAATTGTTTTTCTTCTTCTAGGAATTGTCAAAGAAAGAAAACAGGAGAGAGAAGTGTTATATAATAACGAGAGATATTAAACCGCAAAATTTTCCAAATTCATTCAAATTATTTCCAAAAACATTCGATTTTTCGTATTTTTCTATGGGAAAATATGCTGAAAAAAATTCTCAACGTTTTTTTAAAAATGTACTTTCAAAGAAAAAGTAATTAATTAGTATGGGAAGAAAAAAAAAATTTTTCATTTCAAAGAATATAGAATATTATTTTATTTTTTTTTTGACAAAATCGTGACTGTTGCAAAGTTTTTTTTACAAAATCCGAAATATGTGTATGAATTTTTATTTATTTGAGTAAAGAAATTTGAAAGAAAAAAGGGAACCGATAAAATTAAAAAATTAATTCTTTGAAATTTGAAAAAAAAAAATTTGAATGATCTAACAGAAAATGGGAAAATGAATGAATTTGGCGAATTTCTACATATACACACACATGCGTAATAAAAAAAAAACTTCATACCACTAATAATAATGTCATAATAATTGTAAATACAGCAACAAGAAATCATTAGTTCTTAGAAACTGCGTAGGTCTCCTTTTTTTTATAGATATTACAAACTATAGAGAGATTATAATGAAATGAATACAAAAGAATGTCGAAAACAATGAAATGTAATTAATTGTATGTACTTGTGTATACTAGTTAGCATGAACAGTGTCCCATAAATTTTCAATAAAAAACGGAAAAAGAAGGAAAAAAAAAAAGAGGCGAATAATTATGTCGTATAACGTTGTTATAGATATCAAATATATCATGTTTTAAAAAGAAAAAGTTAATAAAAATACAACCTATTTATATATCAATGTGTTTTCGTTAAATAAAAAAAGAAATCGCAATAAGAAAATTGAAAAAGGTGCCAAATATTTCCCTTTCCAAATTCTCATTCATTTCGTCCGATTATTATTGTAATAATTTTCTACGGATTTTTTTAGACCTTTTTTTTAGAAAAAAAAAAATTTCTAAAATCAATTTCGAAAATATTTCAATAGATTCTATTAAAATTTCTGCCCTAATTTGAAAATTTTCCCTCCAAAAAGATTAAAACTGAAATTTAAAATGTTTCAAGTCAATTTCGGGTTCTTTCTGAAATTCGAATTTCCCGCCCACCCGAGTATTGCCGAAGAGCGACGGAGTTCAACGTAATTTCTGTTGGACAAGCCAAATTTCAAATTTTTCATTGCAATTTAAATACTTTTGCCCACGAATATATATAAAATCTCGAAATAACCTTTAAAAAAATGAAAAAAAATATCGCAAAATATAATATATGACGTCACTATATGTAACATATAATCTTTGCTTATGTTGTCAAAATATACAATACATAAATATAACCTCAATACCAATCCTCAATTTTTACCAATTGCATTTAAAAAAAAAAATAAAAGATTCTCACGTTATTGCTCCAAAAGCCAAAAAACCACCACGATTTCGGACTTTTAACCCCCCTTTTTAACTCCAATACACTTTTATTCCACCAAAAATATTGAAACACCCAACGAGTGAACGATAATTGCAACCCTTACATGGAAACAACCCCAGTACCGATAAAAGCGACCTCTGTCTTACCGACGGTGGGTTTAAAAAGATGAGCCCCAAAGAATACATAACGGAACGAAGGAACGCGGTTCCCTAATGTCCTCCGCTACTTCTTCGAGTCTCTCTACAGTCTAGAATCCGCAGCGTTCGTGGCCGCAGTTGATTCACGTAAACGTAGACGCGTGATAGTGGAAAAGCTGCAACATTTACGGGTGTAATAACTGGCTGGGAAGAGAGACGGACACTGAAACCGCGTCGAGGGACCCGATAAACAAAGTGTCGCGGGACAAGAGGCGGCTGGCCGGGGGACACCTTCTTCGGCGATCACGGGGCCGCGCGGCGCTGAAATGGACGTGCCACTGCTGCCAGTGAAGTAAAGAGCAGCAGCGCAGCGAAAAAGAAGAAGAGGAGAAGCAACGGGAAGAAGAAGAAGAAGAAGAAGAAGAGGAAGAGGAAGAGGACGAACATAAACAAAATAACGACAACCGCGGGACTCGGGGGTGGGGGGGAGGGGTGGGAAGGAGTGTTTTTTTGAATGAAACCCGTTGGTTTGATGTTCCTGGAGGCAGGAGGAGGACTCGAGACGCTCCGAGCGGCCGCCGCGGATGAGCAGGAGAGTCGCCGCGTCGACGGCGGCGCTACTAAGCTCGGAAGATGTCAAACGCCACATTGCTGTCGTCGTCAACAACAACAACAACGATTCCCTCCTGCTCGACATTCGTAAACGGCGTGGACAAGATCCCCAATAATAATAATAACAACAACAACAATCATAACCACAGCCACCATCACAACCACCACAGTCATCACAACAATAACAATAACAATAACAATAACACCGGTACCGGGAATGTCGTGGTCGTCGTAACGACGAACCTCGAGAGCGACGCCCCCGGGGGATCGATAACTTCGCAATATCGCGATAATTATCACGCCGGTAAACACTTACTCGTGAATTCGCTGGAGCTCAGGTCCGGCAAGAGGGCTCTGCCGGAAGTGGACCCCGGCGGCCGTCAGCTGCAACTGGCGGACGTCGACGACGAAGACGACGACGACGACGACAATTGCGGCGGCCCCAGTACCAGGACCGTGACCTTAAACATGGTGGCAGCTATGAACGAGCATCTGACGTCATCCACGAGTACCACCGGCACCGGCAACAATAACAATAGTAGCGCCACCGAGAGCGGCGGCAACGGCAACAATAACAATAGCCTGATCAAAAACGAGTACCAGGCCAAGGAAGAGGTGGAGGAGGAGGAGGAGGACCAGCACCAGCAAATTCTGATCCAGAACCAGACCCAGCACCATCATCAAGTGACCTCGGTGCTGGCGACCACCACGACCTTCCCCTGCGACTTCGACCACATGTACGCGAGCATGACCGACGGCGGCGCGACGCCGGTACCGGCCAGTGCCGCTAGTAGTAACAATAACAATAGTAACAGTAACAATAACAGCAACAACAATAATAATAATAACAATAACAACGTCGTGGCGAGTGTTAGTGTGGCCGCCCTCGGCGTGAGTCCGCTCCGCGGAAACGAGGCGCGCCAGAGCGACCTCAGCGAGGTCAAGCACCTCAAGGAACTGCTCCTGCTGCACCTGGACCTCATACAGCAGCAGTCCGAGCAGATAGTCACCAAGGACAAGCTCCTGGCGGCGCTCAAGCAGGAGAACGAAACGGTAGGGGGTCTCCGGTTCTTCCCTCCCCCCTTTTTCTTTTACTTTTTTTTTATTTTGTTGCCTGCGAGGTTGTTTGGGACGTGGTGGGTCTGTGGTTCCGTCTTTGTCCGTTACCGGTGGCTTTTTTTTCTTTGTACATGTGTATGTGTGTGTCTGGATACATATACATGTGTGTATATACAAATAAAGAAACGCGAGTGTGCCGGGGTTTCGGGACTTTGGGGAGTCGAAGTTCAAGGTCAATTCGCGACTCCTAATTTTGATTGAGTGAAATTTCCTCGTTTTTCTACATATATATGTGTGTGTATATGTAAGTAACGGTGTAATTTAGGATCCCGAGGGTTTTAGAGGTTTCGTGGGAATTCTCTTGTTTTTTTTTCTTTTTATTTGTTTGTTTGAGTCCTCCTCCTCCCCGCGAAAGCATAAAAGATCAAGGATAAAGGAAAAATAAGGAAATTAATAAGCTTACGATGCCGTCCGTCCCGTTTCCGATTCTTTTTTCTGTTCCTGCGTACGTCGTTCGTCGTCGTACCAAAGCAAACGGATAAATAGTTAACGAATTTTCCCGGCTTCGTTGGTTACGTCGAGCGCTGTTTCGTTGTAAACTGACGCCTAGCGGGAGTTTGACGAACTTGCTATGAGACGGGTGATTTTGTTTTCTTTTAGCGCGAAATTCGATTTTTCTTTCTTAGCGTTAATAGTGATTATCAGGATTTCATTTGCTATTAACAATAATAATGGTAACGATTACGACCAGTAGTGCTGATAATAATGATAGATTATTATTATTATCATTATTGGTTGCTTTCTTTCCTTTTTATTTTCTTTTTGGTATCTTGAGTTCAGACTTTGAAGGAAAATTGTTCCCATGTAATTTTACATGTTTATTTTTTTGTCTATGGAATTTGGGTTTAAAATATACTCTAGGTAATTTTAATATTACAAATAATTTGAATATAATTATTTTTGCGGCTGAGAAATTCCCTCAGTTTCAACAACAATTCAATAACATTGTTGGCAATTTATTATTGTTGGATATAAAAAAATCTAAAATGGGGGTAACTTTCCAAAATTTGATACCAATTATATCTTATAATTACTGACTCTTTTTTTATCAAACCACGTTATTCGAAAAACTTTGACTCGGAATCGACACTCTATAATATTCCAACCGAAGTTCGCTTCCACCGGATCAATTATCTTTAATATATACAATTTTTTTTTGGAGACTACGAACCAGAACAATTTAAAAAAAAATTATGCATCTCGAAACGCCACCAGAAATCCCTATTTTAAATTACTACAATCTCGCTAGACAACAAACCACCAGGACTCGATGTCGCTCGACACCAAAATCGAAGGAATCCTTCCTCGATTCCTTCGCTCGGCTCGTCGATAAGCACACTCTTACTTGTCGATTCCTTACAACTGGTTGTAAACAAAGCTAAATCCTTGTTTACAATTTTTTTTTTCTAGTTGAAGCTACGTTTGGAACGAATGGACAGACGAGTCAATCTTCAGAAACTTCGGTCTGAAAACATTGAAAGTTCCTTCGTCGCATCGTCCACCTCGTCGCTGTCGTCTTCGACTTTGGACCATTCCTCGACCGGTGCGAACTTGAATTCGTTGAATGCGACTTCCGCTACGACGACCACCACCAGCAGCGGCACGACAGCATCGACCAGCGAGCATCATCACCACCATGGGAGGAATTCCCAGCAGCCGGAGACGACCAACAGCCTTCCGTATAACGAAAGCTTCAAGATTCGCTTGAACACCAGCGGTGGGATCACCACGGTGAAGCAGGATTTCCTCGAACACCATCACCACCATCCGAACAAGCACCACCATGAAATTATGAAACAGGATTCGAGCCTGAACTCGAATTCGACTTCGAATTTCCGGACAGCCACGAGCACAGCGAACCCCAACACCACCACCACCACCACCTCCTCCTCGACCTCCGACTGGGAAGTGGTCGGTGGGTCGAAGAAGAAACGCAAGTCCGACCCGACGCCTGTAAATAGTAGCAATGGCAAGAGGAAGCGAGGAGTCTCCTGCTCTTCGTCCTCGAACAACGATTCGGCGTCCTTGAACCTGACCATCGACACCAAGAACCTGGTGAGCGAGAGCTCCAGGAAGCTGGAGAAGAAGAGCAAGGCGCTGGTGAGCAAGAAGGAGTGTTACCTGACCACCGAGGACCACTATCACACCGCGGTGGGCGAGACCGGGTACACCCTGAGCCTGAAGGAGGCTGCGAGTGAGAGCGGAGAGAAGGTGGAGAACTCCAGGTGTCTGGAAGTGCCCAATTGGAGGGTGAAAATTTATACCAGTTGTTACACGATGGAGGGTACGGAGAATTTGGACGATGAGATTTTTCACAAGAGGCACCTCAAGCTCGAGAACGACGAGAGGAGGCGGAAGCGATGGGACGTTCAGAGGATAAGGTATTTTCATTTTTTATTATATTTTTTTTTCATATTGCTACTATTATTATTATTATGATTATTGTTATTGTTAATAATTTTATTTGATTTTCCTTCGAATTTTCATTTTTCATATTTTGGAATTTGAAAATTAGAGAATTAGGAAATTATTATTTTAATATTATAATTATGTATTTTAATATATTTTATTTTTTTTTTTGCAGGGAGCAAAGGCACATAGAGAAATTAAAACAAAGACAAGAAAGACAAAATCACCAGGCGACCTGTTACAACACAAATCACACAGGACCTTGTCCCTCGGTGTCGGAGGAAGACACCTTAACTACTTTATGGCCAGATGTGGACCAGTTACAAGGTTTACAAGTGGATCCACAGCTTCCAGTCACGGCATTTGGATCTCCCATACCAAGTTTTACACCCAGGTATTGATTCCTCTATTTAAAAAATTTTTGTTTAATTATTATAATTCATAATAACGAAATTAGCTACTACTGCATTTTTATTAATTCAAGAAAAATATTATTATTCGTTTAGTTCTAATTTTTTTTTGTCTCCTACAATTTATGAAAATAGAAAAATTATTTATTATAGCAATTATAAGTGTTTTCTAAAATCGGTAATTATTTTTTGTTTTTTTTTTTCAGTGAATTCTCATTACCATGGCAAAGCATGACCCGATCGAAGCATCGTCGACCAAAAAGATCGACGGGTAGGAGAAAATCTAGGAGATAAAATCAATTTTCGTTTTAATTTTAATTTTTTTTTTATCCCGTCGACCTGTGAATAAAACAAAACAAGAGCAACAAATTATATTTTAACTTATACATACACGAGAGAAGAAAGGTGGTGAGAAAAAGAAAAGAGGCGTTTAAATAATTTTTTTTCTTTTGTTTTATTGTCTCAAATCTGAAGAAGAAAGATCGCCAAAGATACGTTTTTAAAATATTCCGTACATAATTTTTCCAAGTGTTTTTTTTTCTACTACTTATACATACGCTCATTTTTTAAATCCCCTTTTCTTTTTTTTTTAAACGAACAATCACGACGTAGATCCTGTATTTAGAAAAACAAAAAACAATTGTAAAAACATCACATATCAATTTCATTTTTCGAATCACTCGTATTTGTTTTTACTTGCGTCGTTTGATAATAATTGTATATTTTATTTTCGAGCAAAATCGTAATTTTTTCGCAAGAAAGAAAAAAAAAACAGTCAAGAAATCGATAATAAATTTTAATTGTATCGGGAGAGAAGAGGACGGGTTCGAAAATAAACACGAGGTCTAACAGAATGAAATCCTCAATTGACAAAGAAAATGTTGAAATCGATATTGTACAAATTCAAAAAAAAAAAATCATCCTGTTGGTATATATGCAAATAATACATATAAATATGTAAATGATTGAATTCGCATTAAAATCTATCGATCGATGAATTTTTCTTCCTCGAGATGAAATTGCCAATAAATGAAATTAACGAGATGATGAATTTTTAACCGTCCATTGAATTTGTATCCGCGTCGCCTGATCACAACCTCGAGTACAATGATACGAATGAGATAATTATTATTATTCTTATTATTATAATTATGCAATTGTAACCGATTGAAACAAAATGTGTTTGAAAAAATGACCGTCATCAAAAAAATTACAATTAAAACAGAACTTCGTTTCTGCTTATGTAGAAAATTATCGAAAGTTGTTCATTTTTAACACAAGTCTTCGTTTAATTTGTTCATTTCCTTTTTTTTTCATCCAATTTTGATT
Organism: Gasteruption jaculator; assembly: GCA_949825005.1. NCBI lineage: Eukaryota > Metazoa > Arthropoda > Insecta > Hymenoptera > Gasteruptiidae > Gasteruption > Gasteruption jaculator. The sequence continues at coordinate 8,543,205 of OX463776.1, forward strand.
TTTTATCCGTAATATTTTTAATTCGAAAATATGAAATTGCAATTTTTGCGTGAATTCCAATTTCGGAAATCGAAATTGCAATTTTCGCATGTCAGATTGAAATTGCAGATTAAAATTGCAAAAAAAAATTAAATTACTGGAAAACTATTTTTCACTGATTTTCAAAAATAACGAATATATTAATTATCGTAATTTTCCTTTTTTATCTTTTTAAAAATAAAATTATAGAATTTCCAGATTCTCTGTCGAGCCAAAAAATCTTTTTTTGGAATAAATTTATATTCAGAAAATTATTTTTAATGAAGCCTTTTTTGGCAATGAAATTTTCCAATAGAAAAAAAAATAGTAAAAATATGCTATTAAAAAAAATATCACTATTTTATATTAAAATTAAAATTACAATTACTCGGAATTTGTGTTTTCAATGAACAACTTCCTACTTTTTTTTTTATATCAGATTCAATAAATAAAAATCTCGAACTCGGGAAATTCTCTTACTCAACTATTCTATTGTAAAAAAAAAAGTTTTTAGCTTCAGTACCGACAAAAATTGTATAGTGTGTACATATATAAAAAAATAATTTAGTAAATACAGAGAGAAAACAAAGTTTCTGGTGTGGAAGGAACGTGGATTAGAAGCATTTCCTGTGGACGATGGAGGGTCCGGATTCATCGTATTCCTGCTTGGAAATCCACATTTGCTGGAACGTGCTCAAACTGGCGAGAATGGAACCCCCAATCCAGACGGAGTATTTTCTCTCGGGTGGTGCGATAATTTTGATTTTCATGGTGGACGGTGCCAATGCGGTTATCTCCTTTTGCATCCTGTCGGCGATTCCCGGGTACATGGTCGTGCCACCGGAAAGCACGGAATTTGCATACAGATCTTTGCGAATATCCACGTCGCATTTCATTATCGAGTTGTACGTCGTCTCGTGAATGCCACAGGATTCCATACCCAGGAAACTCGGCTGGAACATCGCTTCCGGGCAGCGGAAGCGCTCGTTTCCAATTGTTATCACCTGGGAGATGAATTAAAAAAATAATTTTTATTCAAAAATAAAATTGGAAAATTTGCTAACTTTCAATTTTTCATGGAATTTAATTTGTAGAATTTTCCCTAAAATGAGAAAAATCGTAGAAAAATTTGTAAATCATGAAAAAATGGAAATTCGTTTTTTTGGAGCAAAGATGCAAGCGTACTTGGCCATCGGGGAGTTCGTAGCTCTTCTCCAGGGCGCTGGATCCAGCTGCGGTTGCCATTTCCTGCTGGAAATCCAGGGCAACGTAACAGAGCTTTTCCTTGATATCACGAACGATTTCTCTCTCGGCAGTTGTCGTGAAAGAATATCCTCTTTCCGTCAAGATTTTCATGAGATAGTCCGTCAGGTCACGACCGGCCAGGTCCAAACGTAGAATCGCATGGGGCAAAGCGTACCCTGGAAATAATTAAGATATTTTCAATTAATTATTTATGGATAAATTCGATTTTTGCTTCGAATAGGAATTTCCTTCGAAAATGGAAAATTAACAGAAATCCAAATTTGCTTCCATTGAATATGGGAAAATCTGAATTGAAAAATTGGAAAAATAAAATCCCAAAATTTGGGAAACTCAAAAATATCAGAAAAATGGAAAATTGGAACGACTTTCCAATTTTGTTTTTTCTTCACAGAATCCTCTCATCCAGGAAATTTACCTTCATAAATAGGGACAGTGTGGGACACACCGTCCCCACTGTCCAGAACGATACCGGTCGTTCTTCCAGAAGCGTAGAGCGATAAAACAGCTTGAATCGCGACGTACATGGCAGGAGAATTGAAAGTTTCGAACATGATCTGCGTCATTTTCTCTCTATTTGCCTTCGGGTTCAGCGGGGCCTCGGTGAGAAGCACCGGATGCTCCTCGGCAGCTATGCGTAGCTCGTTGTAGAAGGTGTGGTGCCAAATTTTCTCCATGTCGTCCCAATTGGTGACGATGCCGTGTTCAATTGGATATTTTACAGTCAGGACCCCTCGTTTGCTCTGGGCCTCGTCTCCGACGTAGCTGTCCTTTTGGCCCATTCCAACCATTATACCCTGAAACGAGAAAAGTGGAATTCTAAAAATTGACGAACTGGAATTTTAAAAATTGAGAGATTAAAATTTACAAACAATAGAAGAATTGGAATTTTTAAGATGAAAAAAAATTGGGAAAGCGAAGTTTATAATTGGAAAATTGAAATTCGAGAAAATAAAAAATTAAATTCAAGAGATTGGTATTTAAAAATTCCTAATTCGGAAAATTGATATTCAAGAATTGAAATATTAATATTTTGCAAATCGGAAAATCCAAATTTCAAAAGCAGAACATTTAAATTTCAAAATTGGGAAATAGAGTTTCAAAAAATAGGAAACTAGAAATTGAAAAATTGGAGAATAGGAATTACAGACATAAACATCTGAAATTTAAAAAATGAAAAATAGAAAAATAATAAAATTAGAAAATTGTAATTAAAGTACCTGATACCGAGGCCTTCCAACGATGGAAGGAAAAACTGCACGCGGTGCATCGTCTCCGGCGAATCCGGCCTTGCACATTCCAGATCCATTGTCAACAACCAAAGCAGCAACATCGTCGTCACACATTTTTCCTTAATTCGTACAACTTCTTCCGTTTTACAGTAACAAATGGCTCCTAAAACAACGGAGAACAATTAATTTGCAAAAAAAAAAACACAAATCCAAGAAAATTCAGTATTATTCCCAAATTTGTAGGAAAATCTTACCGAAATTCCCGGAAACCCAATAAACAAAATAAATAGCGAATTAGTTAATTAATAATTTTCAGTGAAAATTGACTAGATGCGATTTCGATTTTTTTTTTTTTCGAAGTTAAAGTATCTTCTTCCACTTCGCTCTCTTTCACGTTGATCTTTGTATCATTGAAAGTCTGCGAAGAAGGTGTTGAGAATTTATATCAACTCCCCTTCTCTTTTTCATTTAGCAAGCACACTTTCGTGCTAATATGGTCATGTGTACTTGATTTTGTTAAGTTTTACAGTAACACGGTCTTGAAATTTCCATCGAAGAAAAATCTCAAATTGATCTCGAAGGATTCGACCTTCGCTCGAGAAATATTTAAAAAATTGCCAAAGTAAGAAATCCCCGATTCCAACATTTTCCTATTTTCTAATTTCTATTTTTCTATTTATTTGTACTCGAAGGGTTGTTTCGAAGTGAAATTTTTGAATTTCCTCCCTTCGAGCAAAATTGAAAATTCCTCGACTCGGTTTCAAAGGGACATTTTTAATTTCTCTTCGAAACAGAGTCGACGAATTTTCAATTTTAATTCCTCGACTCGGTGTCGAAGAGAAATTACAAATTTCCCATCGAGTCGAGGACTTTACGATTATCATTGTTCATAAATGGTTCGATGCGATTAGCGAAAATAAATTGTACGATAATTTTCAGAAATTTCGATGAGTCGCATTAATACGTATGAAAAAAAGGAATCGGAACTTTCTCTCTATTTTCTACTTTCCTCTCTGATTCTCCCATTGTCCAATTATATTATAAGCATTTAATAACATCGCACCTTCGTGCGGAGTAACATTCACAATTTTATCTGCGATTTAGTAACAAATGAATTAATCGCTTTCGTTTCTGTCTCTCTCCTCCGAGTTTCCAATTCCAGGGAAATCATGAAAAATACATTTTTCTCCGACTAAATTCGTAACAACGAAGGTAATTATGAGATCATCACCTCGTAAGACCGGGAGGAAGAGAAAAAAAAATGATCTAATTGTTTTCTCAATGGGAAATTGACGATTATATTGTTGCGCGAGTGTACGTGAAAGAACGAGAGTCCATTGAACGTATAAACTTGGGTTTTAAATAATTAGAGCATGTATTTTGCACTGAACTTCATATCGGCTAATCAAAGAACTGTGATTTCATTTCATGCTATATAAAGTGTGCTTCATTTTCATATTGTAGCTCGACTGCCCTTCGATTCGAGATAAAACAGAACTATCCTATGCAGTCGCGGTACAAATATAGAAAATTAAATAATTTTCTATATCAATTAATTTTTTCCCAGACATTTTGGAAATTTTCTAACAAGAAACGTAGAAAAAAAATGAGAAAATTCCGAAATTCGCAATTTTTCATTATCGCTCGCATATACTTTCTTATTTTCCACTTGTCATTTCAATGCCTTCTGTTCGATTTCCTTCAAAAATATTTCCTTTAAGGATCTCACGACCTTTGAAATTAGAACACGGAATTTCGAACCTTAAAAGGACCTGACTTTTGCGAAGGTAAACATCTTTTTAAAGCCACAGAATGATGCTTCAGATAAAATCAAACTAAAATTACGCTTTTAAACAATTTCTAATTTTTAGTTTCTCCCTTTTTTATTTTTATATATTTTTTTTATCAGTCAGAAAAATTCGGCAAAAAATTTTTTCAAGAAAAATGGTTCCATGAATAATTTTTTAGTAATTAGCAATTTTTCCTAAAATAAATATAGAAAATCAAATAACTTTGTATATTAATTAATTTTGTTCCAGAAAAACTGGAAAAAAATAAATTTCAGAAATTCGCCCTTTTTCCAATTAGCGATAAATTGATGAAAAATAAGAAAATATAATAAATCCGTATAAAAAAAAAAATCGCGAGTTGCCAGAAGGCAACATTGCGATCTTCCAATTAATTTTCGAATACGGAGTTTGTTAAAAGTAGATCCTCTCAAATGATGAATCTTATTCCTGCTGCTGCGTCACAAGCTCACCGTTCCGATGGATGAGTCGCTCAAGAAACAACCATATTAATCCATATAATGGCTGTATTACATTCCCTCCTAATTAACTTTTTTTAGCTAATTGTATTAATTAGGCTGTGAAATGAGCTACCTCGCGTCTACTCTACTTTAATTCCGAGGCGAAATACAATTCTATGCGTGTACGAACAACAAAAAAATGTATTTTAACGCAGCAATGAATTTAAATAAAAAATGAAAAAAATTCGAAACCAGGAACTCACAAAATTGCATTCCAACGGGACTCGACTGGCGAATTGAGCTTCAAAATATTTATTACAATCTTTTTTTCTTCGTGGAATAAGAATTATCATTATTATTCGAACCTTAAAAGTATTTCCTTGCAACTGTACAATATTTTTTGTTTGTTTTCCCTTCACACCTTATTTTATATCTCGAGGGACAAAATACGTGTATCGTCGAATTCGAGACGAACGATATCTTAAGGACTCGTTCCTTCGAGCAAAATATTAACATCCCGCTGAGGGAAAGCCAGCGGATTGAATCCGAAGGTATATTATTTGTCCCAAAGTCCAATTTCTTTCATACGCGTTTGAAAGTATTTCTCCAAGGCGTTCGCGCATCTGTAGTATTCCGTGTCCGGGCTGTTGTAAAGCCGGCAATTGGTGAAAATTCGCGTCATGTCGGCGATGAAGAGTCTCCTCGTGACGTAGTACCTCGCTTTCAAACGATCCGTCATCGTCTTGAGATCTATTGGAAAAAAAAAATGAAAAATTAAATATTACTTCTCGTCTATTATTATTATTATTTTAATTAAAAAATGAATTATTATCAATTCCCGTTTGCAAAAAGAAAAATAATAATTCAATTTACCCATCGGATATTTAATATGATCGTAATAATCGGGAACGTCGTTCTTATCGACCGGTTTCAGGAAGGGCCAGGCGGTGCTGTGATTTTTCACGCTGTTCAAGACATTCTTCAAGGCATTGTACAAAGAATCCGTGATATCCAAGCACGCTTCCATCGGTTCCGGTCCTTGGGTCCCTTTGGCGACGCCTCTCGTCCTGGTCTGAGCGTAATTTTTCCATCCGGCTTCTCGGATTCCCGGAATGGATTCCACGGGAATACCGCGAACGCCCTCCTTGAAGCACGTCAATCCCGGATGAACCTTCTGGATCTCCTGCTGCCGCTGCTGTATCAATTTCTTGATGATTTCCTTCTGCTTTCGTATCACCACCGTGAACTCGGTGTATATAATTTTGGCGTTCAATTCGCAGTGCATGAGAGTGGCACCCACGTAATCCTTGATGTACCCCTGGTACATGGACCTCGATAGTTGTATGTCTTTGCTGAAACCTTGTTTCCGGAAGTAACCGATCGCCAACTCGTCGGCGAACGTCAGGAAGTGCAGGATGTTGTTTTTAATGTGATAATCCTTTAACATGTTCATCAAATGCGTTCCGTAGCCTTTGACTTGCTCCTCGCAGGTCACCGCGCAAAATACTATTTCCGTGAAACCCTGGGTCGGGAACATTTGGAAGCAAATCCCTCCGATGGGTCGACCGTCTTTGATCAGAGCCAGGGTTTTGTGTTTCCTGCGAATAAAAATTGCTTGCGATTAAAAAAATTCGATTTTAGTTCATCCGAAATGTTTTATTCGACACAAAATTCCTTTTTCTTCGATAATATTGTAGATTCGAAGCGAAATAAAAAAAAAGGATGAAAAAAATCTCTTACGGGTCGAAAACCAAGTGCGAGATGTACTCCTTCGGCATCTTGGTCAATTGGTGGCTGAAGACGTTATGTAACCCGATCAACCAGAGCATGGTTTGTTTCGACACCGGTTGGGTCAAACTGTTTCCGATGAGATGGAACTCGATGATTTTCTTGCTTTCCTCGATCTTGGCACTTTCGTCTCGAGGTACATTCGGTGGAAAAACGATGTCCGGCCCGTACATGTAGTTCGGGTCATTGATGGTGGCCACGATTTCAGCCACGGTCTCTTTGGGCAAATCCTCGAAGGCTTCCTCGTTCCGTCTTCGTTTGACCTCCGCTCTGCTTTCGGAATGAGGCCTCTTCTCGTGGACCTTCTTCATGCCCGGACTGATGTTTATCGTTGTGAAATTATCTTTGTCGTTCGGTACAACCGTGACTTTCTCAAATTCGCCCGTTCGTCTCGCAACATTTCCCTTTGGATCCAAAGCGATTTGTATGTGCGACGGAGGCGTTTGTTTAAACTCTGGGTCCCATATCGGAGAGGTATCGGAATACACTTCGACTTCCAGCATCGACAAAAATCTGAAACACGGCAGACGTATTTCGTAGAAATAAAATTATTATTATTTTTGTATACCAATAAAATAAAAACTCACTTGGGAAAATGGGTAAGAACCAGGACTTTCTTCTCGGGAGACATCTTGTCCCTCTCGTTGTGGCACTTGTCCATCAACTGTCGGCACACCGATTTGAACACGGCTTGGAGCAACGTCTTGCCGAACACCAGGGTCGTGTCGTAATGGGGCAAGGAGTCGCAGAAAGCGGGGACGTGGCAGAACACCAGCCATCGGGTGTAATTGATTTTGTAGGCCGGAGCCTCGTCCGTATTGACGCTGGTCCTTTTGGCACTGGGCGCTTCGAAGTTCCAGTGGTTCAGACAATGAAGGAACATTTTCGCCAAATCGTACATCGACTGCCACTCCCTTTGGGACAAATGCCCGAACTTGTACAACACGAAGTTCGTCACAGCCTTCGCTATGCTCGGTCGCTCGAACGGAGGCTGCCCCAAGGGTCCCTCGACCGTCGGCTTGGTCATAGACAATATACACTTGCGCAATAACTTAAATAAATAATAATACACTTTCTTAGTGTCGGGATCCTCCTCCCGGTGCATCCCCATGAAAATATTGTCCACGTCCACCACCATTCCCAGCAGTTTGTTGATTTCGTCATCCGAGTGAGTCGGCAGATGCGAAATGTGGCTCTCGAGTACGTGAGAGCAACTTCGACAGGGGTCGAAGAAGTTGGTGACCGGCTGCTGGACATCGTTTTTCATCGGTTTCGTCACATTCTGAGTATTTTTCCAGCCGTTGCACTTGCAATCCTCGATCTGGCAGGCGCTGTAGTTCGCGAGTTTCAGGAGTTTCTTTAGTTGCGGCCAGTTGAAGACTTGCTGCTTCCTCTGTTGGATTCTCTGCAAATTGTTTTGACGACTGGCTTGCTCGCTGGCTCTCGGAGAATTCGATTCCAATTGATTGTTGGACATAGTCTGCGAGGTGCTCGTCATGGACTGATTCGCGTCCTCGTTCATCGGTCGTGAGTCTTGCATGGACATGATGGAATTTTTTTGTCTGAGAAGAAAAATTGTCTAGTGACTTAAAAATATCTAGAGAAAAGAAAAAAAAATATAATTTCTCCTAAATGTTAAATAATCTTCTGTAAATTTTTCAATTCCAAAATTTTATCAATAATAAAATTACGCTTATAGTGATTCAACAATAAAATGTGAAAAAAATCCAAAAATAAAATCAATGAAACTCATCAAATTGTGAAAACCAAGAAACTGCAAAGTGACAACAAGAACAAAAACAAAACATAAAGTTTCACAAAACAGTATAGGTTATGTAGCGTTTCGATGTTTATTTCACGAAAGAACTAACTTTTCAGGTTACATTGTTGACATCTTTGCAGCTGTTTTCCTCGAAACGACCCCAAATCGCTTGAAAGTGTTCAAATTGGCCCAAACGAATCGCTCATTTTGTGATTCTTGGCACAAAACGCTCGGGAAATTCGATCCAAAAACAGCTGAAGCGAAGCGACGACACCATTTTGTTGGAGTGCGTTCGCTCAAATCAACCCGTTGAACTCGCATTTTTTCTTTTAGTTTCCTATAAATTCGAATCCAACGAGAAAATAAATAAGACACGGAAAATCCGAAAATACCGAAACTTGAATTTTACGTAAAAATTTTCATCCCAATATTGAATAAAAAGAAAAGAAAAAAAAGAGGTTTTTCACTTTTGCGCTCTTCTTGGTTCGCGCGTTCCCCACCAGCTGCCGCCACTATCGAATTCTTGATATTACCTCTTGTGCTTTACGCGTACACACGAGAAAGAGAGAGAGAAAGAGGAAAAAAGAAGGACGCAACAATAACAAAGGCAAGAAAGGAAGCGGAGCAATGATATTTTCTTGATTTTCAAACAATGAGTAATGAATTGGCCATTTTCGAATCTCAGGACCATGATCGACCTCATAGTCACCTCAAACTCGGAGCGAACCGGTCGAAGGGATTCATTCTTGTTGGACTAACCGGTTCGTAATGTAAATATCGCTTCTGCGTTCGAACATAACCTCAAAATCTGAATGCAATCTTTTCTTAATTTTTTTTTTTTTTTCATTAAGAGCACGTGGGGAATTGAATATTTTGAAATTGACAGAAAAGTATTGACTTTCGGGTCAAAAGAAAAGTACAGATTTTGTCTGAATTGTTCGATTTCAATTTTTATCTAATTCGAGTACTCGGAAGGGATCGATAATATATTGTTGATATTTTTTTTTAACAAAAGTATCAATAATACATTTAATTTAAAATGTATAAGTAATATATTTGTTACACTAATTAATAATAAAATTATTTCGAATATTTTGATACAGAAATTTAAAAAAAAAACGAGATCCAAAATTCTTACTATGTGGATAAAACAATAAAAAAACATAAATTAATTCTGTGACGTCTCTCGAACCGACCAAATTGTGATTTTTCATCGTTTCACCATGATTTTCATTACAGGTGGCTTGGCGGTCGCCATAACAGTAATATGTTATCCATTCGTGAGCCCGGCCTTGCGAAAAGTGTGTCTTCCTTATGTACCTGCCACGAACGTGCAAATAGAAAATGTTTTATTCGCTCTGAAAGGACGTTCCGGTACTTTAATCGACCTCGGAAGCGGCGACGGACGCATTGTAAGTTATCTTCCGATTTCAGTTCTATTATTTTTAAAATCGTACTTTAATATTCAATAAATTATTGATTTTGTAAAATATATATTAAAGGTCTTAGCCGCAGCTCGGGCGGGATTCAAAGCGGATGGGGTGGAATTAAACCCCTGGTTGGTCGCTTATTCCAGAGCGAAGGCGCTTTTGCAGGGATTCTCATCCCAAACTAGGTTCTATAGGAAAGATCTATGGAAATTCAATTTAGGAAATTACAATAACGTTGTTATCTTCGGTGTAGAACAAATGGTGCGTCTTTTGCAGAGCGATAAAAAAAAATATAATGAAAATGGAATTTCATGGACAATATTCAACGGATATTTTTTTTTGTAGATGGAAGATGTGGAGAAAAAGTTTCGAGTGGATTTGAAGCCCGATTGCACGATAGTGGCTTGCAGGTTTCCACTTCCGAACGCGAACCCTGTAGTTACCTTAGGTCACGGAGTCGACACCGTTTGGATTTATAAAACTCCTCTGGAGGTTCATTAACGTAAGATTTTTTTTTTATTCTCGTACATGATTGTTTATTAATTTCCTAGCAATTACAAATTAGTATTAACTAACTTCCGCTCTCGATTAAAAAAAAGGAAAAAGACTAGTTTCGCCTCGAGTCGAAGACGAATTTGAGATTCTTACAAAATATCGAAATTCCAGCTTCTCGTATAAAAATAAAACTAATGTGTCCAAATTCCGGAGGATGACGAGTGATATTCAATTAAAAATAAAACGTGAAATTACGAGAAGGCATTTAATGGTCGTTTATAAAAAACTGTCCGATAAGATTGAACCCGCCGATGACCGGAATACTGAGATGAATCAGCGTCGAGAGCAACGTCAATTGTCCTCTTTTACGTAATATGGCCAAATGCAAGAGCGACGGTAACGTGAAGACGTAGATAAGTCCGCTGATAGCTCCGGTGTATCTTATGACGGTGCCGATGTGAGGCACGAAGACTGCGAATAAAACGCAAATGCTCACTACGATGGAATTTACAAAAATCACGCACAGCGTGTTCGTGTCCGAGACTTTGAGAATCGACGAGAGCAGTTGCGTTCGCAGCATGTAAGCCACCAAGGGGTAGACGGTCAGCAATTGGAAAAGCAGGACTATCCTGGCACCCAATGTCAGACCGTCCCACTTTTGAAAATTATTCAAAAGGTTCTGTAACGGCGAGGAAACAAAAAAATGTTAAAAATGAAGGTTTTAATTTTTTCTGCGCAAGGAGTCAAATGGAAAAACGATTTTGAGAATTTACTCACGTCCTCGATGCAAGATTTAGCCAAGGGGAAGCATAAGAAAAATGTGATGCCGACTAGAACGTACGTCATTGTCACCAGAACGTAGGCGATCGTTAAATCTCTGCCCTGGAAGGAAAAAAAAATACATTTTTTAGGAATAACTGTTGGAAACTCGAATTTCTATTTTTTTTAATTAATTTAAAAATAATAAAAAATGAGGCTCACGTTTTTAGTTTGGTCACGATTACTATGCATGATAGTTATGATGATATTGTGGATGAAAAACGATAAACTCAGCATCCCGGATAACGCGGGGAACGTTGGTTTCAGAACCCAACTGATTTCCCAATCGCTCTCCGACATATTGATACCCCAACTGATCGATTTCAAAAGAATGAAGATCATCAAGTACACGATCGCGATTGTCCCTGAAATTCACCGGATGAGTCGATTAAATTTATGTAATTTTGTATCGAATTTGTTATTCGCAAAGGTTTCGTGCGAACTCACCGAAGGAATTGAACTTGGTGAAGAAAGTCGCACTGTTGAAATTCAACAGAGGGAATATTATAACCGCCAGGAATATCGGTACAGTTTTGTACAAATCCCAGGCAGGACCTAAGTTGTCGTAGGACAATTCGTGGGTCGAGACGTCGCTTTCGTTGTAAATGTTTTCCCTCGGACAGAGAACTGGAAAAAAGTATCGAGGCGGATTTTTTTAAATTTGCCACTATTTTGCTGAATTTGAAATTAAATAATTAAAAAATACATATAAGTGTTAATCCGAATTTCATTTATTCTGGATTTTTTACCTTCCGGAGGAAGAGAGTCGTTGCCAACTCTGGGATACAATGGATATCCGGCGATAACATCTGAAACAGGAAGAGACCGTGAATGGAAATTGTTTAAAATATGGGTAGTGAATTAAATGATGAAAAAAAAAAATCATGGAATGGAATTTTACCGTAAAAAAAGTTGACCGAATTGTAAAGGAAATTGGACATGAGAATCCAGTAAGCGATGATGGCACCGAAGAGCACGGTGACACTAAAAATCTGTGCTACCAGCTCGGCCCATCGGCCCAGAAAAGCTCTGCACAGTTCGATGACTTCTATTCTGTCACCTCCACCTTGAGGAAAAAAGAAAAGTGTTTTTAAAAGCAAAATTGTGGTTCAAAAAGATAAATAGTGGATATGGATAAATAATTACCATAGTATCGGTGAGCTTCCAGTAAGCGATACGCAGTGTAGAGACATAAACCGCTGATCGCTAGGACTAAAATAATCCCTGGGAAAAATCCCGCCATTCCTATTCCCCAGGGCATTGTTAATAAGGACGAGCCCAATACTGTATTCCATACTGAGAATCTACAACGAGAGAAATTGGAATTACAGAAATTGCAATTTGCCATTTTTTAGCTTCGATGCCTAATCATTCGAATATTTGCAACTTCGACTCGATTCGGAAACTTATAACATAGATACTTCGATAATAATTCAAATGCTTTTATCGATGCGACTCGAAGCTACATTTACCCCGATAGCTTATCGATTCCCAATATCGATTCGCAATTTGATATTTTCAGTAATTGAAATAATTTGGAACTCGAGGGAAATTTGAAAAAGGAGAAATGAAAAAACTTGTTTCGCAGAAATTCTAAGAAGCAATTTTTTTTCTGAAATATAATATCATGAGATTGCAAACACGTTGTCCTCTTTAATAAAGAGACATTTTTTTATTAATCCTTTCTTTCTATTTTCAGGTTCCTTCCAAGGATACGAGGTTTAATATAAAGCAGTAGGAAAACGGAGGGAAAAAGTAAAAAAATAAGGGAGCAATGTCCCGAGCAGGTGAACGGGCTTTGACCTCATGAAAAGAGAGACTCGTCTGTTGCCCGGGCAACGAGCAGTTGCCCCTCGATAGATTCCCAATAGAGCAGACAGGGAAGGGAATTCTCTCCTCTCATTCTGCCATTCGCTTGCTTTTAGCTCATATCAAATCTCTTATTTTTATAACATTAAGAAGGACCGAATGGTACAAATCCAATAAAACGAGAAGCAAATTAAACAGTTCTCCGAAGGCAAGATCCTCCGTTTTTACGTTTTTTTCGAAGCTATGGATTATTCCAAGGATTATGGTAGCAACAATGAAGATCCGAATTCCTGTGTTTAATGTTTTGAAATTGAAATTCAAGGGGAAAACCAAGAATGTAGCAAGAAAAAGGAAGGGAGTGCCGGAAGTGCAGAATTTGATCGGTCTTTTCAGGTAACTTCTTTTCATTTTCGAAATTACATTTTGGAAAAGAAAGTTCTTCGCAAGAAAATTCGAATCGAGTGGTTTCGCCGAAGGTTTCCGGATCGAACATACTTTCCATCGAATGTTTCGGTGAAATTTTCGACTCGGAAGGGTTTCGAACTTCAAAATACAATTTAATTTTAATTCGATGGGTTTGCAATTACAACAATTCAAATATTTGCAGACTCGATGCACGAGAAATTATCGATATCGACAAGAGAAATTTTGAATCGATGGTAATTACTCGCAAGATGACTAATAACAAATATTATTCTTATAATTTCTCTTTTCTCGGGGAGACAATTTATGGAAAGAAAGCGAACCCTTATCTCGCTGGACTGAATTTTTCAATTTATAATCGAGAAACTTAAGGTCGTTAATAAAATCGAGGAGTCACTGATGCTTCAGTAACCTTTTTTTTTTCTTATCATTATAAATTACAAGATTTCTTTTCCAAAGTGTTACAAAAGGGATAAGGAGAAGTGCGGGTACAAAATTTCATTCTGATGCAAGTTCTCACGAAACTAACATCACTCGATACATCATCTCCATAAAATAACAAAGATAGTGGAAAGAAGTGTACATGAAACCTGCAGTGAACTTTACATTTTTTTATCTCGTCCTAATTTGGGATTTATCACAACTCTCGTGAATATATCGAGATTTCTTCGCTCTCATTTTTTTTTTACACATTATTTGTGTCTGCTCGAGATGTCTGTTTTTACGGTTTCACATTTTATTAGGAAATTCTTTGCGAGAAGAACTTCCGATTACAAGACTTCTTTGTTTCGGTCCTCTATCAGCTCGAGTACGAAACCGAAAGCTTCTATTTCTGTCTTCGCTCATCTTATATCAAACTCAACTTCGCCGATGACTTTGAAATCCATCGAATATTGCGAACCGGGTTCACGAGTTATCGAATGCGACTTCTTTTCCCAAATTTTCATTGCATTTTAATCGACAGTCTTTGGTGCCCATAATAGCATATATAATTTGTTTAATTTTTCATATGTTTCTGATTCCGGCTGTGTTTGGTAAATATTGCAGTTGCATAATGCATTTCTCGGGTTTCCGATAGGATGCAATTGCAGAGGAGTCGAAAAGTTCATCTCGACTGCTGAATCTGTGCTTTTCCACCCAACGATGATCTCCTAGGCTTGGGAAAAATATTTACATTTCGAAGGAAAGATGGAATCTTTGCTTTTACGACTGCAAATTCTTGTGTTTTTCCATCTTTTCTCGGAGTTGCTATTAAAATTCTCTTGTGAGGGAAGAGAAGCTCCAAAAAGATTGAGATTCCAGCTTTGAAAGTGTAGGAATATTTATTTATGTTATTATTTTATTTTTTTAGGGTGCGAACCGAAGCGAGGGATCCTCGAGTGACTGTAGTTGTTTCTAAAAATTCGTCGAAAGGTTTTACGACTAAAAAAGCCTCTTCGAAACGGATTCTTTTTTATGTGGGTTACAAATTTTGCTGGAAAATTTGTTCGCCTCCGTCGATTTGGCCAATTCTCTTCCTTTTTTTTTTATTAGTGACCGACCGAATAAAATTTTTATGGGAAGGTCGAGTTTAAGAAAATTTCATTTTTGTCTCGCTCCAATTACTTTTGTTACTTTTCAAGACTGATAAAACAAAAATTGAATCGGGGCTTTATTCAATTTGTCTTTTTTTCTTTTTTAATTAAAAAAATGGTTTCACCTAAAAAATTGAGCAACTAGAAAAAAATTTTTTGATGAAATGTGGCAAGATGCATTTTTGGAAACTTACATTGTTACAAGAGAACTCTGTTTTGGCTTTCCATCTTTTATTAAATTGACGTCAGAATTATCTTGAAGTAGGGATAAAGGTCGCGGCAAAAATCCTCCAGTGAATTCAGCCAGAACTGGTTGCAAATTTGAGTTGTACCGTTCTTCGCCCAAAAGCTTGTAAGCACAACGATGGAAATTAAATTACAGTTATTTTTGAAAAAACACTGCTAGTAATAATAATAATAATAATAATAACAATAACCTTGATTACTGTTATTATTTTTAATATAAAATATTCCATAACAATTTTTGATTTCTTCATCAATTTCAATTTTCTAAGTAATTTCTAAATTTCTCTTTTTCTTTTTATTTCCAGAAAAATCGGTGGAGTTATTATTTTAGTCCAACAATGTAGACCTTTCCACGAATTCTTTGAAATTTCGTTACATACCAGGTCGTAGTTATGAATTTCATAGCACTTGTCCGTCTGAAAATTCGAGGGCGAGACACCCGGGGTCGTCAATGCGGTTTTGTCGTCGCGTGCAATCGGTGGCAATCTTTTGGGCAACACCGTTATTGCTGAATTAAAACTTCCCACACCCACACTACCGTATTTCGTGTAACTATCCATGGGACTGCTCTCCAAGTCACTGGTTTCCGAATCCTCGAACATCACAGGATCCAAACTGGCATGGGATCCTGACGACAATAGGGGTGCACTTTCAGAGCCACTGTCTTGCTGGGAATTCGTTGCACTTCTCATTCTGTTCCATCCATTTTTCCGTTCATACATTGTTCCACCTGAAAAGAGGAATTTTTTTAATGAGAAAACGATTAAAAATAATTATTTTCAAATTTCTGATTGAAAAACTACTAATACCCCTTTACTTACTTTTCAAAATTGAATGAAATTTAATTGAATCCCAAGAAATTGATGGAAAATCGGCAACAACCAAGAAAAAAAATTACTAAACGCGCAAAATTCCGGAAAGTTACTTCAGCAATGACGCAAAGTGCATTTTCCCGAGACTGGCATGTCGGCAAACATGAAATGTTCATGCACAAAATACCGAGCGAATTATAAACAACATTTATGCGAATAATCTCTGAGAAAGAGAGAAACAAAAAATGAGGAAACTAATCGCCGCCGATTGAACCCCAGAGCGTCGACGAAAATATATCACTCTATTACAATTTTAGATCAGTAAAAAGTTAATTGCTTTAGTTTAATTGATAAAGAAGCTGCTGCTTTCACATTGAACAGCGGTTTGTGACTGTAAGGAGATAAACGAATTTGTGAGAGTTTTGTAAGCTCTCTCCGCTCCTCTCTTCTCTCCTCTCAATTTCTTTCCTACATCCGAGAGTACTTTTGTATCAGAAAATCCTTGACATCACAAACTCATCATCATCATCTGTTTCTCCTTCTTTTTTCTCTTTCAACACATTACGGATCCCTTCTTTCGTGTTTCTTCTTTTAATTCTCACATTGCCACTTCGTCAATGTTATTCGTACTCGCAATAATAATCAACTGTTAATTAATTCGCATAAAAGGAACGACACGAGTTGTTTTGCCTCGCAGTCATTCGAATCTTTTTGCTTCGGCCACATATGCGTCATAAGCTTTCAGATTACTTCACCGAGGAGAAAAATAAGGGATCGTAGGAATTAAACATGATACATGTGTATCGAATCGATAGAGATTATTGAATGATAGGAACGACAAGACATTTTTTCCTCTTCGTTGCTTCCATCGAGAGTCGAAGCTTCTCGTAAAGTGCATTTCCATCGATAAAGCATTTCATTCGATCGGTCGCACACTCCGCCTTGGTGACAAAATTTTGTTCGCTTCGATTACCAAAAATTAGTGGGTTCGAAAGCTTCATTCTTCGATGTTGCTCCGAAGCAGGTGAAAAAAATGATCTCGAAGCATTTCTTTTTGTAGTCGAAGTAGTCGAGGCAAAAAAATTGCATCGAGACCGAAGATATTTGGGAGTCTGCGATTCACGGTCTTAGATTTGAAAAGGTCAATTGATAAATTGAAACCACTCGAGTGGATCGCCCATTCCGAAATGGAATGCTCGATTGCATAAGAACAATCGATCGAGTTACAAAACCCAATCGAGTGTCTTATCGATCTCAACTTTGATCTGGAAAATGAAAGCTACGGTTTTCTGAAGTAATTAGTCGATCGAAGCGAACATTTATTGCTTGATTTCTATCGGGAAAGCATGTAACGATCGATATTTTTATAAATCGTTCTTTCGTATCTCTTCTTTGAGAAAAAACAAAGAAAAGAGTATCTATGGCTATTCTAATGACATCACAGGACGGTCTTATCGCTTAATTTTTAATAGTGGGTCATTATGGGTGATAGAAGGACTGATAAGAGCCAAGACTTCACGTTTTCCTTCTTCCCCATCCATTTTTTTTTCTGTTTCATGTAATAATCTTTATGTACAAAACCACAATATCTTCGACGAGTTTACGAGACTTTTGAGCAAAATAATTGAAACAACTACTTAGATTATACTGAAAAGGGTACATAACGCCAGGATGGTTGGGAAAGTAAAGTGTCTTATCGGTAACAAAAGCCATTTATGAGTTATTAATATTAACTGAGCCAGTACTCTTTTACATTTATTTCTTATGTGTATTAATAACTTTTCTATTTATAGTGAAGATTTTTCAGTTTCCTTGAGTTCAGAGATAATTATTTAATTGGAAGGAAGATTGGAAGTTTCGGCTTTTAATTTCAGGAGTCGAGCAATTACCAAATAGTTGCATTTGTTTTTGTTTTACAATATTTCTTCATCTAGGAAATGAGGATGCCCAATTAATAAAAATAACATTTTCAATTTTTCATTAATTCTAGCTTGAAATATTAATGAATAAAAATTTGCAGAATCTACATTTTTTTCTAAATATTCAGCTTCAAAAATTAAATATTTCCCTTTCCCTAATTTGGGGGCAAAAATTAAACTTAAAATTTGACTAATATTCCAAATAAATAAAAATTAATTAGCTCAATTGTAAAAACTTTAATTAAATAATTTACAGACATTATCAATCTTATGAATAAAATATATTTCCCTTATCAATAATAATAATAATCAAAAATCCCATTCAATAAACAAAAAATTCAAAATAATTTATTCGATTATAGCGAAATTCGAATTTTCGCGGGCTCGCGTTGCCAACCTGCGGGACGTAAAACCGAGAGACTGTTAAAGCGCGGGAAAGAATGACTTTCAAATCCAACTTATCATCCCTCCCAATCGTGACGTCACTCGTTACGTAAATTATCCGGGAAACCGGGAAGTCGCGAAATCCGTCGTGTTTTCTTCTTCTTATTTCCTTCTCCTTCTTATCGCGAAACTCGAGAATCATGGGAATTAATCCGCGAGTTGGACGTAATCGGGACGGGTAATAGAATCTAATACAAGATGGCCGCCCGGGCGGGCGCTCTTAATGCCCTTGTGTGTCATTGACAGGCAAAGTTCATTGTACATTTGATATCATTTTCAGTCGCTTCGGGAGCACCGGCGACCGTTTCGTCCAAAGACATGAATTGTGACACCGACATTTGCTCGCGTCAGTAGGAAATTACACCGAAACAGTGACTCGTACTTGTAAATACTCCGTTTTTTTTCACGTTATTGTTGTTATTATTGTTATTATTATTTTTAATTTTCTTTTTTTTTTCGAGCCGTATTTATTTTTTCTTCCCTCGAATCGAGCATCTCGAGACACCGAATAAAGGGACTCGCTCCGCTTTGCTTCAAATTGGGTTTTAATTGAAATAACAGGAAAAAAAAAAGAAGGGGGACAAAAGAGAGAGAGAGAGAAAATGGGCGCGAGTAAAGTAGTGGAAACGAAAATATACGAGGGACAGAAGCCGGGGACCTCGGGGTTAAGGAAAGCCGTGAAGGTCTTCCAACAGGAGCATTACACGGAGAATTTCGTGCAGGCCATCCTCGAGGCCCTGGGCGAGCGATTGGCGGGTTCCACGCTGGTCGTCGGCGGCGATGGACGCTATTATTGCAAGGAAGCCGTAGGGATTATCGTTAAAATAGCCGCTGCCAATGGGGTAAGAGAAAAAAAAATAAGGTCCCAGGGATCCATGGATACAGTACTGTCAGATATAGAAATGTATGGGTGTGTGTGTATGTGTTTGGTTGTGTACATACATGTGGTTAACGAGTATGTAAGTATGCATAGATGTACGTGCGAGTGGGGTGACTGTGGGTGATAAAGCGTGTGTGTGAGTGAAATAGTTGAATTGAGTTTCTTTTTTTTTTTCTTTTTTGGAAAAAAGTTTTATTTTATATGAATTTTATAATTATATATTTCATGTGCATGAATTTGGAAGGTATGTGTGTGTGTGGTTTTGGATTTTGAATCCAAAAACATGTGTATTTTTATTTTTAATGAACCCAGAGAACGGATTTTAAAAAATTTTTTTGAAAGTCGAAGGTCGAGAAGTTTGGTACATACCTTTTTTAAGGAAATTGTAAATTTTCTAGTTTTTCATAGAAACCAGGCTGCGAAAATGTGCACATAAGTTCAACAATTGAATCGACAACATTAATAATAATAATAATAATAAGAGATTTTTAATAGCGATACAAATAAGAAAATAGAACATCGAAGGTAGGAATAATATTTTGTAAAAGATCAATAAAGAAATCGAAAAATTATCTACGATTTCGAAAGAATGGAAAGAAAAGAAAAAGTAAAAATCCCTGGGTATCGAGTAAAAATTTGAAAAAAGGTAAAAAAGTAAGTTTGGAAACTTCCATCCAAGGAGGGTAAATTAAACATTTTTCTATGGACTACCTCTTTTTTCAGTCGCGACGTGTACAAATATTATCGTTATAAAAAAGGCTGCGACTTAATAAGACGGTGATTCATTGCTCGTAAAAATGCAGTCTTGCAAAAAAGAGACAGAGGAATCTCGGGAAATGAGTTATAAGATTTTATTGAGAGGATAAGCGACTCTTATCCCTTTTTATGCAATTCATTATTGTTACTCCCACTTATCTTATTTGCAAAACATTGATTTTACGATAAGAAGCAAAGAAACGGGGAAAAAAGGTTCTATGAGTTATATTTGGTGCGGCTTCTTTCCTAATGACCTACTTTTTGTCGCTTACCCATTGCTATTTTCATAACAAAAGTAGGTAACTGAAATTGTTAACAATTTTTATTATCCCTTTTTTTCCAATTACATGGAACATCCTTTATTTTACAATTTCCGAATTTGCACAAATTTTCTTAGAATTCCAATTCTATAATTTCGCGAACTTTGATAATTAGGGAATTTTTTTTTTTACTTCGAACGTAATTTTATTATTTATAGACACGATCTTTCCTTATAATTTAGCGTAAATCGATTAAACAATTTTGCTCGTTCAGGTTCGGAAACTGATAGTCGGTCGGAATGGCATTCTCTCGACTCCGGCGGTATCCACGATAATCCGGAAATACAAAACTACCGGAGGGATCGTCCTTACGGCTTCGCACAATCCCGGCGGACCCGATGCCGACTTCGGAATCAAGTTCAACTGCGAGAATGGCGGTCCAGCTCCGGACGGCGTCACGAACAAGATCTACGAGATCACGAAGACCCTAAAGAGCTACAAAATCGTATCGGACCTACAAGTGGACATCGACAAAACCGGATCGACCTCTCACAAGATAGACGGAAAGGATTTTCAAGTGGACGTTATCGACTCCGTGGATGATTACGTAAACCTCATGAAAGAGATCTTTGATTTCGCCTCCATCAAACAGCTGCTCCAAGGCTCTTTCCAAATCCTCATCAATTCTTTGAACGGAGGTAATATTTTTCTGCCATCGATTCTCGTGTTCTCGTTTCCTTATCGATGATATTCAATTATATTTTTCGAAACATAGATAAGTACGTATTCGGACTATTAACTAACGATATCTGTCATTACTTAATTACGTAGCAATATAAATTTGCAGAATTCATTCGCAGGCTCGATAACCAACGACCGCATTGATTACGTATCTCGAAGAAATTAAATCGAAGGATTTTTCTTTTTTTTTTAAATAAAATGCAATGTTATTAATTTTCCAGTCACGGGTCCATACGCAAAACGTATCTTCTGTGAAGAATTAGGGGTGAACCCAGCGAACATCGTGAATGCAGTTCCTCTGGAGGATTTCGGTGGATTGCATCCCGATCCGAACTTGACTTATGCCGCCGATCTAGTTAATGCCGTAAAAAATGGTCCCTACGACTTCGGAGCAGCTTTCGATGGTGACGGAGATCGTAATATGGTATAATTACTTATTGTATATATTTTTTTATTATTATTATTTTTATTGTTCGTATTGTTATTATCATTATTAATATTACAATATTTAATTTCAATTAAAATTTATTTTTCCTTGAAATTGGTCGGATAAAAAAAAGTACAACCAATCCAATTATAATAAATCCTCTTTTTTTTAATTGCTCGATTATTATTTATTTATTTATATATTTTTTTTTTCAAACAGATCATCGGGAAAAAGGCATTTTTCGTGACACCGTCGGATTCCTTGGCAGTTTTAGCAGCTAATTTAAATACCATACCTTATTTCCAAAAAACTGGAATGAAGGGATACGCGAGGTCCATGCCAACCGGTGCGGCTGTCGACCGAGTCGCAGCCAAGACCGGAGTAGAGTTCTTCGAAGTTCCAACAGGATGGAAATATTTTGGTAATTTTTCCTGTTTTCTCTTATTCGCAAAAATATTTCGAATTCGAAGACGATTCGATTTAACTTTGATTTTTATCAGGTAACTTGATGGACGCTGGACGTCTTTCTTTATGTGGCGAAGAAAGTTTCGGTACAGGATCCGATCATATCAGGGAAAAGGATGGGATTTGGGCTTGCTTAGCTTGGCTCAATGTTATCGCCAAGCTCGGCAAGTCTGTGGAGGATATTTTACTGGATCACTGGAAAACTTATGGGAGGAATTTCTTCACAAGGTTCAATTTTTTTTTCCTTTACTTTCAAAATTTTTTATTTTCTTCATTATTATTATTTTTTTTTTAGTATTCGCTCAGTCAATCTACAATACTTTTTTCCTGAAATTAATAAATAAAGGAAATATTCTTATTTCCAAAGGATGAAAATAAAAAAATAAAAATCCCAGGGTATCGAATTTTTTCTCTGTCCATTTTTGAAAATCCAAAAGGAGAAAAAAATTAAAGTATGAATTTGTGTGCAGATACGATTACGAGAACTGCGACTCCGACTCAGCGAATAAAATGATGAAAGAACTCGAAGAGGCGATGAACAAGCCAACTTTTGCCGGCACCAAGTTATCTCACGCGGGAAAATCCTTCGTCGTTAAAACGGCTGATAACTACTCTTACAAAGACCCGATTGATGGCAGTGTGGCGACAAATCAGGTGATTTCTCATTTTTCTAAATTGCTCATATTTTTCTAATTATTTCTCGAAATATGTCATTTTACCCCTGCCTCATTTTTTACACCCAATAATTTATTTTCTCCAAGCACTCGAATTCCTTGAAAAATAAATAGTATTTATTTTTCTTTAAATTTTTATTTATTTATTTTATATTATTATTTAAAATAAATAATATTTATTTCAAAAATATCCATTTATTTTCGCAGGGATTGCGTATCCTGTTCGAAGACGGCTCGAGAATAATCTTCCGTCTGTCGGGAACTGGCAGTTCCGGGGCGACTATTCGACTGTACGTGGATAGTTACGAGTCGGATGCTTCGACGTTCACGAAAGACGCGCAAGAAGTATTAAAACCGCTGGTAAATATCGCATTGGAGTTGAGCAAACTTCAACAGCACACTGGACGTAATGCACCGACTGTCATTACGTAAAAGAAATTCCTCTCTATTTTACTAAAGTCATTTTTATTACAACCAGGTACCCTTTGTTATTCCGAAAAAATCCCCGTAATTGAATTTGTCTTCGACCCATTTTTTTTTCTGTTAATTCACTAGTTGAGAAATTTGGTCTCCGAAATATTCGCCAACTCAAAATATTTTTTCTTTTTTTTTTTATAATGAAACACCGAAGGGGTACTTTGTTGTAATGGAAAGCATGTAGTGAATATCCATAAATGACAAAAAAAAGAAGAAGAATAATCTCGGGGTTCATACTAACATCACGTTCACAGCAAACAAACGAAAGAAAAAGAAAGATTTACTTTATTTTCAGTCCAAGTGAAAGAATTTTATTGTACCAGTAACTGCAGTGTCGAAAATTTCTCCATAAAATTACAGTAACATATATTTCAATTAATTAATTAATTAATTAATTTTGCAAAGCCTCTGTTCTTTTCAAATTAATAATGGGTTTTCATATTAAAAGAACGACATAAAAAAAAAAGAAAGACGACAACGAAAAATTTCAGTTACTCTCATTCACACGTACAGTTACTGGTTACATTTATTAAAAATAATAATAATAATAATAATAGCAACGACAAAAGCGGTATCTCTTTTTTTTTAAAACTCGAATTGGAATCTCTGTTGAAATTGAAGCTTAGACGAACAGTTTTTTATATATATCGTGGTTAAATGGTCGAGGAAACAAAAGGAAAAGGTAATAATTTGAAGGAAAAAAGAAAACGCAACAGTAAGGAAATAGAAAAATAATAGATTCGTTGAAAAAAAAAATAGAAATAGAAGTTATAAAAGAAAATATTTAAACAAAAAACATATAACGAAGAATTCCAACTAAAATCCGAATTTCCGAAAAAAAAAAAAAAAAAGTCCAATGCTCAAACGAATTTTTCACTTTTTACAGTACCAAGTGTTACTTTTTTTTAAAAAAAAACGAACAAAAAAAGGAGTTAAACTTAGATAAAGAAGAGAAATAATTATACGTAAGTGTGATTGTTAAAAATAATATACGCGTTTTATGTAGTTTAAAAAAGTTTCGATTAAACTTTAAAAAAAAAGAAGATTTTAATATTATTATAGCGGATATTGAGAATTAAATGGTTGTCTAAATGCAGGTAGAATTTGGAACGTTCTGAGATTCGTGATTATTCCCAAAAAAAAGAAGAAAAAGTTACAAAAAATTCAAATTATTAAAGCAAAAGCTACCGAAAAAAATAAAATTAAACTGGAAATGGTATTTTTTAAATGAGAATTTGTGACGCCAAAAATTAGAGTATTCTTTTTCGAAATTTCAAAACTTTTCAATTTACCGAAATTTTCGGAATATTTTCGAAAGCAAACTTTTCGAAGAGAAAGAAAATTCAACCATGTCGGGAGAACGTTCTAAATTTTGTCTACACGTTATCTTAGATAAATTCCAAGAAAAAAAAATCTTAATGGAGTTCGTAGAAAAAAAGCAAATCCAAGTAACGAGGGAAATGTGAAATTCAAAGAATAAATAATGTTAATATTTCTTCTCCTTCTCAATGGAAGAAAAAAAAAATATGGGGGTCTACCTTTCATTTCTTTATAAGAAAATTTGTCGTAAAAAGAGTTGTTTCTTTCTTAAAAGTAAGCAAATATGAGATTAATTAATTGCTTGAAGGCAAATAATTGATGCAATGAAAGAGAATTAATGGAATTAAAACATTCTTTCGTTGCGTACTTAGTAAGAAAAAGAAAAATAAGTAGAAAAAAATGAAATTCAAGCAAGAAAAGAATATAATGAAATTAGAATATAAACAAAAAAAAAAACAATGTCTTTCTTTCTCTCAAGTTTGGTCTTCACCAAAGATGTTTTACTTAATTATCGAATTTTTCATTGAAATGGAAAAAGATGGAAAACGAATCAGCTCAATCAACGTAGATTTTTGGGTTTAGATCATTTTCTACTTCCACCGATACGATTTCTTCATAATATTTCAAAGTAAAGAGCTTTGAAAAAGAAAAAATAATAGTAATGGACAAAAATTTTTCTGAAAACTCAATATTCATTGAGAAACTTCGAAATCTCCTGCGATTTAATCGAATTTGAAACTAAGAGTTTCCAGGAATATACAAAATACAAAAAGAATGTAACCAGAAAGAAAAAAAAACAAATGGAAATTTTGAGAAAAATCGGATCGAAGCAATTTGATAGAAATATTTTGTCGGAAAATAAGAGAAAATCTACTCTTCGAGCGAAGCGAAGGGAAATCGAGTCCCAATTATTTTTGCAAAATAGCTGATTTTCTTTGCTTTGTAGAATCGCATTTGAATTTCAATTTCGAAGAAATATTTTCTGGAGAAAACGAGTAGCAATTTCAAAAACAGGATTGTTCTTTTCGAAATCCAGCTTCATTGAATCCTGTAAAGTTCGAAATCCACTTTTTTTTTTCATTTTTAGTGACCGTGGGAAAAAATATTTGAGAAGAAAACTTCTTTTTTTCCCGATAAATGAAAATTCTTGAAGAACCAAAGAATATTATTTGAAAATTCGAAGAGTGGGAATCTCATGTATTTTTTAAGACTCGCTAAAAGGAAAAAAAATGTATTGATTTGAAAGAAAAAAAAGAGGAAAATGTATATAAAAAAAAAACGAGTAATTTTGTAAATTAAAAAGGCCTTTTTTTTATATTTCCTCTTTTTTTTTGGAACGCCGAAAATTAACTAGCAGCGAACATTGCCTTTGTAAACTACTATATTCGCCATTTTATCATAAAACTGATGGAATTAGTGAAAGAAATTCCTTTGGAAGAAAATAAAACTACGCAAAAATACGTTGCTCTTTCAAGACTCGCAACTTTGCGTCGTAGTTTTTTCTTTTTTTTTCTTCCAAAGGACGTCATTCAGCGAGATTAGGAAAAAACGAACTGCGTGATACCAAAAAAAAAAATATTTAAAAAAATGGGAGAAGAACGAAATCGTAAGAGAATCGTTGAATGGCGCGTTTGTGTTGTTTTCTGTTTCTCAAATTGTATAGTTTAAGGATTTAAGGTACTTTAGCATCGTTTAAGAATCGTGTGATTAAGGGGAAGAGAGTTTGAAGAAAGAAACCAAAGGGTATATTTTATCTGTCCGCTCAAGAATGGTTGTGAGTGAAAATTTGTCAAAATTTCAAGCTGTTAAAGGGGACACCGAATTTCTGAGTTGACTTATTCTAGTGAAAAATCGAGTTTCGGCCAGAAACTGTTTTTTAGCGTGTTCGTGAGGGCTTATGCGTAAGGAAGAAACGATGTTTCGTTGTTGAATTCAAGGCTGTTGTTTAAAGAAAGGAAAGGAAATGGAAATTTTGGAGGAGAAAAATGGGAACGGAATTTTTCCGGGCAACGCGTGGATAAAATTATGGATTTTTCAAACTTTTTCGACACTTTTTTCGAAGTGGAATTAAGTTTCTTTTATTTGTTGCTGCATAAATTTGTTTCTTTTTGTTACATGACAGCTTTGAATAAATACAAGAAAGTGTGCAATTTTGAAAAGTGTGATTGTTATCAAGAAGACCTCACTTTTTCCTTCGTGCTTCGCCAAAGAAGCATGAACCTTCCGGGAAAAATTTGGGGTAAGAAAGAGTGGTTTTACGGAAACAAGGTGGACGATGTGCAAAAATATATTAATTTTTGTTGCAATTTTCAAATGGAATTTAATTTTCAGTAGAATTTCCAAAATTTCAAATGGATCAATTTTTTCTTTCCCTGAAAAATGCAATTTTATGGTGAAAAGTTATAATTTGTAACAGAATTATTTAAGAAAACCATAGAGAAGTGAAAAAATATTTTTATCGGTAGTTAATAATTGTTCGACATTGGATCGGAATAGTATCGACTAGAAAAATTTGTGCGAAATGAAAAATAATTATATTCTTCGCATCGTCGATACGAGTTTCCTTCGAGTATGTTGATAGTGTGTCTAAAAGATGTTTTGGAAGGTTTGAGAAATGAGGAGAAATTTATTGCAGATATTGTAAATAGTTGTTGAAGAGTTAAAGGAGGATACTTTGGGGACCTGAGCCGACATTTGCGACTGTTGAGTTAGTCAGTGTGTTTTTCAATGACCGAACCAACGATAAATATCACACAAACAGCAATAATTATTTTTGAGAACTATCATGAACGTACAGAAAAATAATAGAATTAATTATTGTTTTTTTTTTCAGAACTTGGATAAGGAAAAAAAGAAAATTGCAGTTCCTGGATTTCTCAGTTTGCGACTGAAAAATTCAGAATCTGATATTTTCATTTTTTTGTGTTTAATTCATTATCGGATAATTTCCTAGAAATGTCCAGGACAAAACATACTAATTAATCTGCAACAAGTCAGCAATGTCACAGAGACCAGCAATGACTGCCGATTGTACTATAAAAAAAAACCATATAATCATTGTAACAATTGTAAAATACTAAAATTACTAATTATCGCCTTATAAGTGCACTAAATCACAAAAAAATTGCAAGAGAGATCCAAAATCTTTTTGAGATTTCTATGCATAAAAAAAAAAGAATCATTAGCTTAAGTAGTAAGTTTCTTCTCGAAATTTCGTTGCCTTTGCATGCGACAGACGGTGTTGACTTAATTTTTGCATTTATGGGAAAAAAAGGTCTGAGGTTTTACAGAATTCCCAAAAAAAAGAAAGAATTATTATCATTAAAATCTGAAAACCTGATAATGAGTGAAAATTTAAAACAAAAGCTACATTCTGGAACGTTTCAACACTGTCTGGTTCCAAAATTTGTGTTTTTAGACTTTAGTTAGAAGTTTTTAATTAATAGAATCCAGCTTCGACTTGATTCCTCGGATTCGCTCGAAGAAAATTTTTGAAACAAGTTCGTATCAAATTGCTTCGGTCTGCGACGAAAAAGGTGTTCGACTAAAATAAAAATGTGCGAAATGTGTGAAAAAGTTGGATACAAAAGTATCGATTGGCTCCGAGTGTTTGGAAAAAAAATTGAAAATGAAGATTTGGGGTTTCGGATGAATTTTCGAAATCTGGTAATTTAGAGGAAAAATGAAGAAAGCAGAGGAATTTTGTCAATTAATGCGCCTGTAAATTAAGGGAAATCTGCAATCGAGGAAATTGAAGGAGGGTAAAGGGAAAAAAAATAGTGAATTTTCCAAATTTCAAAAATTCAGTGTCACCAAAAATCATGATTTTTTTGGAGGATTATGAAGAAATCGTATATTTGTAGCAGTTTTTGAAGGCTTAAACGAAAAAAAAAAAAACAAAAAAATTGTGAAAATATACCAAAATTGAGGCTTAAGAGGAAATTGGCTTGCAACTAATTCGTGATTTTTCAAGCTTTCAAAATATTGTATCTTAGAATTTTTATTTAGTTTTATGACGACGCGAAAGAAGGGGAAAAAAAGAAAATCTTTCGAAAATTGGAAATTCCGAATTATCGAAATTCGAGTTCCACTTTTGAGCTAAAAAAAAATAAAATTACCTTCTTTAGCGTCACCTGGAAGATTCTTGGTCTTTCTTTTTTTTCTGGAGAAATCTGGAGTTCCAAAATTTTGGAAAAAATTGCTGGGACCGGATCTTCCGGGTCTTCGATTACAAAAAAAAGAAAGAGGAACATAATCCTAAACATTGAGAGATTGCTTATCAATAAAAATCATAATTATGGGTAACCGATAAGAGATAATAATAATTAAAAAAAAATAATAATGATAATAATAACGATGAATTTGTATCTGTGAATTAAATAAATTGTCAGTAAAAATTTGAACGAATGGAAAATGAAAAAAAAATGGTACCCGTTTTACTTTGCAACTATTTCCGTGATTTATATAAATTTTGTTTATAATTAATTCTTTATTTTGTTTATAATTTCCCAAGCGAACAAGAAATTTTGATGATTTTCAAACTTTCTTGTCGAAAACCATTTCTTGTAACTGAAAAAAATATATTATAACGTATTTTTTGCGCTTATTCCAAATTGCGCAGAAATAGGGGCGCAGAAAATAGTGTTACGTAACAGGAAAATATTAATCATTTTTAAAAATTAAAAAAAGTCTAAAGGGAAATGGATGTCGAAGAGGCTTCCGGCAGCGAAGAAGAGAAACGCAGTTTATGTTCGAACTGCAAAAATGACTTGAAATCATTATGGAGCATCGGAAGCCCATCGATTGGTGATTTTCAATCAGACTCGGAGTGCCCATCCGAGAGAGAAATTTTACTTTTGTTACTGAAAAATATGAAAAGCGATGAGACAATCCAAGGATTGCCAAAAAGAAACGAGAAATGTCGAGAAAAGCCTTGGTTCGACGACTTTGCAACAGAAAAATTCGATGGGTTCCCTTTTTTCCCAAAACCTAAGTCCAATTTTGGGAAATTGGATGCAAAAAGTCGTTGGAAACGACGAGAAAATGCCAAGCAGTCCCTGGATATCGCGAAGAATCTCAAGTAAACGAATCCAAAATCAAAAATTTGAATAGTAAATAATTTTTTTTTTTCATTTGTTTTTGGAATTTTGACAATTTTCATAATTTACATTAACTTGTACCTTTTCTTTTCAAATAATTAGCAAATATCTGGACGATCTTTGGGTTTCTCTCGATCGAGGAGGTTTCGACAAGAAATTAGATAAATGAATTTTCAGGTACAAAATTTATTCCCATTATTTCTCTAAAATATAAAATTCCAAATTCTGTCCATACTAAAATGCAACAGGAACAAATAAATAAACCAGATGTTCTCAGTCGGAATTCGTATCAGCGACTCGTCTTCTCCATCCCCGATGCAGTTTCTACGTGAACTCGAAGTCATCTCGCTGCAATCAAACGACACGAATATTGTCAAAATTCAAAGATAATTAAAAATGGGGAACAAATACATGCAAATTTGAATGAATATTCGTTTTACCATATCGTTGTACTCCAAAACGTGTTTCTTGATAGCGGAAGTGTCGATCCACGTGACGAAGTCTTCCAAATTTCTGTAAAAAAAAAAAGAATTTTCAAAATACGTATTGGCCTTTATTATTTTTTCTCTTAATAATTTTCACCCGATAAGCCGCTAGCTACCTGGTGACGAGGAAGGCGGGGTCCTTGATGACTTCGGCTCCCACTCTGACGTGTCCCTGCTCGATGAGTTGCGTTGCCATTTTTATGGTCTCGCTCATTTTGTTGCGGACCATCACCACGGGCAGGCGTCTCCTGCAGAAACAGCTGGCGGTGACTCTTTGGGTCACCGAGAGGTCCCATTTCGTCGGGGCCAGGCCCATCATGTACAATTTCTCCATGAGGAGGGCGCTCTGTTCTATTCTGAAGGGATCCTCGGGATCCAGGTCCTTGATTTTTCGGCCGAGTTCTCGGATCTCCCGGGCCAATTTGTTGTATCTTTTTGAAAAAAACGTATTTTTTATTATTATTATTATTACTATTGTTAATATTATTATTATTATTATTATTATTTTTATTAAATTATTATTTTTAATACAATCATAACATTTATAATAATAATAATAATAACGTCACTTACTTGGTATAATCCTCTCGTTTTTGGATCCGGTACCGTTTCAGGACCTTCACCTCGTGCAAATTATTATCGGCCTCCCACGATATGAAATCGACCTTCTTCAGGAGCTTCTGCTCGTGATACTTCAATTTTCGCACCATTGCGATGTCGTCCCTTTAAAAAAAAATCCCTAACTTTCCACGCTGTTGACTTTCGACATAACCTCAATCCGTCCCTAACCTCAAAACTTAACAGAATTCACAAATTCCTGAAACCATGACAACAATATCCCCTCCACGAACCCATTAAGGCGCGTTTTCACGTTCGACGAAGTCAGCCAACCGCGCGTGTACTTTAGAACAGGCGCGCATGCGCGTTAAGGCGAAAAAAGAGGAAAGAGGAGACCCCGTGGCGCATCTAGGTACCGGTGAGTTCATGGATTGTGTACAAAATTGTGAAAATTAGTATATTTATCACAACACGTGCGTGTTTGTGCCGTTTATTGTCCAGTTGTGAACGAACGATTGTCAAAAAATGGACACCGGGGGTAAAAAAGTGGAATATCTGATCGTCGACACGAGCGCTTTTATCCGAAATGTGCAATTGCAGGTTTGTGCGGTGTTCCAATTTTTGGGGTTTTGTGATTTTGCTAATTTAACCTTTCCCCATCTCCCCTTTTTTTATTCTTAATTTTTTTTCATGGAAATATAGGGGATGAATTTTTTTCAAAAAAAAAGAAAGAAAAATACGAAATTTCATCGAATTGACAATTTGTTTCTATTTTCTCCAGGAAATGGGAGAACATATTCTTACGGAGGAGGATGTGGTTCACGAAATCAAAAACAAACGACAATTGCGAAGGTTGGTCGTGCTTCCGTACGATTTGGAAATTAAAACCGTGTTTCCAGAAAATATTCAATTCGGTAATTTTTTTTATAGAAATTTTTATATTTATATTTATATTATATACATATATATATATATATATATTTTACATATGTCGTGTTATGTTATATACATATATATCCTTTTCCAATCCAGTGATAGAGTTCGCTAAGAAAACAGGAGACTACATCAGTCTCTCGGCGACGGATATCAAAGTAATCGCTCTCACTTATCAGTTGGAGAAGGAAAAAGTAGGATCCGAGCACTTGAAGACCCAGCCCGCAGTCGTAAAAACAGTCCCGTCCGGTAAAAAGTCCACTCGAAAGGACGTCGCTGGATTCTACGTCCCGAAAACCACGAAAAAAGTAAGAGGAATTTTTTATTTTCCAAATACCCAAAAAAAGAATTTTCTTTTCCTCAGTGAAAGAAGAAAAATTATTTCTGCAATCTAGTAAATAACAAAAATTGTAGAAACTCTAATTTCTTCAAAACCCTATTCGACTTTCAGGAAGATGGTACCGAAAATAATGAAGAGGCCAAAGTCGCCGCGGACAAGATAGTGGAAATGGTAAAACTCATAGAGGAAAGTGCGAAAGAAGAGAACGAGAAGGACGAACCCGATGGGAATCAGTCAGAGGGTGAATCTGATTACGATACGGCTGAGTCCGATTTGGAATCTCAGGAAAATGAGAATGAGAATGAGGATGAAGATGAGAATGAGGAAGAGAATGAATATGAAGAAGAGGAGGAGAATTTGACCGAACGGTTTCAGAAGCTCAAGTGCGATCCGAGTGAAATTGAAATCGAGGGTGGCGACGAGGAGAATGTCGATCGAGTTCTTCCACAAATTGGGTCGAATAAAGATTCTCAAAATAAAAATGAGGATGACGATGACGATGAGGAATTGGACGAAGAGGAGGAGGAGGAGGAGGAGGAGGAAGAAGACGATAACGATGGCTGGATTACTCCCAGTAATTATAAATTATTTTTTGAATATATTAATTTGCATGAGATTTTTTTATTTTCCAGAAAATGTCGAATGAAAAATCTACAGGTCGAGGATAATTTTTATAAATCCTCAATTCTACTACTACTACTACTACCGCTACTACAAATAAAAATAATAATAATAATAAAAGTAACAATAGCAATAATAATAATAATAATAATAATAATAAAATTGAAAAATGACACACTAATTTTTCTTTTTTATCAGAAAATATTAATTCGGTAAAGAAGCAAATGGACGCGGATATAATCGAGGAGAAGCCGGTAACCGTGGCGTGTTTGACGACGGATTTTGCGATGCAAAATGTGCTGAAACAAATCGGTCTGAACATCGCATCCCTGGACGGTCGAGTGATCAAGCAAATGCGAACGTTCATTTTGCGTTGCTACGCTTGCTTCAAAACCACGCCGGTGATGACCAAAGTCTTTTGCCCGAACTGCGGAAACAAGACGTTGAAGAAAGTCGCGGTCTCCATGGACAGCCGGGGAAACAAAAAGATTCACATTAATTTCAAGAAACCCCTTTCAGCTCGTGGCAAGAGAGTAAGGACACTTCGATTTTTTAATATTATTGTAAAATTTGAAAAAGAAAAAAATACTGAAACATCATCCTTTTTATTTTCAGTTTTCTCTTCCGACGCCTCAAGGTGGAAAACACGCGAACAATCCAATTCTCTGCGAAGATCAACCGGTTCCCGACCAAAGACCGAGCAGATTGGCTCGAACCAAAAATGATCCGCTCAAGGATGACTACATCGCAGGATTTTCGCCCTTCGTTATGCGAGATGTCAATTCGAAATCCGCTATGTTGGGTATTCGGTCCACCGGAGTCAAGCATTGGATGAAACGGAACCCCAACGAAGCCAGGAGAAGAGTAAAATAATTAAAATATAATTTTTTCTTAATATATAATTATAAGTATATATATATCTTATTTTACAATAAATTGGAAACGAAAGGATTTTCTGATTTTTTTAATCGATAAAAATCCCTCATTTCCCATTCTCCCCATTTTCAATAAATATCGTTTTTTTTTTAATTGGTTTAATATAAAAACCGAGGAATCAACAAACATAATGGTTTTGTATCAAAAATTAAAAAAATGAGGCTTCAAGAAAAACAAAAAAAATAATTGCCCCGGGTGAGGATCGAACTCACGACCTTAAGATTATGAGACTTACGCGCTGCCATCTGCGCTACCGAGGCATATGGGTTGCGATCGCTTAATGTCGCATATTACGTTACTCTAAAAAAAAATGAGAATTTACATCCAGTGTCATCTAAAATCCCGCGAAAATTTAAGTTATTTACAAAAATCGATGATTAATGTAATTATATACGAATATATAAAAGTATAAAAAAATTCAATACATTTTTCATAAAAATTTCACGTTTCTTTATTCAAATAAACATTCTTTCAATTAATTGTTTTCTAAATTATATTAGTCTATAAAAATGTATTTTGTCCCTTTTATTTACAATATTTGCATCTATAATTACACATAGCTTTCAATTCTTGATAGCTTGGGTGATTTTCACCCACTTACACCTGATATTGGCCTCCTGGACCTTCTCGATCCAGTTCACTCCGAGTGGCGATACGTGTTCGACCTCGACTTTCTCGATTTCCTCCGGATCCTTAATGATTCCTTTGTTCGCCAGCAATTTTTCCATCCCGTTCCAAGCCACCATGACCCCGTTGTCCGTACACAAGTCTGGCGGTGGTCTGGCAAACTCGAACCCCTTCTCCTGACAAACAACTTTCAGGACCTTCGCAACGAAATTGTTGCAAGCGACTCCACCGGAAACTACCTGCGAATGAAAATTATTTTATCTCGAATAAGAAAAAAATTCAATAAATCCCAGACTAAATATATATTTTTATTTCTCCAGGAATTACCAAAACTTTTTTATCAGCTGGTAAAAGATCCTTCGATTCCAGGAACTCCATAGCCAGTTGGGTCTTGTGACACAAGTGTCGAGCAACGGCGATTTGAAAAGCGGCACAGAGATTGGCGTAATCCGGAATCAGCGTGTCCCCCACGATATCGTGCTCCTCCTCCTGCTTCAAAATCTGTTTCAAACAAGTGCTCTTGATCCCGGAGAAGCTGAAGTTGCAATCTCGGTAGTGCAACATCGGCACCTTCAGGAGGAACTTCTCGGGGTCCGTAGCTCGACTCGCAGCTATTTCCACCGCTTTGCCTCCGCTGGTTTTCGCGAATTCCGGCAAATTCGATAATTTCAGTCTTCGAGCTGTCTGAAAAAATAAACAATTACTAAAATTATGTATTTTCACATTCTCGTGGAGAAAGTCGAGAATCGAAAGCATATTCCGTGTTTCGCTGCGAAGATAAAATAAATAAATTGTAACAAAAATTCTACGGACCTTGTCGAAAGCTTCCCCGGGAGCATCGCTGTCACTTTTACCCAGTAAATAAAATTCGTCGACGTCTTTCGCGAATGCCAGTAAACAGTGGCCTCCGGAAATCAGTAGCACGAGGAATGGAAATGGAATCTGAAGAAAATAAAAATAATATTTAGAACAAACAATATTCGTATAATTCATGTAATTAAAAAAAGGAAGGAAAAATTTTATTAAAAAAATGATTAATTCTCAATGATTACCTTTTCGACCATTCTCGCCATCAAAGCGTGAGCTTCCATGTGATGTATAGGTATGAAGGGTTTCCCGCTGATTCTACACAGATATTTCCCAAATTTCAAACCCACCGCGAGAGACAACGGCAGCCCTGGTTTGACGGTGGTCGCGATAGCGTCGACGTCTCTCAATTTTAATCCCGACTTTCTCAAAGCTTCTTCGCAGACTCCGGTGATGTTCCTCGCGTGCATCCTCTGCGCGACCGGAGGAACGATTCCCCCGCGCCTGGGATCAAATTCAACGAGGTCGAGAATTCATTACCGATCCAATTTTTTTCTTATTCAGGGGATTTTTAAATATTTATTCTCTAAAATTATTAATATTTATTCTCTAAAACTTCAACAAATTACTAAAAAATATTGCAAAAACACCGTATCGACAACAAATTGATAAAAAAAAAATAAAAAAACATGACATTTTTTTTTAAAACATGAAAAATACAAAAAAATACAAAAGAATACCAAAAAAATACAAAAAAAGAGGATATACTTCAAATGCAATTCCTGCTGGGAACAAAGAGCCTGCCCCAGAATCTGACCCCTGGAGTCGACGATGGCAATCCCGGTATCGTCGCAGCTGGTCTCGATTCCCAGGACGACCTTGTCCCTTTCCGTGTTGATTTTTCGCACGTTGATGAGAAAATTCTCTGGAAATTGCATTTCTACAGGACAGCCGCGAAATTTGCTCCTCCTGGAATAGTGTCGCAGGAAAATGCGGGACACTCCATGAAAAGTCCCTGTCACGTACATTTTCGAAATTTCACTGTGTCTGAGAAGAAATAATATAAATATGTAGATACAGGGAAATTTTAAAAGCGAGTGTTTTTAGGTTATGTTCATCCTTCAGGCGCACGTGTTTTTTTCTTAATCGAAGATTTTCATTGATAAGAGCATTTGAAAGCGCTTGTTGCTGAATTGAATGCCCTCCGCTACTATTTGTTATTTACAATCAATACAAAAACAAATTATTTTTTTTAAATTGAGGTCCTGTCGGTTTGGAGGTTATGTTTCTCATGATTTGTTATTGTGATTATGATTATTATTGTGAATTTGAATTTCGGAGGTAAAGCAAAAATCGAATTGGAATAAAATTGATTCGTCTCGAATATTACAAATATTGTTGAATTAATAATAATAAATTAACGATAAAATCAATAATTGTTTTTGATAACGATCAAGAACAGCATCAATTTTTATTATTCATGTTTATAATATATGTATTATTAATAATATAGTAATAATAATAATATAATATATTACTAACATAATATATTATTAATAATGCAATATTAATAAATTTTATTATTATGGTCGATTATTGTCGACAGTAAAACCAATAACTCGACAATAATTATGTTAACTAGAATTTTCAGAATTACAATCGCTCAACATTTGAGTCGAATGGTTCTGAAATTCCAGTTTCGAGTCACTCGAGTCTGAAATTCCAACACAAGTCGAATCGAGTTTAAAATTTCGAAGCTCGTAGAAATCGGAAATCCGAAACTCGCAATGATTTGAGATTTGAAATTCCAGCCTCGAGTCGATCGGGTTCGAACATCGCAAACACACGGATTAACACTTAACACTTTTTGTCGTGAGAAAGAAAAGAACTAATTTGCAAATATCGTCATAATTTATTGATGTTTTCGGAAATCGGTCCTCAAAGTGAACCCAAAAAGAAAAAGTGTGATCCTTAACAAAACCTCAAGCAAAAGTGTTTTTTTTCTCAAAAGTATTCGATGATAAATGTATATGTATATATATATTAATATTGTTATTACAAAAAGAAACGTAACTTAAAGGTACATACGAAGGAACTATAGCTGGGATTTTTTTATTTTTTTCTTTTTTCCTTTTTTTTTGGATTATACAACATTGATTATGCAGCGGAATGCAATAGGATTGAAAACCCTCTTTGACTTCGATATTAATGAATAATTATTACTATTAATTTCCCCGTTCCTTAATCCTCGTCCATCATCATCACCATCATCAACATGATCATTGTCATTCGTGTGACTCTCTTATCTCTTATCAATTTTGTTTGCTCGTAATTTGTTTGTTGAAAGACTTACAAAACACCATATTATCGTATCGGTCTTATTTTATTATTATTAATTCCCCCCCCTTTTTTTTACGCTCTTTTGCTTTTCGCTACAGCTAAAAAGGTGTTACGTTATATTATGAGATTTAATTTGTAATTACTTTTCTTTATTTTTCCTCTTACTTATTTATATCATATATTATATTAATTAATTCAATTGAAATATCCTCTTGTTTGTATTGCACCACATTTTTTTAATCTTATTTTATCCCATCCCCCTTCCCTTTTCAAACTCATCACTTCATTCTCTTTTTTTAATCTTTAATTTGTTAATTTCTCTTTCTCTCTCTCTCTCGCTCACTATATACATAAGTTCTTGTTCATTTTTATGTTTTTGTTCTTCCTAAGTTTATGTTTCATTTTCACAATGATTTTATTTATTTATTTATTTTTTTTTACGGTGACTGTTAATTTGTGTGATCCGGGTTTTGAATTTAGTTATTGTTTTTTTCTTCTTCTTTCCGACAATTTTTTTTTTCCTTCCATGACCAAAAGTGTGTTCGACTTAACTATTCTTTTTTTTTATCGAAATCTTTCCTAAATTTCGTTTCGATCCATTCCAAACAAATCTTTAAACGATCGAACTGAATTAAAAAAAAAATAGTTTAATTAGTGTCGATTTCATTCGATCGAGTCCATCCGAGTATTCGAGTTCGGATTCGCTCGAGTAAAAATTCATGGTATCTTTAGAGGAAATTAATTTGATTTATCCTCTCCGAAGTAGCGATGGATCGAAACGACATTCGAAATCCAAGTCTATTTATTTATTAACTTCATTACTGTTGCATCTAATTTTCTGTCCGGGTTTGTTATTTTCATATGTGTCGTAATGTTTTGTTATCTATCGATTTTAGTTTTTTTCGATAAAGAAGTAAAGTTGGAGACCGCTAAATGTTTAGTCCTAATTGTAAATCTCGCTAAAGGTTTTGTTAATGATTTCAGCGACGCGTTTATCTATTTCATTGAATTTTCAATAAGTTATTTTTAAAATCTTCATTTAAGAGACGTTATCTTAAATTCTTTTTTTATGGCTTTTTGTTTATTCTTTGAAACATATACTGACGACATCCTGATAATAATTCATCGACAGGAGAATTATCGAAGACAATTTGCTTTCATCTTTCATTCGATTCGCTATCGAGCTTGTCTTTTCCAATAAATTCTTCGAAGCTTTCGCTGTCGAACTGTCTTCGACTCTCCCTTCGCTGAAGCGTCAGTAAATGATTTCCTGAAAGTATTTCTGCATTTTGAAAAACTTGAGCATTTTTTTCAAGACCAATCACGAATTCTATTAATTGCTAAGATAGAATAGTTATTTTATTTTTTTTTTCTTTGAACCGACTAGAGAGTTATTAAAGCATTCTTTGTTAGTTAACTAAACCGTGTTTCGTGTCGACACTCTTCGAAATCTTCTCTTTCGATGCCATTCGATATGTTGTAAAATGGTCGAAGGAATTTGGAAAGAGTCTTGGAAAATGCAGAAATCCATTCGAACCATCCATCCATCCCCTTGGAAACAATTTGTTCTCACTATTATCTTTTTTTAATGAGTTGGACTAAGAAAAAGTTTGTAGTTCATAAATTATTCAGTAATTAATAATATTTACAACTAACACACACGTGTCACACTTTTTTCCCTTCGGTTCCTTTACTTTCACCAGGAAACACTCGCAACAATCGAATCCTAATTTTTCATCCCCCCTCGAAGTTAATTCATTCGTTAGAAGCCAAGACACAAATTAATCGAAACCAATTTCGCTTTTGCTTTTTTTTTTTTAAATTACGCAATTACAAGAAAGCACATTTTGGAAATTCCAAACGAATTTATCTCACAAACTTTCTCCTTCTCTTTTCGATAATTTCTATCTACCTTCGTTTCTCACAACATTTCTTTTAATTAATTCGTTTAAGAATGAATATTCGTTCCCGTTTCCTCCTAATCACTTGCTCGAACCTCGTTTTTTTTTCTTAGTTTCTTTCGTTTTACGTAAAATACGCAATTTTTTTCTCGAAATTCTCATTATTCGTATTTCATTTATTTTTCTTTCTCATATTATTTACTAATACAGAATGCACCTGACTAGCCTCGTTTATCACTAAAAACACTGTCGATAACAGCGCGATCATCATTTAGTTTATGTTTCTTCTGTGTATAGAAAAAAAAAACATTAAAAATCTTCGCAAACGTCGCGAATCGAATCCGAAAATTTTTCCCGTCTGGAAACTTTTGTACACTTGTACAAAATCAAATACAATAAAATCAATTTCTTTTTTCTCAACCAAAATCACGGATTTTTTTTTAAACCGAAAAAAACCTAATTCGATAATTCATCAATTCGATACGAGACAAATAAAATATTCGTAAAGAAAAATAAAACGCAAGGACTTTCGAAAATTGAAAAATCGGACGATTCGACGACTCTGCGAAGTCTTTGGCTTTTAGTTGCTGTTACAATATCGCTCGTTTCCAAGTAAAAATATTCATCAACGTTTTCTGTCTTTCCCCGTTCCGAAAAAAAAATTCACGAAGCTGGAAGAAATTGCTTTTGCTCTTTCCTTTTCCCCCCCCAAGGGAGCGAAGAGTTTGCATCTTCCTCCTTGAATCGGTGGAAAAAAGAGTTCGAAAGCTCCCGACCAAAAATTGCACCAACTTTTTCAGCTTCTCATCCTGACTTTAATTGCTGAGTCTTTTTTTGCGCTGAAACTTATCATTACGATTACGCGACGTTACTCTGGAAAAAAAATACGTTGAAATCTTAAGACGTTAACGAATCACAGCTGTAAGTTGTTAAAATAATATTTTTCCTCTTTTACTTCCTCCTCCTCCTTCTCCTCCTGCTCCTTATTTTTCTCCCCACTTTTTTTGTTCAGTCTTTCTTCGTCAAAACTAAGGACGCGAATATGCGATAAGAATATTTTGGGCGGAAAGAAATTTTCCCGTAAGCGTTGCTTTTTTTTCTCTTCTTCAAGCTCTTAAATTAAAAAAAAAAGGATCGAATCGACGTTCGAAAATTCTCAAGACTTAACTTTAAAATCATTTTCGTTCCGACTGAGTCATAAAGAAAAAATAAAGGATAAACGAAAAATCTTCGGCATCTTCTGAAAATTCAGAACGAACTTTTTGTAGAAAATAAAAATAAATGGATAATTTAGCGTCAGATCCGTTTTGGAAAAAAAAAAAACTACTTTTTCTCTGTCCGAAAAAGTAACTCCGTTTTGCTTCCTCGAAGTTTGCTCTTTTCCAGCAAAAATTTCTTCGAAGACGGCGGTAAGCTTCTTTTTTTTTCTTTGTTTCATTTTCTGCTTTCACCGCGGATTCAATTCAGCTTGAAATTCTCGATTTCCATGAAAGTCCTGAAAAATAATCATATGGATTGCGACTTTTTTTGAGTTTCTTCTTCTTCTTCTTTCTCTTGCTTTTCACTCAAAAGTCGACTGTCACTGATAATATCTCGTTGAGATGAACATCCTCTTTGTCGAGCAGACGACTGGTTCAATAAATCTCACGATTCTCTACTACCGATTGCCGCAATCGTATCTGGAACTGGACGAAATCTTCGACACCTGTTGCAAAAAAAATAGAAATTTAAAAAAATCGAAAAATATCAACAAATATTCCTATAAAAAAAATATCGAATTTCAAAATTTCAATTAAGAAAAAAAAATCCCATAAGTTACCTTGCGTTATTCTCAGCAAGATGTGGAGGTACAGTGCTGGGGGGCGGTGGAGCTTGAGGCGTATTATTGATAGGCCCGCTGCTGTCGGAATCGTTATCGCTGCTCTCCTCGTTCCTCTTTCCGCAGTCACCTAATAAATGCGACGGGACCCCACGGGGGTAAAATCGTGGCAAGACTTCGGAATTCGGTCTCGCGCGTCTCTGTTGCGGTCTTTGGAACCGTAAGTTCAATTGACTGGCATCGGTCACGTATTTCTCGCTTTCGCGTCGACGACGCAGAGCCGGTGTGCATCCCGTGAGGTTCTCCTCCTCGGTGGAGCTCGCTTGCGAGGTGTTCGTTAAATTCGGAGGACGAGCATCCGGCAAGGTAGCGCAACGACGCAACGATGGTGTCGCGCCTTCCCCATGGAGGCTCAAGGGTTTAGTCGATGATGATTTCAATGCTAAAAGTTAGCCATGTTAGTTTTCTCTCGAAACAGGGAAAGGAATGCAACTTTTTTTTTTTATATGCAACGAAAATGATTCATGAAATTAAACTGCGAGACGTGAAATTAATTTAACATTTTTTTGGGGGAAAAAATGAACATTTTTAATGACGTCGGACACGATTTTTATGATTTGGTTACTGCTCGAATGGGACAAGACGAAGTTTGAATCGTGAAGAGAGAGAAAAAAAAAAGTTTCCAAATTTGCAGAAAAAAAATAATGTATGTATATAGATATATTAATATTATACATAAAACTGAGCATCCTGTCTTTTGATATTCACCGCTGATAGGACTTTCGAGCAGATTCAAAATCTCCCCTCGCTCCACTTTCTACTTTGAGACTCAAAGTACCTGTTTTCGTTGCAAAAAGAACTTACAATTCTAGAATTCAAAAAAAGAGAGAGACGCCTTTTAGAAAACGTGGCAATCCACATCCACTTTTCTCCAGTCAATGGATTTCGCGGAAATTATTCGCAGACTCGCATAGGTTCTTTCCTTCTCGGTAACTAAGAATATACGAACCTGCGGATTCCTTTTCCTTGGTGGCCAGCCCGTTCCCGGACGGCTCGTTCGCGGGGTTCACGCCCGTGGACCCGGTTTTGGTGTTCGTTTCCGGCGTGGATTCCGACAGGGAACACCTGGGACTCTTCACGGGAATCGGGATCTTGCTGTTGTAGTTGTTGAACGTGTTTTTACAGGGACTGGCGGCCTTGTCTTTGGCCGATTGCTGCTGCTCGTCCTTCAACTGCCGAGTCGGTATATTCGTCAGAGCTGGATTCGAATTTTGGTGGGACGACGCTTTGGAGACGTTGCTATTCGCTTGACGATTTTCTGTGGCGTCGTAATATATCGAAGACTCGTCGGGACCCGGGTTGGGGCTCAACGGGCTCGCCACCGCGGTCGTTCCGTTTGTCAATTTTTCTGTGAAATAAAAAAAAATGTTAGAAAGAAACGTTTTTGGAAAAAATTTAAGCGATGTTTCGCTTTTTTTGGAATAATAAATTTGTGGTAAAATATTGGAAAATTTGGTAGCCCTTTAAATTGGAAATTTTGAAAATAGAAAGAAAAAAAAAATAGATGAAGGAAAA
Source organism: Gasteruption jaculator (assembly GCA_949825005.1). NCBI lineage: Eukaryota > Metazoa > Arthropoda > Insecta > Hymenoptera > Gasteruptiidae > Gasteruption > Gasteruption jaculator. The sequence goes on from OX463776.1 coordinate 8,585,528, forward strand.
TTTATGACTTTTAAGGAAAGTCCAAGACTGTCCACTTTTCTGGCTAATTTTTATTTTTCGCCAGACGAGTCGTTCCGACTTGGCTGCAAGCTAAGGATTTCGTCAGCACTTGTTATTTCTGTTAAAGAGAATCCGGAGAATTCGGATTACACGTTTACGGTTTTTATAGCTACAATGTATATCAAGAAGTGTAATTTTATCGCGCGAAATATGTTCGCGAAACGTAAGCCAGGCTCCGAAAATAAATTGGCGTCGGTAATAATCGTGGTAATAAAAACAATAACAACGCTGTTACAAGGTGTAATTTGGAAACTCCTAATTTTAGTGTCTCGGTATCGCCATTATTGCCATTATGACAATTTATCTTGGTACAATAATACCGCGATACTAAAATTAGGATACGCAAATTTAAGAGTTTCTTAAACCGAGATCTTGTTATTGTTGTTATAATTTCCCAAGACCGTCAATTTCTACCTGGAATAATTTACAAAATTATTCGAAATCCTTAAAAAAAAAGTAATATTAGAAAAAAAATCACGCTACTATTTTTTAGCCTTTTTAAAATTAAGAAAAAAAATTATTTGTAACATTTTTTTTCAAAAATGCCGCGATAAAAAAATCAAGGTCTTCGTAATTAATTAAAATATCAAAAATTAAATTCGAAAATTTAGAATCTATCAAAAAATTCTATCAAAAGAAGTCTCACTTTGTAAAAGTTCCTTATCGGCACTCGTTTGAACGACGGTAGCACCACCGGTGTTTCCAACCACGCGGATTTCCAGTCTTCCAGCGACAGCCTCTTCCTCGTCATCGGCTAGTGGAGTATTCGGCACGGTCGTGGGTGGTAAAAAAGCCACCGCGGGAACGCTGGACCTCCTCGGGGTGGGATTTTGTCTGGGTTCGTCGTGTCTCGTGGCCACGTTTCTCATAACGTCCACCTCGTAGAGGAGATCGTCGAAAGCTGCCTGTTGCACCTGTAGAAAAAAAAAATAAATAAATAAATTTCTCGATAAATCGTGGGACCTCGTTTTTCGAGCGCAAGCTCCAAATCCTACGAACCAGAGGAGCTTCAAGACATGCTCGAACGTGCGGCGCCAGCGCTGGAACGCTCCAAGCACGGGGTAAAGCTCCCTGAATTTCCGGGTATTTCTCAATTCCGGCGATGTTGAGGCACCGGTGACGCGGCAGAGCGGAACTTTCCACCTGTGGAACCAAGGAATTCGATGTCGGACGAGGCGAGTCTTCGTTTATTCTCGGCAAAGTGGCCTGGTGATGCTGCTGCTGCTGCGGTTGCTGCTGCAGCGGCTGTTGCTGATGGTGGTGATGATGGTGATGATGCTGCTGCGGGTGATAATCCGGTTTCTGAGTCGTTCCATCTTGGTTCGCGGACGGAGTTGCAGTCGCAGAAGCGCTCGCTGCTGCAGTTTCGTTCCCTGCTGTCGACTGATGGCGAGAAAAAAAAAATTATGCGAATTAAAAAACGGGTCTTAGTTTTCATTTTTCCGATCCTTGGATTTTTATTTATTCGAAATTCTATCGGTAGAAATTTCTATCCGTTGGAATAATTAAATAATAAATTTCTATTTCTAAAATTTGTGATTTATCGAAATTTCCCTTTACCTGGGCGGCAGTGGCCAAAGACGCTCCTTTATGCTCGGGACTCTGTAAATTGTCTCCCTTCCATTCGTTGTCGGTTTCCTCGGAATCGTCGAACTGCGATTTCCATTGGGAGGCCAGAGTCAAACCTCCACCGCCTTTGGTCACCTGTTGCAACGCCGAAACGTTGTCGTCGTCGATCTGCGCGAATTGCGTTATGGAACAGTCCCGGACGGTTCGTCCACTTCGTCCTTGTTGGCGTCCTTCCGCTCGTCTTCTGGCTTCTCGTCTCAGCGGCTCCTTCTGTTCCGTCACCTAATTTCAAGAAATTCCGGTTTTATTCTCTCCAAATCGTCCATCTCCTAATTTCTTAATATATCAATTCCTTATTATTTTTTTTTTCTTCACACCTATCCACTTTTCTCTATATAATTATTTTATTTAAAATGAGATTTTTCCGTTCGTTTAAACGAAAGAAAAAAAAAATTTTTTTAAATTCCTTCCCTTTGTAAATTTCTTTCTACGCGATTACTTTTTTATGCTTCATAATTATTTTAATCGCTGCATTTATTATTATAGTTGCCGTGTTACGCGGATAGAAAGACCCTATCGATATTTCTATATTGGGAGTCCTATTTTAATAAAGATTATCGTTACTCATATTATTATTATTATTATTATTATTATTATTATTATTATTATTATTATTATGAAATGTACTCACGGGACTTTGGTTTCCGGCGTGTTTGGTATTGGTGACGTCATAGGAGCAATAGGACGCGTCGACTTCGGTTTGTACTCTAGGACTCGGGGGTTCTCCGCTGCCTGGGGTGACCTCGGGGGTCGCGACGACGCGGAATCTCGCGAACGTCGCACCACTCGCCGATTTTCGCAGGGGTGCGGCCGCGGACGTGACGGTCTTCGATCGAGGAACTTCCGATGCCGACCGCGCCGAGGCCATCAAAGCATCGCCTTCGTTGTCTACTTGCTGTCTCTCCACCGGAGGAATCGGTAAATGTGGCTCCACTGCCATTGAAACTGCTCGTCTCTTTTTGGGTGACCCTAGGGAAGAAAAAAAGAAGATTAAATTTTATTGAAGCACAAATAAATAAAATAATTAGTTTTGAGGCAAATTCAAAATTTGGAAACTTGGAAAATTGGAAATTCCAGGGGTACTTTTTTTTTACCTTGAGCTTGAGACGAAGGTAATTGTTGCCCACCCGAAGGCTGAGTATTGTCCGTAGTTGGTACAGTAGCGTTACAATTTTTGTCTCTCCCGTGATTGCTGATCGCAGAGATGTACAAAATCGGCGAAGCGTCTCTTCCACGCGGTCTGTTTCTTCTGCAGATACTCTCGTAGTCCACTTGTGCCTGAAATAATTGAAATATAATTTCCTGGATCCTAAATTTCCAATAAAAATAATTGAATCACATCCGAAGGTATAAATTAACAGATAAAAAATTGGATGTGGATTTGGAGTTTCAACTCGAAGACTGATTTTCTTACATCGAGTTCCTTCCTGTTATCCGGCTCGACATTCTCCTGATTGTTGGTGTCGACGTTCGAAGTAGTCGGAGGTTGCTGGTTCAAGGTCGTGGCTGTAGTCAAAGCCGGAGGAGCGGTTACCGTGGGCAAGGACCTCGTCGTTGGCAAGCCTTCGTTCGTGGCCTGTGGCCTCTCCCAATCGAAGGGATCGCTCGCTTTAACACCTCGTCTCTTCATGCACCGCTCGAAAAGTCCAGCCAACATAGCATAGTCCGGCTTATCGGCGTATCCTAAACTCTGAAATTTTTATTTTGATAATGTATTTTTTTTCAAATTTTATTTAATTCAAAAACCTTGATTTTTATTATCGCACAGAAAAAACTCACCTGAATGTGTTCGAGAAAGATACGGAGGTCGGACGGCAAGTGTTTGAGTAACGTCCGATGGTCGTATTTTTCCTTCATGAGACCGACCTGTTCCTTGTCTTTGATTTTACGCCACGGTAACTGCCCATTGACGAATTCGACGAGCATGTAAAACAGCGACCACAGGTCGTCGTGTCTGCCCATTTCTTTGTTTTTGTGTGCATTCACGGAAGCGTACCTCACGGTACCGCGGAACCCGGCAGCCGCTCTTGGAGGCCTCACTTCGCCGGTACAGGTCGTGAATTGCCTGGCCAGTCCAAAATCCAACATGTACACTAAGCGCGAGTTATACGGATGACGTCCGATGGAAAAGTTCGACTGAAAGGAAAATTCGATGCTAAGAATTAGTACCGATTCGATCGACACTTCGGTAGGATTTATCGATCCCGTGCGATCGGATAAAACACTTACCGGTTTAATATCTCTATGAAGAAAGCCGACTTGGTGTATACTTTCTATTGCTTTGAGAATTTGCAGACCGAGTCTTAAAGTAGTCGACAACGAAAAGGCACCTTTGGGTTGCGCCCGACGCAATTCCGCTAAATTTTTATCTTGCAATTGCATTACCACGTAATTAAATCTATCGTTTCTGCCGCAACCGATGAATCGGCAGACGTGATCCTTCCCTGAACACCACGGAAAATATTTACATTTACAAAATTGGAAAAAAAAGGAAAAGAAAAAAAATAAAAATAATAATAATTCAGTAAATAAATAAATAACAATAACAACTTCGAGTCTGAAAATCAATACGTGCCTGACTTTATCCACCAGACGTTTGACATTAAACCCTTTGACCGCCGCGTCAGTGGCGAATCCAACCATCCACTTTTTTTACTCTTACAAATATATCTAACGACCGAGTCGAACTCGACCAACTTGACATTTTGACTTTTTATACTCGAGCGATTCTAGGAAAATCCATGTTTTTCTTAATCAAACTCACCTTGTAATTTTTTAAGTACAGCCACTTCCATTTTCAAAACTTGTTTCGGTTGCCTGGCCGATTCCACTTTCAGGGCGACTTGTTCCTTCGTTATTAAATCCTGACCTTCGTAAATCTCCCCGAAACCGCCGCCTCCAATTTTTTTCACCTGAAATTCAGAGTCCATGGAAATTCCGGACGGAATTCGTCTCCTTGAAATTTGGAGAAACCTTCGATTCGAATTTTTGCAGCTTCGATCCCATTTCGACCAAGCGAATTACTTTTCTATGGAAAATTAAAAATTTTGGAAACCGTCCGATTCAACTTTTTGCGATTTCTCTCCCATTTTCGAAATTATTTCAGTAACTGATAAACAAAAAAATTCCAAGGTAGAAAAATTCCAAAAATCCAAATCTACTTTCTCTCCTCCCCCCACATATTCCCCCCCCCCCCTCTCTCTTTCTATTTTATCCCCCTCCTGGAGGGGAGGGAAAAAAATGGATTATATAATCCTCGGCTAACAATAATAACTCCCCGTGGAATCATCGGGGGAACCCAAACTGCACTGCACACGACACGCGAAAAATCATTTTTCTCGTATTTTTAAAAAAAGACAGTTCCTTAATTTCTATTTTTACGAAACATCGATACAACACCCACGCGAACACGGCTGGAAGTGAGAGTATCGCAAGATAATCGAAGAATCCGATGAAAGAAAAAAAAAAAATTTCTCCCACGTTTCCTTACCACTTTCCATCTCTCTTTGACCACATGGCCGGGCTGCAACAAGTCCTCGCTCGTCATCTCCGCGCCTCTGGTCGACAGGATGGCTCCTTTTCGCAGCGAGATCGCTTGCCAAACAAATCGGAACACACGCCCCGACCTTGCGCTCACCTTGCCTTCGCCCTGTTGGTTCGTCGCCAGGGGAGGTTTTAAAAAAAAAACAAACCACCGCGAGGGAATTATCACTTTCTTACAATTCCAATCTCAGCCTTTTCTCATAACGGCAATAACAACAATGGTAACACCTCGGGCACGGCATTTTCCCGTTCACGGGAGCGCTCTGCAAAGAGAGAAGGGAAAACTGCAAAGAAAAGGCGTTCATTCTCGGTCCCGGGAAAACTCGTCACCTCTTTCTTCCCTTTTTTTTTTATTGTTTTAGCGAATTTCTACCCCTTTTTTCATTTCCGTCGACGAGCTTCGAGGGACAAAAAAGGTCAATAAAGAAAATCATGGCCGAGTCGGCCATGATTGCGTGTCGAAACAAGGGTGCAGTATCCCCCCACCCGGAGTTACCAGAAATTTTGCCCCTTTTTTTCCGAGAAATTTCAATTACAAGGGAAATCGTTATCGGGGAAATTCGATTCTCGGGTGAAGGGGATCCGTTCCAACCCCGTTGGGATCCATTTTGAATTTCAAATTCCACGATGATCGACGTTTTTCGACCACCCCCCCTTCCCCTTACGCCCTCTCGCTCTTTAAACCGAGAATTGTCGTCTGCTAGGATTTTAATCATTCCCCGCCACCCCCCCTGCGGCCCTTATTTTTTATATTATTATTCCCTCATTTTTTTGAGACTCTACTTTTTTTCTTTTCTTTTCTTTCCCTCATTTTCCGCGGTTTCTTTTGTGCTTCCGATAAAGGACGAAAAGGAAAGGAGGGGGAAGGGGAGAATCGAGGGTTGGACGGATAAGGTGTGTGTATATATATATATATGTATATATTTGTGCGTGCGTGTGTATGTATGAGTGCGCGAGGTATATATATATGTATATATACCTCACACTGACGTCGATTCTGGTACGATTTCGAACATGGTTTTTTGTCAACTCGCGCGATTCACCGTCACCGATACGCGTTACGCTCGTCCCCGGATCGTCGGGCGATTTTATTCCATCGTTACCGCGTTACTTTGACGAACGGCAACGGGAAACTCGGGACACTCAAGCCAGTAAACCGTAACCGCACCACCTCCCGTCAAAACCCAATGCGACAGCCATTTTCGAATTTCGATAGGAACGGGGGGGTTCCCGCGATCCCCGCTGCGCGGCGCCACCGCCGGATCGATAGAGGGAAGTCCTCACTCCGGCCCGGGAATTCCGGTTTCGTTTGAATCCTTAAAAATGTTCGAAGGTCTTATAATTCTTATCTAATTATTATTTTATTTATTATATTATAATTCTTTTAATTATTATTACAATTCTTATTTAATAAATTAATTTTGTTGGAAAAGTTCAAAAGGGGTTGTAGGAATTTCTTTTTGGGAGAAAGTTTTGATTATGAATTTCGTGCCCGAAATTTTCGAATTTCGTAGAAATTAAAAAACTAGAGTTTTGATTTCAAATTTCGGGTTTTTTTTGTGTCGAGGAATTGAAAGACGTTTTGGGATTTCTTTTTTTTAAAAGAGTTTCTAGGAGTTTCAGAAAAAGTAAGAAATTTCGAACATTCGTGTGATTCAATTTCCAACATTTTATTTCTCTTTTCTAACTTTCACAGTTAATTTTCTCATATTCTGCACTTTCTAAACGGAAATCATATACTTTTTTTTTATTACGAAATTTCCTTTCGTTCTCGAATAGATATTTGTCAACACTGGAATCGAAACACTCTTCTGCGCGTTTCGCGAAACTATTAACGATAATATTACCAGTAATAATAATAATAATAATAATAATAATAATAGTAATAACGACAATTAATAGTACAGTATCTTTACTTCGAGGGTGAAAGGGCGGCTACTCCGGGCAGAACTTTGCCCTCGAGTAATTCCAAACTCGCACCGCCTCCGGTACTGACGTGACTGACTTTGTCCTCCGTCTTCCATTTGGCGGCGCAAGTCGCGGTGTCACCGCCACCGATAATCGTAATCGCGCCCTTCTTCGTGGCTTCCACGACATTGTCCATGAGACTCTTGGTACCTTTGCTGAAGTTTTCGAATTCGAAGACTCCGGCCGGTCCGTTCCAGACGATGACTTTCGCCCTTTTGATCGGTTCTGAAACGAATATTGATTTATTACTAATAAATATAATATTAATAAATAATAATAACTATTAATAAATAATATTTATTTGATTCTTAATAAAATGAAAAAAATTTTTCGAAAATAAATTAAAAGAAGAAAAAAATTTTACCGGCGAAAAGAGCCTGAGATTTAGGGCCAACGTCCAATCCCATCCAACCATCGGGGATTCCACTTTCGACGTCAGCGGCTCCGACAGCGGCATTTTCGGCAAACTTGTCCGCCGTCACGAAATCCACTGGGAGATGAATCTTGACGTTGTTCTTCTCCGCCTTTGCCAACAGGTCGTTGACGATTTTCGCTCCTTCTTCGTCGAAGAGGGAGGTTCCGATCTGGAATATTTTATGAATTTTTTTTTTATGTTAAGAAATTTTTCACACTCGGTTCGCTTTCAGATGCGAGGAAAACACGTACTTTCATGTTCTTGGAGACTTTCAAGAAAGTGTAGGCCATCCCGCCGCCGATGATCATCTCATCGACCTTGTCCAGCAGGTTATTGATGAGTTGGATCTTGTCGGCGACTTTGGCGCCACCGAGGATCGCCAGGAATGGTTTCTCGGGATTGTCCAGGGCCTTGGCGAAGTACTGCAGCTCCTTCTTCAGCAGGAACCCGGAGGCTCGGACGTCGAATCCATCGCCCATCATCGAACTGTGGGCTCGGTGAGCGGTTCCGAAGGCGTCGTTCACGTAAACGTCCCCGAGCTTACGCAGGGAAGCCCGAAACTCCGTGACTTTGTCTTTGTCGGCTTTGATCTGAACGAAACATTTGGAAATAATTGGATATAAAAAATATACAAAAAAAAGAAAAAGAATCCAAAATCTGTATAAACAAAAATTTCTAAAATAAAATTTCTCTGTGAAAGAAAAATAAAAATGCATTTACTTTGCTTCCATCGGGTCCGACACCTTTTCCTTCCTCCTCCACATGGAATCTCAAGTTCTCCAGAAGGATGATGCTTCCGTCGGCCGGGCTCGCGCAAGCCGCTTCCACTGCTGGACCCACGCAATCGTCGAGGAAGGTAATGTCTTTCCCCAGGAGGGTCTTGAGTTCGTCGGCTACCGGTTTCAAGGTATACTTGACATTCTTTTGTCCGTCCGGACGTCCCAAGTGCGACATCAACACCACGGATTTTGCTTTCTTCTCGAGCGCGTATTTCACGGTGTCCAAGGCAGCGACGATACGCTGGTTGTTGGTAATCTTGCCATCTTTCAAGGGCACGTTGAAATCCACTCTGCGGGGAAGCGAGAGAACGATACTTTTCCGTAGTATATTAACCTACATTATATCATTAATAGCTGAACTAACTGATATAATTTATTACCAATATTTCTACTTATGTTAATTCACTATTAACTAATAAATTACATTATTAGTTATTTATATAACAATTCCCCATTCCCAGCATCATTTCAAAAATCCCACAATTTTCTTTTTTTTTTACTCTCATCAGCCATCATTCTCTCCAGGTTTGACCAATCAGAAATCAGCTTTTGCGAAACTGAGAATTACTGAAAAGATTGTTGCTTCCAGTACCAAAAGAAATCTTTGAAACCAATATCTTTTTTTTTATAAATTCAACGAAAGAAAAAAATTTCGAATCTTTAATACAACTCACACAGATAAACTAAAAACTGAAAATATGAAAATCAAGAATGAAAAAATTCAGTGGCAGAAATACTACCTCATGAGGACCCTCTTGCCGGCGAGGTCCACTTGGTCGATGCTCAATTTATTGAGAGCCATTTTTCGTGGTTCCTTGTGGACTTTTCGACTGGAAAATCCGGAGAATTCGTAAAAAGATCGAACGAAAATCGAATCACAGGCGAGGTTTCGAAACGGATGAGCAAGAATAACACCGGCAGTAGTAGTGAATCTCCTGTTATCTTTTGCGACACTCGCAATGTCAAGTGGAGGTCGTCGGCGCTTCGCGCAGTGGCGCCCTCTCAGGAGGTGCTTCAAAGCTCTCATCGCGTGGAGCGGAATTAGTCCTGCTGTTGGTAATCAATTAAAATTGGATAATTAGATTTCTGTTTGTTACTTTCGAATTTTATGTATATACACACACATATATATAGATACTTCATATATATATATATATGATTACGTACCTTAATTTTGATTTCCCTCTACCCGATGACGAAAGACCTCGCCGGCATTTAAATCTCCCGGTGCGCGGATCGGAATTTCCTAGTATGTTGCGGCTCCTCCTCGAATAAGGACGGACTTTTTTTTTGTTTTCCTTCGGCTCTCATTCAGGTAAAGTAATGAGTAAAGTCATTTGTATTTATGTAATCACATTTTCCTTGTGTTTCTCGGATTAGATTTTGAGGTTATTCCGTTCTTTACTTTAATTTTGCTTATTTCACTCGAGATCGAGTTTCGAGAAACAACTGAATTCAGTTTTTTCCTTGCGGGATTTCAATTTTTCTTTATCTTTATCGCTCGAGTATATGTATGTGTGCGATATGTTTATTTATTAAATAGGGTGGGATAGAGGAGAAAGATTGTGTAAAAAATAAGTAATTGGGGGAGATTGGATTTTCTTTCCTTTTCTTTTTTGAAATAAGCGCGAAAAGAATAAGTTGGATTTGAAATCGCTGGAATTTGCATGAAAATTTAGTCCAGTTATTTATTTATTAACTTTGTGAGAAACCCTACCAATTTTTTTTTTAATATCTTAAAAAGTTTAGAAATTAATAAAAAATTCTACTAAAAATAATAAAATTCTATGTTTAATAATAAAATAACGATATTAATAAAGAAAAAAAAGACGCGAAGTGAAAGTTTCCGATAATCCTAAAATAAAAATGAGAAACTCGCGGTTGCGTTAGAATGTATTGCAACGAGAGCGACACAAGATGGCGCTGAGGCTGCAGTAGGAAGTGCGACTACTGATCTTTGACCCCGTCGTGTTATTTTTGATTCGATGGAAATTGGTGAAATTGGGGTTGCAGGGAAAACACTCGATTTCCATTTATTTATAATACATTTATTTATAAAATCCGCCGATTTTCCGATACTTATTATTATTATTATTATTATCACCACATTCAATTCAAGTTTACAATTATAACGCAATGGCAATAATTATGATAATATTTGGGCGCGTTCGAAAGTTCATCGACGATTCCTTCGAGAATCGTTGCGACCTTTTCGATTATTTTATATCGGAAAGAAAAATCGAAGAAATACAAGAATATATTCAATGATTTCGCAAAATCTTGGATCCTAGCGACCCTGTTTGTAATAAAAAAAAACTAGGAGGGGGTAGCTAAATTTCTATTTATTTTTAACACACGGGGTGGTTTATTAATAACTTTTATTGCGCGTAACGATCTATTATTACGTTATTATTGCGTTATTTGTTATTTATACAGCAATTATGTACATTTTCGAAATTCGTAGGCCCGCGAAGGCCAATTTCGCAAAATCATCGTATAAAAAAAATCAAACGATTCTTTCAGTTATTCTTCTTTTTCTTTATATCTTATTTTTTCTTCATTTTCTTGGTCGGTACATAGTCCAAAGTTGCAACTTAGAGGGTGTTTATTTATACGCATGCAAATGGGCATCCTCCGCCTTCTCCTTTTTTTTTTGTACATACGCACACAAGTGTGCTCGGTATCGGTGACTTTTTTTTATTTTAAGAATCAGCTCTCACTTATACTGTATCCACACACAACAGTCGCACACACACATACATTGTATATACTCGGAGCCGACTAATAGTGTGAAATCTAGGATTCGAGTACGAGCGCATAGGGAAGAGGCCGATTTGGTAGCATTACACAAAGCGGTTCTCAATTACATTCCATTTAAAATCCGCATTTTAAATGTCACTTACGAACGCGCAGTTTATTTCTGTTTAGTCGGCGGCGGACGACGGTGGCAACGAGGTTACTTCGCATTTCCCACCAGGAAGAGGGGGGTGACAGAGAGGGGGACGGAAAAAAAAGAAAAGAAACAGGTGTTAATTAGCCGTTAGTCGCGTCCAGGCGATTGTTTTGGAAAATTGAAGGATCGACGAAAGTCGTGAATTTCTCATCGTCGGCGGAAGCGATTGCGGAAAAAATCGCGGTGACGTCATGTCGGAAGAACAAAAACCCACGGAACAGACGGAGGACAAGGAACTGAACGAGTTACTGGATAGTGAGTATATGCGTACCTACGTTTTCGTATGCAATTTCGATGCACATGCATATGTTCACTCTAACCTCAAAAAGTCATCACTTTTGCTATTGTTATTATTTTTGTTATTATTATTATTACTGCTGTTATTATTATTATTATTATTATTATTATTGGTATTGTATTAGTATTGTTATTCTAGAAATAATAATAATAATAATAATTTTTAGTATTTTTGTCATCGCTAGGATTTTTTTTATATGTGGAATAACATTATATCGATATTTGATAACACAATAACAATACCCTTTATTATTAATAACAATATCGAAGAAAGAATCCAAATTCCCATAAACATCAATTTTGTTTTTTTTCCTTTCAATTCGAATTTCGTTTGCTAACGATCCGTAGTCTTGGGAGACAATCATTTTTTTTTTGTTTACTCATGACGCATGTTTTTCTCGTGACGCACTGGACTCGCATAATTTTCCACTGAAACCGCGCTTCACCGACGAACACCTTTGCTCTCGCTTTGTAATCGTTAAGTGACGTTAAAAGACGACAGCAGTTTAAAGTCTCGGATGTTCAAAGTCATGAATTTTAGGCGCTTTGGAAGATTTCGATAAAGCCCCCAAACCGGAGGAACCCGCCGGCGAAGCGAAAGCCGCCGACGACAATGCCGGAGTCACGGTTCCGCAAGACACCTGGACATCGGATTTCATCAAAGAAGCTGCGAATCAATTCGAGAAGAATTTACATTCTCTGATACAGAACGGTAAGGCGAGGGGCGTTTGTCGCGCAAAATCAGGCGGCGCAAAAACAACGAATATTTTCTCTTTTATGAGGTTCCCAGATTTTCTATGTTTAATAAAAATGAGATAAAACTAATTAATTAATGTACTTTTGAACGTAACAGTTTTCAATTCCATTATTATTTGTTAACGAAACTCGTTTGATCTGGAAAAAAAAATTAGTAGAGGGAATTTTTTTTTAATCTAGGAACCGATGGGCAGATAGAAGAATCCATTCAAAAAATGGCACAAACCGTGGCGAGTCTGGTCACGGAAGGCGAGAGCGAGGATCCTATCAAAGCCGATTTCCAGTCCGCCATCGAACAAGCGCTCAAGGACCTCTCGGCTACCTCGGAAAATTTACAGGTCATTTTTATTTGTAAATTATTTTCTTTTTTTATTTTATAGTTATAAAAATAAATTAGAATTAATGTTTCAAGAGAAGTCACGATACTAATTTTGGTTTTCATTCGATACCAGGGCGAGACTGGTTTAACCGAAGCCGATATAGCTGCGATGTTATCTCAGACATCTCTCGAAGAAGGCGGCGGCGATATTTTACCATTTATGCAAGGAATGATGCAGTCCTTGCTATCGAAAGAAATCCTTTATCCGTCGTTGAAGGAATTGGTCGACAAATATCCTAATTGGCTGGAGAGCAAGAAGGAGACTTTACCCGCTGAGGAATTAGAGAAATATAATAAACAATATGACCTTATGCAGAAGGTGAGTCTTTAAAAAAAAATTTTTTTTTAGGATGGAGTTTCCAAGCGATCGATTTTTTAAATAATTATCTTTAATTTTTTTTTGTATACTGATTATTCTTCGCAAAACGATCCAATTATTTCTACTCCATTTCTTTCTATCGATTGAGATTTAATTGTTATCGAGGAGAATTTGATTAAAGTGGAACTCCAATTAGAGTTAAATTATTTTACGATTGATTGAGATCCGAATGGATTGAATAAAATTGCGACAATTATTCTGGTTTATTATTATTATTATTATTATTATTTTTTTTTTTTTTCCATCGACTCGAGTTACTTCTAATCAATTATCGTAGCTAACTATCATCGTATATTAACTTCAATATTTTTTAACGAAAATTCGATCAACGAAGTACAAAATTTTTGAAGAAAAAAGAAAAATACAAATTGATAATTTTTTTTCCTGAACTTTCAGGTTTGCAACGAATTGGAGACGGAGCAGGAAGACGATACCGAGGAGATAAAGAAGAAGAGATTCGAGACAACGTTATCTCTGATGCAGGACATCCAAAATTGCGGGCAACCCCCGGAGGAGTTGGTCGGCGATCAGCCTCCCTTGTTTCAATTCGACGCGGATGGCAACCCGATAATACCGACGTTACCACCCGGCGTGGATATGCCTCAGAATTGTTCGATAATGTGAATGCGTGTGTTTGGAATTCTTCTAATCTAATAAAATTTATTGGTATATTTATCTCATTTCTTAAGATCAAATTTTCGAATTCGTGCGCGCGTATTTTTTTTTTCTTTTCTTCTTCATCCCAACCGGAGTCGATTCACGGAAAATACGATTGAAATCGATAAACAATTTTGTGGCGAAGAAAAAGAAAATTCATCGCGCGCACGATTACCCCCGGAAATGTTTTAATTAGTTTATGGGTTTATTTTAACGAGACGAGACCAATCAAGCTTTTTATTTGTTTAATTATTCCTCTTAATTCAAGGAACGTTTATTTGATTTATGAAAATGTTGTGGGAACGGATGAAGGAAAATGAGAACGTTGATTTTAATGAGATTTGTTTTAATGAGGGAGTTTGCAATTATTTTTTTAATTGCTGATACGAAGGAAGGAAGGAAAGGTCGAGTCGGGGTTTAATTTGTTTTTTGGGGAAAAAGTTATTAAAAAAAAAGAAGAAGAGTGAAAATTCCACCTGATTTTTTTTTTTAGTGCATTGAAAATTATTTTATTGAGCGGAATTTGCGAAATTTTGGGCATTCATTCATTCGCTTTTTTTTTCTCTTCCAGAATCTTCTTCAAAATCTCCAACCCCTCAGAATTGGCTTTTCTGTAACCAGGAGCCGATGTTTTTATTCTATCCATCCATTTGGACACATTTCTCAGTTTCCCAATATCGAAACCGAGTACCTACACAACAAAAAAAAAAACATCACAAGAGCATTTGCATTTTTCATTTCGACTCGAAACACACACATAAAAGGACACGTAAGAGGATTTCATTTTTCATTTCATTCGCATTTCATTTCGCAACGGGTAACAGATTTTTATGTTTTCGCTAAAAAATTGAATTTCAATTTCAGCCACTTCCAAATGTTTTCGAATTCTCACAAATTATTTTCATTAATTTGCGAGAACGATTCCAAGGCAATTTCCGGATGGCAACAATTTTTTCCGAATTGCTGAAAATTGCATTGATAAAAAAAAATAATAATTCGACTCTAAAAACACTGTTATTTAATAATTTCGATTTTTTAAATTTATTTTGTTATTCCGCGAATTTCCAGTTCCAGGAAACTTGACGCCGGTGGCTTGGATTTGATTTTCGAAAATTGATTTTAACTCAAGGGAGAGAAAAGAAACTCCGAAATGCTTACCTCTGCAGTTGAAACCGTTATTGCAATCGCCAGGTCCGCGATGGTCATGCTTCGACCGGCGACGTAATCTTGCCCTTCCAAAATGTTTTCCAGGAGGTCGAAGGCGTTGTTGAGTCTCCCAAAATTTTCGTGGTTGTACGTCTCGGCGTTTCCAAAAACCACCGGATACTAGAATAATTTGTCAGAATCCAGAAAATTGTGGAAATTTTCGAAATTATCAGGACGTAAGTTTTTTTTTCTTTTGTCGAATTGGAAAAATTCCTGAATGCCTATTTTATTTTATTTTATTTTATTTTATTTTTTATTTTATTTTATTTTATTTATTTGATTTTCAGTTCCAAGCGTGGAAACATACTAGTTTGATATTCAAGGCGTCTAATTTATGCGGAGTCTCGGGAAAACTTTGAAAGGCTCGCGGAGGAGGAAAGTTTGAATATCGGGGAAATGATTGCCTCTGCGAAATTTTTTAACGTCGAAGATGGGAAGCGGAGAAAAACTGATTACGTACGTAATAATCCGCCATGGCTTTATAAAGCGTACCGGCATCAAAGTGCATTCGTTGATTAACTAAAGCTCGCGCATTCGGTGATTTTGGATAAAGCCGTTCGTTTTTGCCGTACTGATCCACCAAATATGCCATTATGGCTCGACTGAAAGAAGATATTAATATGAAATCGGGGGTTTTATTGGAAGGGAGTGGAGGCAAAGAAGGCGAATTACAAAAAAAGGTATCCTACTTATTATTAAAAATCGAAACCTGATCATAGCGAATTTTTTCGAATTTTTTTAAATCTTCAGATTTGACCCAGATTCGTTCTTGAGATAAAATTTTAATTTTGAGAAGGAATTTTTAATCAAACGATTTTTTTCTTCTTGGTTTGTGGAATCTGAAATTTTTTTTACATTTTTTCTAAATTTATTTAATCGATTTTTTAAAAAAAGCAACGGTTAATATTTGGAATTGAGTTCTCCAGCACATTATTATTGTTGTTACTGGGGCGGAATAATGATAATAAATTTGCTAAAGCTTGCTTGTCTCAAAAATTTCAATTGTCGAGGCAATCAGGTGCGAGATAAGGTCTCATTCCTAATGGAAATCGAATTAAATGAAATGAAGTAATGCGAAAAGTTAGAAATGAAATTCCAGATTACGTACCTCTCCGACAACGTATAATCCCCGTCCACCAGAACTGGAATCTTTTTGTGGGGATTCATCTGAAATTCAGTGACTCGTTAAATTCGATTTTTTTTGGATGATCTGAAAATCCCAAATTCGGATATTTCAAATTTTCCAGAATTTAATCTCCAAAAAATTACATAAAATTTTTTTAAAAAGTCGAATCTATTAAAATATTTATCTGTACCCTTTTATTCAAATTTCCTATATATTTATAATTATTTTAACAATTGAGAAAATAATTAATTTCCAAAGTTCACAGTTTTTCGAATTTCTTTCTGACTCGTTTCCTTGAATTTTACAGATTTTCGGCGAAAAAGAAAAATTCACCTGCTCGTATTCTGGAGTCAAATGTTCGCCGGTAAACAAATTGGTAAATTTTAGATTCACCGTCACACCAACAGCTTCCGCTGTGAGCAAAACCGACCTGCAACAGGCACTCATGGGCATCCCATATAATTCCAAAGCCATGATTTCGGAATCTGGAAGAAAACGAGGTACATTTTTTTTTAAATTCAAATTTCCTTCTAATTTTTAATCGCCTTAAATTCCGATTATAAACGCGATATTTTTGCAGCTTTGCATTATCATAATTTCAAAGTAAAAGCCTGTTTCCGTTCCCTTCGCGTCGCGGCGACCTTTTTTTATTATTTATAGCGGAAAAAAATCAATTCCTCTATTCCACTTACACTCTGTGAAGTATTAAAATGTAATACCATTTTCAATCGATATATAGATTAAAAAAATAATCTTCCCCTATTTTTTTTTATTATTGTCAAACATAAAAGAGAGTATCGCGGTAGAAATTCGCTCGCGTGGATTGAAATTGTTAATTTCGGGCAGGTTAAAAAAAAATAAATGCTGATCAAAGAAACGACGGCCAATCAATGGGGACGGAATATTTCTTTCACCAGACATTTTTTGTTCCCCCGTGAAAGAAACAATTTTCTCAATCGAAGGTGCCACCGGATAAAATTCTGCTCTTTTGTTTCAGATAAACGTGGAAATTCGCGGAACGTCGAAATTAATTTGCAGGAGGAAATTCTAAAGAAAAAGGGGGGGAAAGGTAACAATTGTTTTGTTGCAAAAAATTGGGGAAATTGAAAAACAGATGAATTTCCAAATTTTATCACAACGCGCACGATTTTTTTTGGGGAAATTTTCTCAAAATCTCCACCCCATTTTTAGGGTAAGACCAAATTTATTTTAGATTTCGAAGCGGAAAGGTAATTTATTAAAGAAAAATTATTTTTCGTTACAAGAAAAAAATCTATAAATTGTTGAATTTTTTTTTCACTGAAATCTTCAAAAAATTGTTTCAGGCGATTCGTGTTTGGTCTTATCGCGAAAAAAAGAAAAAGCTCGTCGTTCCAGCGATAAAAGTACGATGGAATAAGAGCAAAAGCTTCGTTCTCGTGGCAGGAATGAATCATTTTATAAAATTGACTACCCCAGAGATTGGAAATTGCTGCCACTGTATGCATACCCGTGTACGTAGTTGATATAACGAGTTAAGAATCGTGTTACAACTCCATTAAACACACGGTGGTGGTTTTGAAGCACGCACCGAGCCACCCCCGAGCTTTTACTTAAGTGAGCTTCTCTTACCTGATCAAAGCATATCGCTCGACTGTTCGTGTCAAAGGTGCTCTCTACCCTCCCGGGCTGTCGTTTTTATATTTATATGTATATACATATATCTATACACACACACACAACGATAGAAACATGGAAATAAGTATTTCTCGTTTCCATCAAACGTTTTATTTTCCGCCTTAAGTTTTTCTAAACGTCATTTGAGAATTTATTTGAAATAATTTTTTGAAAAAAAAGGAAAGTGAAAATTATAGGAAAAAATATTATCTTTATTTTTTATCGAGTTCTTATTTTTTGAAAAATGGAAATTGAATTATAAAAGAATAGTATTATTTTTTAAATTATTTTTCTATTTTTTTACATAGAAGTAAATCATGGGAATTTTGATTCCACAATTTTTTATGTTAAACATTAGATTTTTAATTATTTTTTTCCCCGAGAAACCATTAATTTTTAAAGACCTTGATTTTTTCATGCATTTTTTTATTTTAATTCTTAATTGCACCAGAAGATTGAAAGTTAATCTTATTTGCAATTTTTTGCTACTTAATTTCCATTTAAACCCATGCTCTCAGGCTCTGTTTTGTTTTTATTAATTAGTAACTTTAGAAAGCTCGTAATCCCGTTACGGTCCATTTTGATGCTCTTACGTCCTGGTTGTTTCGCTTGATAATAAAAAAAAAAAGCATTTCCTCATTACGTTGAAATTTTTCTTGAAAAAATATCAAAGTTGAAATAAGACTTTTCGCTTTTATAATGATATTCCGCCGAACAAAAGGGAACTCGTTGCCCAGAGATGAGGAATTTTCGAATAAATAAAAGAAAAGCCTGTAAAGATTTCAATTGACAATGAGATTCGGAATGAAAGGGATTTTCTTGACAATTGGAATATACAAATTTCATCTTGAATGTTTTGTCATTAAATAGAAAAATATCCCTTTTTTAGTAAAAAAAAAAGTAGCACAAAAAAAATCATTTTTGGTTCGTGCTTAAAAAAATATATAACAATTTTTGTAAATGCTAATTTTTCAAAATACCCAGATTTTGAAAAACTCAATTTTTTTAGAATCGTCGTTTTTAAAAAAAACCCTGTATTTTCAAATTACTATTTTTGTTAAATTACCAATTTTTCGAAAAATCCCTATAATTTTAAATTATTATTTTTCTAAATTTCCAATTTAAAAAAAATCCCCATATAATTAAATTACCAATTTTTCAAAAAATCCCTATTTCTTCATAAACAAACAACTTTTTTGTTAAATACCTGCTTTGAAAGCAAAACAAAATTCCATTCGAGGGAATAAATTGGGAAAGCAGGGAAAAGAGAGACCGGAAGCTTTGAAACCAAATGTTTTTATTGAACAACAGCTTTTGTTTTTGGAGTGGAAAGTGGAAAGCGATTAATTAGCATAGAGATAACAAGTTGCACCTGTTGTGTCACAAAGATCACAATTTGTCGGCGTGTTTCGCCGAGTATTGCGAGAAAGCTTCGATTCCTTCCTTCTCGATTTCGTTGTACTTCGGGAGCTCGGATTTGACTTTTCCGTACCACCTGACGACGTTTTTGTATTTCCTCAGGTCGAATTTCACGAGCTGCGAAGAACAGAAATCGTTTTTTTTTAATCTTTTTTTTTCCCATCAAGGAAAACCAAATGTATGCAAATATGTGTAAAAAAAATGTCTTAGGAAACATGCAAATTAATTGATAATATGTTTTTTCATGTTTTTCAATTTTTGCAAATTTATGCGCATGAAATGTATAACGAAGGGGCTGAAATATCTTTTATTTATTTTTTTTTTAATTTTAGAAAAAGAAAAAGGAATTTTCCTGAAGTTTCATTACATTTTCTAATTTGGTGAACAAAATAGGGTTTTTAGAAATTACAATTTTTTTTGGGGGGGGGGGGGGTGCAAGTTGCAAAAATTGGGAAGATTCGCTTTGAAAATTAATTTTTTTTTGTGATTTCAGGGGGAAAAAGGTTGAGTGTCTACCTCGATGATGGAAACGCTGACGATGATGGAAATATCGGCTATGGTGAGATTGTCTCCGGCTACGTAGTCGCTGCCTTCCAAGAATTTGTCGAGTAATTCAAGGGCTTTGCCGAGTTCCTCAACTTTCTTTGGATCCTTGGTTTCCCCCATGAGAAGTATGGGATACTGTAGCGGATGAAAATGGAAGTATTCATTATACGCAATAAATTGCCAGGCAACTATCCTGGCAGCAAACATTCTCGGGGGAAAATCGGCAGGTATACGTTCAAGTAATCCAGAAATTCGTGGAAAAATATTGGGAAGCGCATATTAGAGTAAATATTTTTTTTTATATAATTAAAGTTATCTTATATAACAAAAAATATTTCTCTTATATAAAGAAAGTTACTTTATGAAAAAAAAATATATTTCTTGTATAAAAAAAAGATTTAAAAAAGTAATGGCAAAAAGTTCGATGACAAAAGGTTTCGAAATCGCGAATTTTCAAAATGAATATTTACATAGCACTTGCTGAAGGCATCGTAGAGTTTCAGTGCATCAAAGTAGAGTCTTTGGTTCACCATGGCACGTTTCTTGGGGTCCTTCGGGTACAGGGAATCGTTTTTTCCATATTGGTCCACCAAATATCCAGAGATGGCTCGGCTGGAAAATAAAAAACGATCTTAATTGCAAAAAAAAAAACGAATATTTAAAATTCAAATAAATAGATAAATAAATAACGAGGTAGGTAGATAAAATATACCAAAGCTTTTACAAAAAAAAAAAATTATCGCAACTTAAAAAAATACTTCTGCTTTAATTTGTGATTTTCATAATAATCAGTGTGATTTATACCGACCTTTCCCACAAGTAGAATCCATTATCGTTCAAGGTTGGTATCGTATGCTGTGGATTCATCTGGGAAACAAAAAATTCATTATAAAAAATTAGTTATTATTTTTATTTTAATTATTTATTATTTTACTGTCACTATTTGGAATAATAATAATAATAATAATAATAATAATAACAACAGCAATGAAAGTGATTAAATTAATAATAGCAGTAGCAATTAATAATAAATAATAGAAATGATAATAATATTGATGTCAATAATATTTTCATGAATTCAAAAAAATTTTTTTAAATATATATTTCATACCTTCAAAAATTCTGGTTTCAGGTGCTCGTTTTCCATGAGGTTGGTGAGCTTCAGGTTCAGGGGCACCCCAACAGCGGCTGCCGTCAATCTTACACTGCGGCATGGTGGGCTTCCTGGGACGTAATAGAAATCGATGTTGGGCATTTTTTTTTTATTTCACGTTCACGCCTGGAATGAGAAAAATCAGAGATTAATAATCTAAGGTTGAAAACCAATTTTATCAATTTTCCAATCATTCCGGATTCCACGAATTGGGAAGAAAATTCTGAAGATTCAAGCAAAGTTATCAGCACAGAAGAAACCTAACAACAATTACCCCCGAGGGGGGGTTTTTAGTGGGTAGCCTAAAACCAGGAGTCCGACACACCGGGGGTCGCGACGCCTGACGTCACATAAAGTGTTTTCCATTCCTTTAAAATAATAATAATTATAATAATAATAATAATAATCAACTAAAGAAAAATAAAATGCAACGAATAGCAATAACTGCACAAAGAACGAATTTCCAGAACTTCGTAGCTGCAATTTCTGGAATTGTAAATACCACAAAGCGAGCGAGCAAACAAACAAACAAACAAACGAACAAACAGATAGACAGACACACACACACACAGACAAAAAAAAGCAGCGATGCAACAACTGCACTTTTGGTGTCAAGGATGCACGTGGAATTGTCGAACGGAAATATGTCTCTGGAACTTCAGTAGTTGGTCGTCTGCGAAGCTATTCCAGCTATTAGCTTTGAATCTCTAATATCTGCACTTCCCATCTTGTTACCAACGGTGGCCTGGTATGAGCTTAGCGGCTCGAGGACGTCATTCCCATTTATTATCCATCTCTGGCTGTCGCATAAATAAACAATCGGTCCTCCGGCTCGGCCTCTTCCGAACGAGGAGCTTCAGCGAAACTCACGTTTTTCAAAGCGTTCCCAAAAATGCCCTATTTTCTGAAGACAGAGAAAAGTCCCCTCTCGGTGGCTTTTTTTTTATTGCGAACTATTTTTTTTGGCCCAGTTACCACGGTTGCGACTATCGAGTGATTAACGCTAATTACACACACACACACACACACACACACAATGTATATATACATACACACAAATATATATTCGATAAGACCACAAGGCTATGCAAGGCTGTCGTCAAGCGTGGGTGTGTCGTTACAGATAACCCAGTGGATATGTGCATTTGTGAAATTATTTTCCTCGTTTCCAAGTGAATTTATAAGCAGTAGGAGCGAGGACGAATTTTCTTTAGGAAATTTTGAAAAATTAGGGAAGGTAAATTTTTTTTCCAGAAATGCAATTTTAAACAAAAAATTTGGGATTGAGGATTTTTTTTGAGAATGAGAAAAAAATCGAAAAATTGGGGGGAATTCAAAATTCTTATTAATCGCAATTTAAATGAAATTATTATTATTATTATTATTATTATTATTATTTATCTATATTATTTTATTAACACCAAATATTTTTTTTCGTCCTTAAAAATTAAGGAAAAATCCATGAGGCAGGATTTGGCCAAATTTTTGAGGACAGAAATTTTTGAAAAATGGATAAACGATTGGATCGAATTTTTTTTGTCCAAATGCAGCGAAGTCGAAAATGGAAAAGGAAAAGGAAAACGATGATGACACACCGCTGGCAATTAATTAACGTCATTAAGCGACGATCAACGAGCCTCTACGTTCTACAATTTTCATTTTGCGGCACAAAACACAGTCGGACTCTCGTTGCGCAACCGGAGGATCCACTTTGGTAACGACGACGAACGGGAAACACCAGATACAAAGGAACAGAATCGAATAAATAAATAAACGAATGAATGCTTGGAAAATTCGGAAACGCACCTTTTGGGTCGAGTCCAAAGCTTTGTCGAGCGACGTTTGAGCCGGCGATCGGCTCTTGCCCGGCTTTTATGCCTCCCATTCGGACCCAGGCGTTAGCGGGGGTCGAGTTACGCCAAAGCAAGGCAAGGCAAAGCAAAGCGAAGCAAGGCCGAGCCTTCATTTTTTTCTATCCACCACCTCGACAGGTTCTAGTTCTTTTGCCGGCAACGTCAGGCGTGAGATAAGACCTCGAGTGGGTCGGAGAAGGGAAAAGGAGGCAAAGGAGGGTCACAAATTGGAGCCACGTCATAGATAACTTCCTCCTCCGGACGTAATTGTCCCAGAGTCGACGGTGAGAAACCGTGTGCGAGCAGCCAACCGATTTTCTGCTTGTCATCCTGCCGGTGGATGCTGCAAAAATCGCGAGTCACCGAAATTTGAAACACAAGCCCATGGCGTGGTCGAGAAAAGAAGTAAAGGAAAGGCAGAATGGAAGGAGAGAATGGTACTCTTTTTTTAGCAATCGAGGATGACTTGCAAGAATGAAGAGGATCGTTCTGGAATTTCGCAGAAAAATGCAACGGATGATTCAATCACATGGGATGAGCTTGGTAGAGTAACAAAAAAGAAAATAATTTTGTCATTGGAGGTTCACCAATTTTTTTGGAAATTAGTATATGTTTAGTATCGTTGATACTAATTTTGAAAAATAGATTCCTAATGTGGAAAAATTTTAATTTATTAAAATCCCGTTTTTAAATAAATTTACCAGTGATTAGTAACTAAACAATAGACGAATTGTCGTGGTTTCCCGTGTAATTACGCGTTATATAAATTTTTATCTCCATTTTTTGGGCGAATTTTCCCATTGTGAAATATCGGAAGAGCCTCGAATTGTCCCATAAAGGTCCCCCATTATTACCATTATTATTATTCTTATAATTATAATCGTAATTATTATTGTTCCATAAAGGAGACACCGCTGGACGGCTATAGACGCGGTAAGGCGTACATAAAAGGGCTGAAAGTGCGAAAAAGCGTTCGATTTAACCTCAGAAGGTCGTAACAAAGGGAGGAAAAGCGCGAGCTTTACTTCGGAAGGGCCAATAGGACGTGGCTCGGATCGTACAGAAGCGAGTGTTTGGACGAACCACTTAAAATTTAATAGATTCTTCGCCGTGCCGATAAAAACGCGTATCCGCCGAAATGATTAACCGTGTTTATGTTGAGGAAAGCCCGATAATATCGGTTGGATGGAATTATCGGTGGCCAGAGTTATCTCTGGCCTTGGCACGCCACCGTGATGCGGCATTTCTCTGTTATGAGAACCCAGGAGATGAGGTCTTGATGCGTAATTTCGCTGTAATCGGAAACTCCTCGAAGAGGGAAGGAAAGTAGAAGGAAACGGGAGACGAGGATTCGCAGGAACACTTGGAAAACAAAAAACGAAGGGAAAATAAGGAGAGACCTTATTGTTATAGTAGGACCTCGCTATAACAATCTCGCTCATTTTTGGGAATTAGCGTCGATACCACTTTTTGAAAATGGGCGATCGCCAAAATTAAAGTCCGAAGTGACTGTAAAAAGAAAAAAAAAATTAATCATGGGGAATTACAATCATCGCCATGGAAATGAAAGAAATTTTTTTTTATTTGCGAAATACCCTCGAGGCGTATTCCAAAAAATGCACATTTAATAGACGCACCCGGAGCTGCACGAGCAAAAAAAAAAAAGATTCTTTGGAGGAATCGAACAAAAGATCCGAAAGGTTACTACAACGCTACGTATCGATACATAAACATATTCAGAAGGTGGATAAACGAAGAAAAAGAGGAGACTCTAGTTGGCTTGTAAATTAGCGCGATAGAATTCGCCGAGGACACCGCCGGCTGCATTGAGCTCCTCGAAGCCGTACTTGGCCATTATTTCCTTGCATCTTTTGTACCACGAAGCCACGTTGTCGTATCGACCGATATCAAAGCCAAAAATCTGTAATTGAATTTTATGCCATCAGCTTCCCTGGCTTTCAAAAGAGATTTTTCACGAAAAAAAAATTTCTCTTAAAAAAAAATTCTCAAAAAAGTGCCCGTTATCCCATAACCCCCCCCCCCCCCCCCACCCCCCCACGAAGGTCCCAGACAATCGAATCCGAATCGGAATTCATTCCCCGACCGGAAGCGAACCCAGCGATCGACAGGTGACAGTCCCTGTCGTGACAGACAAAAATTGACAGGTGTCACGAAAAAAAACTTTGAACGCAAAAACACCAAGAATAGGTTGACAATTTTTTCGACCCGGACAAGGTGGGCTGCATTCGGCATGGATGGAAAAAAAAAGCCCGATTTGACGCATTTCCGAAAAATAAATATTGACCAGAAAGTACCATCCGCTCCGGAATGTGGGAAATCGTAGGGAGAAAGAGACGTGAAATTTCGCAATGCCAATCATCGTGTCGTCGCTTCCACGTGAAACGTCCTTTTCCGCATGGCTGGAAATGGAACGTTCTCGCTTATTAGCACCTTGATGGCTGTTACGCCAATTTCCATAATAAGAGACGCGGGGAAATGACTGAGAGCTGCTACGAACAAGCCTCTTGATTATCAGCAAGTCCGTGATTCGCCCTCTTGGGGCCAACACCTGCATCCGCGTGCGGAGAATCCTCGTTTCCGAACTGCGGCGTCACTTTTCATTCGTAAACACGGGAATGTGCCCTTTGATCGCATCCGTGGGGTCAAAATCCGGGGTGCTTTGGTCAAGAAAGGGAGCAACGACTTACTTCCGTTATCATGTGGACCGTAATGGCGATGCTGAAATCGGCGATCGTCAGCCGATCGCCCGCGACGAATTGACTGTTCTCCAGGAAGGCGTTCAGCACTTCCACGGACTTCTCCAGAGCCTCCAGGCGCTCGGCGCTCGGTTGGTTGACTTTTTTTAAAATTACCGGAAACTGGAAGAACGAATATGGATCTCAGGTCCCTTATTTTGAAAGCAGACGTGGATTCTGACTGGGTCGGATTCCTCCAGGACCAGGCCTGAAGGATTTCCTGGACGGGGACTTACGTAGCACTTCAACGTGTTGTCGTACAACGAGTCCAGGTCGAAATACAACCGGCTGTCCACGATTCCACGTTCTTTCGGGTCCTTCGGGTACAGGGAGTCGTTCTTCGCGTACTTGTCCACCAGGTAACCGTTAATAGCGCGGCTGAAACGAGAAAGCGTCCATGAGATTGAAAGGAGAGTCCTCCCGGACTCATTTTCTGATGCCTGGGACTCTAAAAGTGACGGTACCTTTCCCACAGGATGAACCCATTATCGTCGATTGTTGGAATAACGTGTTGTGGATTGATCTGCAAGAGGAAGAAGAGGATGCTAAATTATCCCCAGGACGCAGTGACACGAACTCCCACAGGATTGGAGTTGGCTTTAAGGCGGCATTAGTTGTTTAGGAGCGTCAGCCTCGGGCCACGCGTGCACTTGACAATCGCAGCAACGCCGATGGGGCTCTACCTCGCTTACCTGCACGAATTCCGGTTTCATTTGCTCACCCTTGAGGGCATTGACGCTCTTGAGATTGAAATGGACACCTATGGCCTTGCCCACCAGCATGACAGCCCTGCAGGGCGGGCTAGGCGGGAAGTAGTACAAATCAATCGTCATCTTCGGGAAGAGGAATCCCCTGTGGGTTCGCCCACAAATTCAGGACGCAAATACCGCGCGTTGCGAAATCCAGTGGGCAGCTTGGTATGACACCGAGGAGGAACAAAGGCTCCGTGGTAGCTCCCGACCGCAGTACTTGTGCGGGCGAAGGAACCGGAAACCCGACTAAGCCTATCGACTCCAGCCTGTAGGCTCTGGCTATAGCCGCAGTCCACGTGGTCGACCATGAGTCCCAGTCGCCATAGCGACGGTGTTTCAACATTCAAAGGCGAATTGATTATTAAAATCGGGCTTCCATACGCGAGGAATTCAGGACAGGGAAAATCGAACGTTTCGGAATCCAGGTGAGTAACTAGTAGATAAAAAATTGACGATAGAAAAAGATGAGTATAAATTACACGGACTCCGCAAGCCAGCCAGGGTGAGATAATAGCCCTGAAATCGAATCCACTCGAGGCACCCATGGAATTGGAGACCCACTGGCTAAGAATAGGGCGACGCGGTTAATTGGAGAGGTTGATGGAGCTGACGAAGGGTTTGTCACGCAAGAGGGTGGCTTTAGTTTGGGAAGTGCTAAGTGGTAGCGACCTTTCGACTGTCTCCCATCCGTGAACCGGCGTATTTGGATACGAAAAAGAAACGTAAAGAAAGAACGACGACGGGACCCCAGCGTTTGTGGCCAACCCCGGACCTAAAAATGCTAATGAAAAGCTGTTGCAAGGATCGCACGAGGACGGCTTAACGAACCCCAGGTCGTTGTACGAATTTCCACGGGGGAATATCCGTCGGGAAAGTTCGTCGGGAGATATATTCGCCTACGGGGTAACTCGTGCACATTATCCTTTCGTCACGTCCGCAGGGTTGAAGTGTACATTTGTTATTTGCGAAGTCGTTTTTGCCACGTAGCCGCAGAGGAGGGTCCGACCGCAGGATCCATAAATAGCGCGTATTAGTCGCCAGGGCGCCTCACGTGTCGAAAGGGTGCTTTCCACGATTCGCATAGTTGCGTGTCGTCACTTCGGAAGAAACTGCGATGCATCATGGTAACACCAATTGCTCAAACTTCGAGGGATGTTTTATGCGGGAGTTATGCGTGTTATTAGAGGAAGCAGGGCGGTTGGGAGTTTACCAGCAGACGGTGGGCTCATTGGAACGGAATAACGGGCAAAGTACTGGGCACATACATCAGCGGCGTTACGTACAGGCCAGAGCGAGTGGAGCGGCACGAAGCGAGGAGCAAAGGGTCTATCCACCTACCTACCTACCTACCTACCTACCTATCCACTCGGACTAAAGTTTCGTTGTAGCGTTAGTATTTCAGCGTTACCACGAACAGATGGCAGGGGTATACGGCGAGTCCGTATTATATATTTACCATATCCGAGCAGTTCAACCACCATCCTTTCCACACCTCCGAGGTACATCAGCAGGTACCGGCTAATTCTACGTTGTTATGCGATTGTCTATTAAGTTTTAATGGACTGGATAATGGCTGTGTGCAGAGCTTTGTCTTCGGGGATTGAAATCACCGATGAGATCCTCGTATAATGCACTCGGAAGTAGATGGCCGCGATTTATTCAGTGTTGCGCCTTTTTATGGTCTTGTAAGGAGCATTTTAACGACGGTCTTTTATGCATCTCTGCCTCTCAACCGCCGCGTTTATGATTGTCTTCCAACGACGTCTTTCTCCGGTTCAACTATCCGGGGTCAGATATTGGTACCCTCATCATCGGAGCCTCGAACACCTTAGGCCCTAAACCGAGGGCGAAAATGGAGCGGGCCTTGCACGATTTGGGGACTCTTTTAGCCACCGCGAGCCAAAACCTCACCGCTTCACCGTGATTTTTCATTTCACCGCCGCTCGAGACACTGCAAGAGGTTTCATCTGCGGCGAGAATTAACGGTTTCCGAGGTCTAGAGTATTCGGCAGCTGGTGGGATTTTATGGAGCAGTAAAGCGGCAATAAAACAAAATCGGTGGCGCCCGTTCCCCGCGGGTCGTGGATGAATGGAGCCGGTTAACGAGTTAATTTAACGAGTCGAACCAACGAGGCAGCGCGGATCGGCTTCATTTGAACAATTGTCATTAGCGTGTCAAAGAAAACTTTGTGAATTATGTGCGACGCGCCTGTGTACCTTTGCTGTACGTACACGGACAGTTGTCGTGTCGCGGTTTCGGCCGTTCCGCGCCTACGCAATCATTATTTAACGTTTCATCGATAATGAAATTCCACGTCACATGTGTTTTAGTTAATCGCGGCTTACCGACCGTGTCATGCTGCTGGGAGGAGTGGATCCAAGCGTTTCATTAAATTGCCATTCACACTGCTCCTCCGGGCCTGAAGGCTACATTTCCTCTATTTTCGGTTGCTCTCACTTGGTCCTTACCCTCATCCATACGGGGTTGGTGCTTCTTTCTATTAACCCCTTTGGCTCCAACCCCTACGATTTACCCTTATGCCGGAGGATTGCTTTGACGAATTCCGTATTAAATCTCTCAGCTCACCCTATACGAGGCCTAATTGCTATGGGAGTATCAATCTCGTCTCTTTCGCATATTGCCATTTCGCTGGATTTATTGCTCCACGTGTTCTCCACGATCGGCTGAAAGTAGGGCAGAGCATTATCGAATTCAAACCCAAGTAGCGCCAACCTCCGACAACCCTGTTGTCTCTTCCGGTTTTGTTCAACCCCAGAGCGAGCCATAAAAACGGTCGGAGGTCAGACCCGAGCCCCGGCTCGGAAGGAAACGTCGTTTTTCCATTGGAACTTCGTAATCCTCTCATTAAGTTTGAACTGTCGCGACAATCACTGCCACCGGCTGGACTAAGCCTTGTCTGGGGATGCCACCCACCTTCTGGGCGCGCTGAAGAAGCAATCGTCGTGGAAAATGATTCGACGGATCGGGTTTCATTTGCTCCGCTCGGGGTGTAGACAGACACACGGACGGCCAGCGAGTGTCTGTGGTCGTGAAAGAAAGTTCCAAGGAAAAGTTTAACAATAATAACAAGAAATGGAAATCAATATCACCACCGGGGCAAGAAAAGACGTTCCACGATGTTCATTTGCAGCATACGTATATGTATACATATTATCTATAGAACACGACTGGCGTCATTTTTTCTCCATCGGGGGAAGGGGCTGTTTTTCCAGTGTATGGAAGAACATATACGTTGTTTCCCAATGTTGTTGCCAAGTTTCAACGTCTTCGTCACATCTTTTTATAGAAAAACGAGGCGAAAGTATAGAAAAGACGTATAAATCTTTGCACATGTGTGGGTGTCCAAGGGAGTGCACGAAACGTACCCTAGCGCGTCCGGCAAAAAGGCAGCGATGGTCGAAGAGGCGGACGACACTGCAACTTTTGCAAAAGTACACGGGCAGTTCGTAGTCCGATTCCCATGACGCTTGACCCAATGGAACGGCGACTTCTCTTTTTCCTCGGTCGCTGAAAGGAAGAAAAGGACGCCGTGGACGTAACTTCATCAATCCCTTTCAAGAATTCCCATCCTCGTAAGAAACATAAACTCGAAGAAGAGGAGTTAGCTCGTGAAAGAGCGGAAGTCATGTCGACGGTCCGCTGCAGGTGCCCGCTCGCGCGTGAATGCCCGCGCGAGTGGGACGACCGACGACCGTAACTCGCCCCTCCCCTCGGACCCCTCGAAGGGGCTCCCATCCCCTCCATACGTCCCACTTCGTCGACCGCATCGACGTTTTATTTTTTTTCTCGGCTTCCAGACATCGCAGCGCGCTGATCGATGGCTCAAAATCTTCAGGAAGAATTTCCGCGTCTTATAAAAATAATTTCTTGGAAACAGGCGCTCCGAAAAATTGGGTAAAAATTGGAGTTTCAAAAATGGGTTTTCTAGAACCCGTTTCTAGGGGTTTTTTGGCGCGTAGAATCGATTCCAAGGGTTTATTTTGACGAAATACTAGCGCAAGATGGTGGAAAATAGGTTCCTCTACAAATTCGGAGTTTATTAGCGAAATTTACGCCAGTAACGTCGCGAGTTTGCTAATTTTATTACGGCAATAAGTCGAAGAAAGCGTCCCCATCTGCCCGTATGAAATTCAGTACGGGATAAGGCGCTGTGGCTTTACGACTAGAGTCACGGGGAACTCTCCCTTTCACTCCGTCGAGTTAATGTAAAATAACACGGGGGTGGATGAGATACATCACAGAAATGATGAATATGAAACGATGGGATGCGGTAGCATAAGCTCCTCGGCGTTACGGCAAATCCCTCGTCATTGTTGTTTCCCCGGTTGTTATTGTTGATGCTTTTGTTGTTGATGTTGTTATTATTATTATTATTATTATTATTATTATTATTGTTACCATTGTTGCTGTCCGATCCGTTTATATTTACGTAAGCGTCCAATCTGGTCCATTAAACCCAGCGCATTCGGTCGGTGCACCGCCTTCCCTGCAAAGAGCTTTGCTTTACTTTACCTTACTTTACTTTACTTTATTGCCATTTCCTCCGTTTACTAATTTCTGTCGACGTCATTACTAAAAGCCCCGAGTCGCTTATCGAATACAAATCCCCCTGAATGGAGCAAATGATTGTTCGGGGGAATCGTAACCCGAGACTTTGGCTCCGGCGAATCTCGCATTTCCATAAAGTAGAGGGAGGTTCCATAAAAGTGAGGGAAGTGAGATTCCTCGTGTCTGTCAGCATCGCGTCTAATTATACCGAATGTATATTGTTACTAATTATACTGCATTTATTTAAATACAAATTGTTCATTTGTTCTAAGTGGAGTTTTCTTTTTTTTTTGTAATTTTCCGATTGTTCCGATCCGTCGCCGGTGCCCGCTCGCGCGTGAATGCCCGCGCGACCGGCAGCATCGACTACGGTGACTCCTCCCTCCCCTCGGACCCCTCCGCCGGGACTCCCATCCCCTCCATATACCCCAGCTTATCATCAGCTCTCACATTTTATTTTTTTTCTCGGCCCCCAGACATCGCAGCGCGCTGCACGATGGCTCAAAATCTTCAGGGAAATCCCACGCTTCTTATAAAAATAGTTTCTTCGAAATCGGCTGCGTGATTTCAGAGTCGTTATGGAAAATTAGAAATTTTATCGCAAATTCTTGTCAGAAACGCCAACAATCATCCCCTGGAAAAACAATTCGAGGCCCATAGGAACCAATGGTCCCCAATTTCAGCTTCTCTTTTCGATTCCACTCTTTCCCTGCTTCCTCCCTTAATTTCTTTGACAAAAGAGAAAGCTGGAAAGTGTCCTCTTCCTCGCGTACATTAAGCACAGTAGGCGGAACCCACTTGATTTCTGGTTAATAAAACGTTACGCAGAGACATAAAGCGATACGATGATGCATCACGGCGAGAACGTAATGGGGTTGAAGAGAGAATGTCTCAAAAGAGCGCAGTCGCGGAGCTTTCCACCCTTTCCACGTCCGCGTCCGCTTCTGCCACCCTCCCGGTCGTCTGAAAAGCTTTCCCGCTGCGTCTCGCTCTCTTCGGGTTTGCAACCCTTGGTTTCTCTCCCTCTCTCTCTCTCTCTTCCGCTTCCATCCTCTCCCGTCCTCTCGCGTGTCTCTCTCGCAGGGTAGGCGCGCAAAGCGCAGCACTCTCCTCTCCGCCACATCCTCGGTTAAGGTGGCTTGACTTGTGCAGGGTGCGGGCTGGCTGCTTGCTTGCTTTTCCAACACCAACCAGTTGGCTGGCGATCACCGAGCCCTCGCGAGCCAGTTCGTTGCTTCCTGGTGCCGGACCAGCACCGAGAGAGTCTCTCAGTCCCGACGGTGACCCCCCCGGATTCGACGATAAACGAAAATTCGCAAATTCCTTCGGAGGAACAACCAACAAAAAAAAATAATAAAATAAAATCAAGGGTCGGGAAAGTGCAGGCCTCCCAGGGGATGATGCGCGAGACCCGGTTCCACCGCTGGCACACCGCAAAGCCGGTAAACGCAGCGACGGTGGGCATCGTCAGTGAGTGTCCGGTGTGATGAAGTGCGGGAATGAATGACGACGAGGCCGAGGCCAGCGAAATCGCAGCTCCTTTCCGCACGAATAAATTAACAAATAAACAAATTAATAAATTCATAAACAAAGGGGGTGCAGGGGAGTTCCGTTTTTCCCCGAGGGATGAATCCAGCGACGCGACCCTCGAGTGAAAGATTTTTTTGGGTGGAGCTAACGCCGATTCTTTGAATGAATCGAGCCTGGGACAAATTACGAGTTCCAGGAGGGTTTCGAATTTCGTGACGTCATACCGTACCTCGACCCCCTGTTTTTCCTTCTCCCTTTGGGTTCCTTCTTCCCTTGTTTCTCGGGGGTAGTTTTTCGGGGGACTCTTCGAACTGGGCACTCATAGATCCCTCCGTCGACGTGGAGTGTCAGTGTAGTTAGTGCGAGTCCTGGAAGGAACGGCTTCCAGCCGGAGACTGGAGAAACATGGATTTCATTTGAAGAAAAATATAAAATTCATGAAAAATTGATACTGGGGGTATTGTGATCCTCGAGTTCGGGAGGAACGGTTGCCAGACAAGGAAGTGACACGAGGAGAAATGGGAGACTAATTGGAAAACCACCACTGGAAGGAAGAAGAATCTGGCTGGAGCGGGAAGAGGAAGAAAAGGAGTCGGGTCTTCTTAATGGCTTGATTACCACTCGCCCATTAGGTAAATTTCAGCTGCTTTTCGCTGGATATGTTTATGCACTCCCCGGAATTATGCGATAAAAAAGGGGAAAATAAGGGGTTGGATTTTGCTTTTGTTTCTCGGGGAAAGAGTCTTCCGAAATTATTGCCATTCCAGTCGGGTGCAATTGAGCAGTCGAGATCCCAATCGTCGCGACACGCGACGGGCGGAGAAATTTTCGAAGGTTTCAGGAGCATTCGCGGGTTTTGAGGCATTTTGGAATTTCGAAATTTCGAATTTCGAGGGGAAATTTTCATAAAATGATTCTTTAAAAAATTTGCAACCCCAATTTGCAAAAATAAATATATAGATTTTTTTTTTTCTAGTTTCGAATTCCTTAATTTTCCAAAACCCATCATTTTCGAAAATTTACAAGAATTTGAATCCTTCGCAAATTTTCCAAAAATGGCAAAAATGGCTCTTCTATTTAACAATTAACAAAATAAAGAACAAAATTGTATTCCTCTTCCAAATTCCCGATATTCCCAAATTTTCAAAATCCACCCTCGTTCTAATTTTCAAAATTTCGAAATCCAACTACACCCTAAAAAAAAAATCCCACTTTTTTATTTCCCACAATTTTTTTCATCTATTTTCCCATTTCTCCAGTATTCGATTTTCCGGGGAAAAAAAGGTCCCGAAATCCCACATAATTTTCGAGGTCCCGAAAAATTGGCAACAAAAGAGAAAAAATGTGGGAGAAAAATAAAAATAAAAAACGCCTTTTAATTTCGTTACAACGAATAGAAATTAATCGAGTCGCCGGTAAAAGTGGACGGACAAGGACGAGGACGGACGGTGCTCGCTTTTTGTTAATTCAATAAACGTTTGGGAATTTGGGTATGAAATATGAACGCGGTGTCTCGAGTTCCCGTGCTCTTATCGGCCGAAACCACGGAGTCCCAACGAGAGAGTCCATGAATAAAAGGCAACGGCACTCAACAACAATGCGAAAATTAACAATAATCCGGTTAGCGTCAGCTTCCATTACCGCGAGACTGTCGAATCGTATTAGTCAACGGTAGCCGACTATCGTTGACTCAATAATATCCGTGCGAATGGCAAAGGCATTGTTTTCGCCCCTTTCGCCACGAAAGAGGCGACCCAGGGTGGCTTTGAGGCGGAATCTTTGCTGTAACAGTTCAGACCTGACCCGTATCCAATAAGGGTTCCTTTGCTATTCATGGAGATATTATTAAGCCGACTGTATCGATTGCCGGCTGCTAATGAAAACCGACACGGGAAATGCTATTAAATTTCATCTTGTTTATCAGCAAAGTGGACGTTTATTCATACATTTTTTAGGAGAGGACGTTTTTTTTTGCCACCAGAAATTCGAGACGCTTGGATTTGCAATTTTTTTTTCATTCACAAACTCGCTCAAACTGGACACGATCTTATTAGAAAATTTCTATTAGTAGAAAAAAAAAATAGAAATCGGGGCTGAAAATAAAATTTCGAAAATTTTTTTTGAAATTGGGGACTCAAGTTTCTAAATTTAGGAGTTGCGAATTTTTCGGAAAATAAGAAAAAATGAAATTCGAGTCACCAATTGAACAATTTTTTTTTAATTCGAAATTAGTAATTTAAAAAATATGTGAAATATTTTAAGTACTAATTTTGAAAATTTTTTCCATTTTTTTTTTGGAAATTCGAAATAACGGAAAATTTTTCAATTAGGTTGGAAATTTAGTGTCTTTGGAATTTGAAAATTTCGAATATTTGGAATTAAAGTGAAAAGTAGTTCATAAAAAAAAAAGTCGTTCCCTTGGAAACTGCACATTTTTCGGGGAAAAATTTAAAAAATGTCCATTACCGGGAGAAATTAATTTCATTACGGAGAGAAATATTTCCGATTTAATGAGAACGGAAACGAAGTATTTCAGTGACACGCGGTTTCGCGGTTCAGGGGGTTTATTAAAAACGACGTATTTTAACCGGACGTGAATTCACTTGGAAAAGTGGAACTTTCAAAAAGTCGGAATTTGTTCGATTATTTCACTTTTTTACTTTCAACCAAAAAAAAAATGTCTGATATTCGAATTCGAAATTGAGCAATTTCTAATTTTTGAAAAACTCATTAATCAGAAATCCAAAAAATTTTGTCAATAAAAAAAAAAAAATTCGAAACCTCCCGAAACAGAAAAATCCCAAAACGTG
The DNA here is from genome assembly GCA_949825005.1 of Gasteruption jaculator. Lineage (NCBI taxonomy): Eukaryota > Metazoa > Arthropoda > Insecta > Hymenoptera > Gasteruptiidae > Gasteruption > Gasteruption jaculator. The sequence continues at coordinate 8,620,720 of OX463776.1, forward strand.
GAGGGTGCGTTTCCGGGGGTGTAATTTCGTATCCGGGTCGGGGTCGAATTCGAATTCGAAATTGTCCAATATCTAATTTTTGAAAAACTCATTCATTGGAAATCCGAAAAATTCTTTCAATAAAAAAAAAAAAAAATTCGAAACCTCCCGAAAAAGAAAAATCGCAAAACGGGGAGGGTGCGTTTCCGGGGGTGTAATTTCGTATCCGGGTCGGGGTCGAATTCGAATTCGGAAACGCGAAGCTGCCGGTAATCGTCGGGTCGTGGGTCGTTGGTTGGCTCGCAGGGGGTGGCGGTATAATAAAATACATATGGACGATTCATAAATCCAAAACCATTAATTTTAACGGAATCGGCAGGAAGCCGCAAACGCGGAATTACATTTGCCGTGTGCACACAGGCCGCGAAACCGCTGTAAAGGAAATTTTTCCCGATATCGTATCGCACGACGGTATTAATAGTGAATTAAAATCAGTCGTGACGGCAAACAGGAAATAAATAAATAAATATATAAATAAATAAATAAATAAATAAATAACAACACAAATAAACGAGCGAGCGAGCGAGGGAGCGAACAAACGAACGAACGAACGAACGAACGAATCCATAAATTTATGACATTCCGTTTGAAACGCACCGTGCACGGGTGCAGTGGTTGGCTGGTGCACTTGTTTATGCACGTGTCCATTGAAGCTCCCGTTTACGGCGTCGTTCGGCTGCAATTTTTAATTAAGGCCTGCATTTACGGCCGGCAAGTAAGTGTAACATCAATTACCGCGAAATTGATGCGAAAGTCGTAAATTCAAGAACCACCCCCGGGGAATATGCAATAAATACCCGGAATTGCCACTCCTGAGCGGGAAGATGGAAAGAAGAAGAGTCCCTCCTAATATGCAATTAGTGCATTCCCAAGGGTGGAATTGATACCGGATACGGCCCAGCCGAGGGTTGCTCGCTTTCCGCTGAGGAGCGAGACTGCTGGTGTATCATAAATTTCTTTCTGATCGCATCCTGCCAAAACCTACCCCCCTCCAGAGGGTGGGGGATAATTATTCGTTCGAGGGGTGGTTTCTCTAATTTTTGTTTCCTCCGGAAAAGGGTTATTTGAGGAGTTCTGTAATTTTTTTTTTGCTTTCTGTATTTTTTTGGGGGGAATTTTTTTTTATTTTTAAGAAGAAAGGAAATTGTAAGGGATGGATCCGAGGGTGGAATTTTTGGATTTTTTTTTTTTTGGGAACATGTTTGGGATTTTATCTAGGGGTTGAAATTTTAGATTTCTTTGAGATTTGATTTCTGGAGAATTTGAGACTCCGAGGTCCTTGATAATAGGGGATGAAATTCTTGGATCCAAGATTGTCATGATTTTCTAAAAAAAAAAATAAAATCTAGGGGTTGAAATTCGAAATTTTTCCTCTACTTCTTTTTTCTTATTCAAAAATTTCGAGGTTGGAGTCTTGCATCCCTTCGTTGAAAAATCGAGGGTTTTATTTGGGGGTTGAAACCACAAACTTCCTTTCCGATTGAATTCCAAGAAGGAACAAATTTGCGAAGGGGTTGAAATCTAGAATTTTCCTTTCCTCTACTTTTTTTTTCTTCAAAAATGGAGGGTTTCATCCCCCGAAGTTCCCCATCCCTCGATAGAAGGGGTTCAAACTTGAGATCCCCCATTCCCGCGCTCCCTCCTTGTTCCCAAAAATTCGGGGGTCGAAACGTCGAGTCTCCGCCTCGATATTACCCCTATTCCCTTTTGGCACCCCTTCATAGACAAAAACGGAGGATTTCATCCGGGGGGTTGAAATTTTAGATTTTTTTGAGATTTAATTCCTACAGAATTTGAGACTCCGAGTTCCTTGATAATAGGGGATGAAATTCTTGGATCCAAGATTGTCCTGATTTTCTAAAAAAAAAATAAAACTTAGGGGTTGAAATTCGAAATTTTTCCTCCACTTCTTTTTTTTGGCTTCTAAAATCCCGGGGTTGGAGTCTCGCACCCCCTCTTCCAAAAACCGAGGGTTTCGTCCCCCGAAGTTCCCCATCCCTCGATAGAAGGGGTTGAAACTTGGGATCCCCCATTCCTCCATGCTTCCTCCTTGTTCCCAAAAATTCGGGGGTTGAAATGTCGAGTCTCCGCCTCGAAATTACCCCTATTCCCTTTTGGCACCCCTTCATAGAGAGAAACGGAGGATTTCATCCGAGGGGGTTGAAATCACGAAGTTCTCTCGGGCTGGAATTCCGGGGAATGCGAGATTTCCCTTGGTTGGATGAAAACTTCGGATTCCTTGACAGCGGGGGATGAAGTCTCGGGTTTTTGCCGTGGAAGGACGGATCGATGTAACGCAAGATTAAGCGAGACGGGGAGAATCCATCCGCAAAAGCCGAAGAAAGACACAGGGGTTGCGAGTTAGTTGCTTGTTTTCGGGGTAAACTATTACACAACTAGACGTCAATCAAAATATTCGCACACAGCCGCTTGTAGGTCCTTTGTGCTTTGTCGGAAGTCATTAGAAACTCGCTGTAGCTTCAACAACAACAACAGCAACGACCGTTGTCGTGTGTTGCACGTCTCTCTCTCTCTCTACGTGCGGCTGCACAATAGTTGCACACAAGTAGAAATAGCTGCAGTTGCAAGCGGGGCGGATAGTAGTCGGTCGGTCCGTCCGCAATTTCACCGAATATCCAACACCCTACTGGCGCTGCGCTAACGGAGAAACCCGTGTACGTAGACACTCGCCAACTGGGGACTCCGAACTACCTGCTTTCTCACCAGAGATTCGAATCTACCCTCTTCGCTCAGACTTCGCTTTTTGCCACTTCTCTTCAATCTTTACCTTCTGCTTTTTGTCGCAGCTTTTCGTTTATTCCTTCCTTCGTTCGCTCATTCCCTTTAAATCGAGGGGGTGAAATGCAAGAAAATGGGAGAAAATTGGAAAAAATTGGGGAAAATGGGGAAAAAAATATAAAGAAATCCGAAATTTTCAAAATTCTCCAAATTTTTCTAGGGTTCCCCAAAACTTCCGCAGAAGTAGTAATTTAGAAACTTTCAACGTTCACTAAATTATTTTAAGTTTCCCAAAAATTCCCTAGAAACGGTAATTCAGAAAATTTCAAAATTCACAAAATGATTTTAAGTTTCCCAGAAATTCCCCAGAAGTAGTAATTCCGAAATTTTCAAAATTCCACTAAACCTTTCTTTAGGGATCGTTGAAATTCTCCAAAAGTCGTAATTTAGAGACTTTCAAAATTCACCAAATTATTTTAGGTTTCCCAAAAATTCCCCAGAAGCAGTAATTCAGAAATTTTCAATATTCGACCAAACCTTTTTTTAGGGATCTTAAAAATTCTCCAAAAGTAATAATTCAGAGACTTTCAAAATTCACCAAATTATTTTAAGTTTCCCAAAAATTCCCCAGAAACAGTAATCTAGAAACTTCCAAAAATTGACGAAATTTTCTCAGGAGCAATTTCCAAAAAAGAAAAAAATTCATCTCGACCGATTTCTATTTTTTTTTCTTTCTTTTTTTTTCGAGAATTTCCGGTAATTCCGTGATTTCCAAAGTTTCGTACGAACATCGGGTCCCATCCACTTTTCTCCGGATTATTATAAATGACAGAAAGCTCCATTCGAGGAATAAAGGAAGCAATTGCCCTCATTATTGCGAATTTAATTGTAAACTAATTAAGTCCGCGTTACTTTGCCGCTACGTTAAAAGTATTAGAAGCATTATTACTGCGAAATATATGTACAAGTATAAGAGGATGAGGACTGTTACAACTACGATAATTGCGATGAGTATTATTGGAAGGATATTAAAGTAATTGACTTTTAATTTTAAAAAGATGGGGCAAGGAAAAGACGGAAAGTGGAGGGGGAGGGGGAATTCCAATTAACTTGAAATTCAGTCGAGCTTTTCTTTATTCCCTTGGAACGCTTCTAATTTTCATTCTCTCTTTAATCATAACAAATTTCTGCCGCAACAATTTCTGTCTAGTTTCTTTTTTTTTTTTTTCAAATCTCGAGATCTTCGAAAATTTTCAAATTTAGGGAAACAATTTTTTTCGGATTTTCAAAAATTCTACAAAAGGAGCGATTCGGAAATAAACGATTTTTCAAATTTTTTTCGGATTCCCAAAAAATTCTACAAAAGGAGCGATTCGGAAATAAACGATTTTTCAAATTTTTTTCGGATTCCCGAAAATTCTACAAAGGAAGGAATTTCGAAATTCGAGAATTTGGGTCAATTTTGTTCGCGATTATTCGAGAATTTTCAAAAAATAGCGATTCCTTCATTTTTTTTAAGAACCCCCAAAATTCTCCAAAATTCGGCGATTCCAAAAAAGGAGCAATTTTTTTAGAATTTCCTAAAATTCCCGGAAATTTATTTTCCAAGATTTCTTACGATTTCCAAGAATCTCTTCAAAAGTAGCTTCCAACGTTCCTATACACGTACACGTACAAATACAATGAAAACGAGAAACAACACGGATAAGGAATCGCACCGGTGGTTGTGGTAGTTTCGTAGAGTTTCCAGTAGCGGCAGATTATAGGTATTCGACGATCCTCTCTAATATAAATAGAAATCGAAATAACTGTAATATGTTGTCGAATCTGCCACACACGTATTACATACATACATGGCGTATGTATATATATACATATATATGTATGTATATACATGTATGCAACGAATTATGTAACGATGGTATTACGTTAAACAGCAGTTATGTGCATACAAGCGACTCCCTAGAGCTCAATTGAATATATCCTACCAGTAGTTAGAGCAGGTTAAGCATCAACCTCCGACCGATCCATAGAATACACGCGATCTAACGTGATTATGAAGCCAGATATCACCTGTCTATTGGATACGAGCCGGATCAGCACAGTTTTGCCCCAACAGTCAATGGAACGCAAAGCTGTCCCTCAAAATACCTGATAACGCACATATATATATATATAAAAATCACATAATAATAATAATAATAATAATAATAGTAGTAGTAGTAGTAGTAGTAGTAATAATAATAATAATAACAATAATGATAATAATAATAATAATAATAATTTTCCAATGACGAAATAAATTATGCAAAGCAAAATATATATTTTCAGGGTTGTTTATATTGAATTTACAACAGCGAGGGAGGGAACGCCTTACCATCATCATTATTATTATTTTTAATTTCCGGAGCGATAAATTTAATTAGAACACTAATTGCGAGAAGCAATTTGAGGTTTGAGAACTACACGTGGAATGTTGTAACGACGATATATTTTTATCTCGAGTGTGAATTGTGGTTCTCGATATGAAGGGTTGTGACGGGTATTAAGGGGAAGAGGGCGTGTGTTGTAATTGTTGAGAGGGAATAATGTTTCGCGTTTTGCTTCGAAGCGATCGTAAATCCGACGGAACATTTTTTTTTTTCTCTCTCTTTCCGGAAGGTGAAATTTACAGGGTAGAGGCAGAGGTGGAAAGCTCGAGCAGCAACTTTCTACCGCGTTCCCTTGCAGGACTATGAATTTTTCAAGTGGGGAATTAAGACGTTGAGTTCCTTTTTTTTAAGAGGGTTGAAAGCCTACCCTCCCTCTTTCCCTTAATTTTTTAACGTCCAGAAGGGATTTTATTGAATCTCGAAAATTGCAGGTGTAATTAGGGGGGGGGGGGGGGGGGGGAGGTCGAGGGGTTCGAAATTTGGGGGAACTTACGATTTTCCTCTCCAGGATTACGAATTTTCCAAATTAAAATAGGGAGGTTTCGGAATTTGCAATTTTTCGAATTTCAAAAAATTCGGGGGTAAGATCCCAACCCCTCGAATCATTTTTCGAATTTCAAAAAATTCGGGGGTAAGATCCCCCCACCCTCGAATAATTTTTCGAATTTTCAAAAAATTCGGGGGTAAGATCCCCCCACCCTCGAATAATTTTTCGAATTTTCAAAAAATTCGGGGGTAAGATCCCGCCCCCGAATTTACGTAATTTCAAAAGTTTCCCTTTTCTTTTTTTGAAATAAAATTCGGAGGGAAGGAAAATGCGACCGCGGGGGTGAGACGAGGGGGTGGCTAATTAAAAATCGCGGAATTTCTGTTGCAGCGAAAGCGAGGAACAAAGAGGAGCCGAGCGGCGAGACCAGCGGAGCGACGAAAAGGGAAAACACGAGAGGGTAGCAAAATGATACGCGATTACCTGATGCTACTGTCGTGGCTTTGCACGGTACACGGAGACATAGGTAAGTGAAGCGTGACAAATGATCGATCAAATAGCATCCTGATTTCAGCGTTTATCGGGGACGAAACAAACGGACCGTGATTGACGTTTTCGATAAATTTATATATACATATATGTATGGCTGCGCTGAATTTATCGAGGGATTGGATATATATATATATATAACGTACATACTTTCGTATTGTATAGTAATGTGTGTACATGCATAATATACACACGCATTCGCTATTTTGTTTATATATGTATGGACGCGCGAGAATATCAAAGAGGAGATACCGGAGCAGCCAGCCTTTGCCGGCAGATATATCGTTTGCTCGCTATTATTTATACCGTGATTTCAGCGCCGACTGTTTCGACTCGAAAAACACGGATTTCCGGGAAACGCGCGCTAGCAAAGGGGTGGATTCCAATTTTTGTTTTTCGCCCCGATGGGTTACGGGGTGGTAGCGAATTTTTTGGATACTCGGGATTTTTTTTTTTTTTAGACGCTTGGAGCCTCGGATCCTTGGATCCTTTGAAGTTTAGGATTTGGGAATTCGTGAAATGGGGGAATTTGGGGTGGAATGGGGTGAAATGGGGTGGTATGTGGAGAAAGGGGGTGTTTAATTATAGGTTATGGGGTAGAACCCAGATTTTTGAATTCCTTGGATTTTTGGGTTCTTGGATCTTTGGATCCTTTGAAGTTTAGGATTTTGGAATTTGTAAAATGGGGCGATTTGGGGTGAAATGAGGTGAAATGGGGTGGTATGGGGTGAAATGGAGTGTTTAATAATAGGTTATGGGGTAGTAGCAAGATTTTGGGATTTTTTTGGATTTTTATGGTTGTCTGGGTCCTTGGATCCTTGGGTCCTTCGAAATTTAGGATTTTGGAATTTGTAAAATGGGGCGATTTGAGGTGAAATGGGGTGGATTGGGGAGAAATGGGGGATTCTCTAAGAAGTTATGGGGTTCTAGCAAAATTTTTGAATTCCATGGATTTTTATGGATGCTCGGATCCTTGGATCCTATTGGTCCCTTGAATTTTAGGATCGGGAGTCTCCGAGTTTCAAATTTCCAGGACCTCGAGTTGAAAATTTTATAAAAATTGTAAGAAAATTGTGAATGTTACAAAAATTAATATAAAATTCGGGAAAAAAGGAACTGATATTAAGAGAAATGAATAGTAAATTAATTTGCGTTGTTATAATAATAAAAACGAGAATAAATATTAGCGAGGCAACATAATAATAATAATGATAATAATAATAAGTCCGCTTAGCTCCTGAAATACCTTGTATTTTTATGGAAGCACGAAATATAGGTCGTACATATACCCAAGCTAATTATAGAATAATGCAAAATGCAATAATACAACGGTGGTATGTTTATCAAATAGAAAAGAATAATGGTAAAATATGGAAAATGGTAACATCCAAAGGCTGGCTTCTAAAAAGGAGGATAAAAAAAATTAAAAGAAAAAAAAAAGAAAGAAAAAAAAACCAACATTTTTATCAGGGAGCTTTTTAATTACTTGCGGAAAAAGTTTCGTGGAAATTAAAACTGCATCATCCTAAAAAAAAAAAATCTAATAACAATATGATAATTATCATAATAATAATAATAACAATATAAAAATAAATTTTATCTTCGTTCTAACATTTTTGTCATTATTATTATTATTATTATTATTATCAAAAACAATATTAATATTATTATCATTGTAATTATTATTATAATTAATATTATAATAATTGTTATTCATTAAACCCCAAAATTTCTCAAAAAAAAAAAGAAGATAAAATCCAGGAGAATCCCAATAGATTTGCGCGCCAAAAAAATTCAAAAAAAATTATTAGAATTTTTCGAGGGACTTTTGGATCCAAATTTTCAAATTTTTGTTTTTTTTTTCTTGCGACCCAAAATCGTGCGAAATTCTTTTTCCGAGAATAAAAAAAGAAAATGAGGGAAAAGAAAAAAAAAATAAAAAAATGAACCCAAAAATATCGGAGCTTTTGAAAATTCCGGGAAACCCTCGAGTCCCGCTCGGGAGACGAGGAATCGCATAAATTACCCTCGTACGTCGCGTCTCTCTATTCATGGCGGCCCTTCTCTCGCATTCAAATTCCCTTTTTTTCTCTCTCTCTCTCTCTCTTTTGCAGGCTACTTTTGGCACATCACGGATATCCACTACGACCCAAAATATTTAGCTCAAAGCTCTCCAGCCGGCAGCAGTGAGTATTGGTTTTCCATTCGAATTTTCAATGACTTCTCATCTCAAATTCCGGCACTGCGCTTTTGAGTGCCCGCAGTCGGGGCTTTTTGGCAGCACACTTGACTCTCTCTCTCTCTCCACTTTCCACGGCCATTCTTCGTTTCCTATACATTTAATACACAGAATCCCGGCCTCTCGACACCGAATTTCCTGAAAAGCCGAAAGGGCGAAAATGAAAAAAAAAGAAAAAAAAGGGGGGAAGGGGGGGGGGGAGTGAGCCACTGCCTCCTTTTTGCTCCTTTATTTATCTTTATTTACTTTAATTTTTTTTTCTTTTTTTTTTGGGAAGTGGATGGATGTAAAAATAAAGGGATGAAATATAACTCAACTACCTTTCACTCGAAAGTACCATACGTTCATTTGTACCCTCACACACACACACACATACGTGCCCATGCACATGCACACATAGGCAACCCATACCACCCGAGCATAGTTGCAATCCCATTGGCGAAATGTGGTTGGGTTCATCATCCCTTTGTGGGTCTAGTGGCAGCCTAGAGGCGTTGCGCTGCAAGGAAATAAAAGGAACCGAGGGAAAAAGAGACGTTTTTCCCTTCTTTTTCCCCTCCCTTTTCTTTTCTTTGCATTCTTAAGAACGCTAAAGACTTCATTATTATTTTCCATTCCCTTTTCGTACCGACCAATTTTCACCGTTTCTTCACTCCACTTTCCCTCCATTGTGTTTATTTATGCGAAAATACAATTTAGGGGATGAAAGAAGGCACGGAAAGGAAAATAAATAAATAAATAAAGGAACGTGCCGGTTGAGGGCCTTTGACGAATTTCAAGCAGCTCGACACCCGGTATAAGGCCGCTTGGAAATGTTTTTTCTTTCTTTTTTCTTTTTTTTTCTTTTTTGGGGGTGGAAATGTATAAAAATAAAAATTGCTTGCGTATTTTTTCTTTTATTATATTTTTCGAAATTGAATTTTCGAATCTCCACGAATTTCTATTCGACTAATTGTTATCGGCAATTTTTCTAAGTCCAATTAGAACGAGGTAGTTAATTTTGGCCGGTTAAATATGGAAAATGAATTTTCATCCCCCAAAATGTGCACAATTTCACCCCAAGATTATTCTACTTTGGTCCTAAATTTTCCCGTGACGTCATTGGTACCTTCTTCATTTCTAAAACCTCCAATTCAACCCCAAATCCCCTCCACAATCTTCCAAAAACTTTTCACCCGAAAATCATTCCATTTCAACCCCCAAAAAATTTTCCATTGGTGTCAACAGTATCCTCTCAATTCCCAAACCCTCCCCATTTTTTTTCTCAGAGAATCCTCGAGTTGCATTTGAATGGAATAGGCTGTCATGGGGTAGAACGGGGTGAGACGGGGTAGAATGGGGTGGTATGTGGTACCTTCTTAATTCCTAAAACCCCCAAATCCCCTCCACAATCTTCAATAAACTTTTCACCCCAAAATCATTCCATTTCAACCCCCAAAAAATTTTCCATTGGTGTCACCAGTATCCTCTTCATCCCCAAACCTTCCTCATTTTTTTTTCTCAGAGAAACCTCGAGTTGCACTTGGGTGGGGTGCTGTCATGGGTGCTGTCATGGGGTAGAATGGGGTGAGACGGGGTAGAACGGAGTGGGACGGGGTAGAACGGGGTGAGACGGGGTAGAACGAAGTGGGGCGGGGTAGAACGGGCTGAAACGGGGTAGAACGAAGTGGGACGGGGTAGAACGGGGTGGTACGGGGCGGAACGGGACGGGTTGCAGAAATTGATTTGGAAAGTCGCATTTTCCTGGCAACCCGAACCCAACTCAACTCTGCATTATTAAGTTCATACTAATAACCACCGCAATAACAATAACGCTAAGGGAACTTTCGGTTGCTCTGGATTATTATATTAGAGCGGCATTACGGTAACAATAACAATAATGGGAATTAATAAATGAAGAAGTTTCGGATAATGTACCGGTTGTACGACCGTAGCTACCCCCCCATACATACGAATTTATGTTATAGCTTGTATATATTCCCGCAAAATAGCACCGCCAGGAGATATATCCTACACACACACACACACATATATATATGGCGTGTTCGTAGAAGGGAAGGTTCTGGTTTAGTTTTGGTTTCGATGCTTTTGGGGGATGGGTTTAAAATGGTTTACGTTAACGTATCGATGATGATAAAGTTGTTGGGTCGCTTGGCTGAGTCGAGTTGGTTTTGGTTTGGTTTGCTTCCATCGATAGCCTGCTGGAACATGAGAAACAGCAATGTGGATAGCGGCCGCACACGTTTAGATAGACGGCTGGCCGGTGCATTCGGCGACTATAACTGCGACTCGCCCTGGGCACTGATCGAATCGGCCGCCCAAGCTATGAGAGTCAACCACAAGGAAGGCATCGAATTTGTCTTATGGACAGGGTAATTACTCCTATATTTGCCATTTTATCTCCCAGTTAGCCATCGACCCGCTCTTTGCCATTCCCACCCCGTGCATTTTCGACCCGGGTGGTCCTCCCCCGGGTGCATCGTCTTCGTTCCACGATGCACCGATCGCCAGAGAAACAAAGAGGGAGCCCCCGAAATCGTGAAAATTGCGAGAAAAAAAAAAGTTTTACCATTTTGTTTTTTTCGCAAGGTTTCGTATTTTGGAAAATTTAGAATTTTTAGAATTTTTGCTATTTTTTATAGCGAGCGCAATTTTTTTTCTTGTTTATCCTCGTGGTGGATTTTCCATTTTTTTGAGTCATGATTTGGAATAATAAAAAAGAAAAAAAGATTAACGAAAATTCGCGCAAGAAAATAATTAACGAGCTTTCGTGACGTCACAGAATGAAATTGTGGATATTCGGTTATTTTTGAAATAATTTTTTCCGAGAATATTTTGGAATTTTCTCGCACCTTTTTTTATTATTTTTATACGCAATTTTATTATTTTTTTATAATTATCGCTTTTTCTTTTATCGAATAGAATATTTTATGTTAATAAGGGGAAAAATCCAATATTATTAAAATTCCCTAAAATTACCTTAAAATTATTTTTAAAAAATTCCTTATAATCGAAAAAAAAGAAAAAAAAAACAACTCGAGGCATGAAGACACGCGCGTTCTTTTGCAGAGACGCCTTATCTCGGGCGGCTGACATGAGCGACGAGTTACGTTATCAGTGTTTGAAGAACCTGACCGACCTGTTATCGCGCACCTTCACCGGGCACTTTGTTTTCCCCGCCTTGGGTCACGAGGACACCGGCTTGAACTTCACTCAGCTGGAGGATCTATGGAAACACTGGCTACCGCAGGAGGCCCTTTTCACCTTCACCAAAAGTAGGTTCCCTCGAAAGTAGGATTTTGCTGAGAAAGTTACCTTTCTCAAGTGCATCGATACGACATTTGTCTGATTTTTGCAGACGGATATTACACGATCGAGCAGCGCTCGAAGAATTACCGCATCATCTTCCTCAACACCAACCTCTGGTTGAACAACGGCGGGTCGACCGTCGTCATCGATAACAGATTGCAACAGCGGGCCAACACGGTCTCGGCTTCCCAGAACAGCAACGACCCCCATGGCCAGTGGTCCTGGTTCCAGTCGGTTTTGGCGACTGCCAGGAAGAAACGCGAGACAGTAAGTGACCCCAGGACCCAAGAAAGTCGAATCCCGGAATCTCGAATCCCAGAATTTTGAGTCCCAGAATCCGGAATCCCAGAATTTTGAATTTCGGACCCGAGGACCCTAGATTTTGGACCCCAGAATCTTGAATTTCGGCCCCGAGGACCCTAGATTTTGGACCCCAGAATTTTGAATTTCGGTCCCGGGGATCCTAGATCTTGCACTCCAGAATTTCGAATTCCAGAATGTCGAATTTAGAGCCCGAGTATCTTAGATTTTGGACCCCAGAATTTCGAATTCCAGAATGTCGAATTTAGAACCCGAGGATCTTAGATTTTGGACCTCAGGATCTCGAATCCTAGAATTTTGAGTCCCAGAATCTGGAATCCCAAAATTTTGAATTTCGGACCCGAGGACCCTAGATTTTGGACCCCAGAATCTTGAATTTCGGACCCGCGGACCCTAGATTTTGGACCCCAGAATCTTGAATTTCGGACCCGAGGATCCTAGATTTTGGACCCCAGAATCTCGAATCCACGAATTTCGAAACTTTGAATCTGGAATCCCAGAGTCTCGAATCCCCGAAATTTGAATCTTGGAATTTCAAATCCCAAAATCTGGAATCCCAGAATTTCGAATTTCAAAACCTCGAATTCCCGAATTTCGAAACCTCGAACCTGGAATCCCAGAATCTCGAATCCCCGAAACTCGAAACTTGGAATCTCAAATCCCAAAATCTGGAATCCCCGGATCTCGAATCTTGGAATCTCGAATCTCAAAATCCGGAATCCCATAATCTCGATCCCTGGAATCCTAGATTCCAGGGATCGAGATCCATCGAGAATCTCGTTACAAATGGGTACTTCCCCTCATCAAACCACCGTAATGTCGGCTGTCACCCTCGCGGGAGATCTGCATCAATCTCGTGCAGCTGCAATACGTTGTCTGACGGGAAAGTGACGGCAGAATGGAGAATGCACCGCATTGGCATTCCATCGGCATGGTTGCACTCCTTTTGTTTCGAGGCCGTGCCTTTTCACGCCAGCCAAATGCGATTACTTCGATTGCATTAATTCCGAAACTGCCACAGTCTCCATTTTCTTTTTGTTTTTATTTATTTATTTTTTTCATTTATTTATTTATTTATTTATTTTTTTTTCCGAGAGAGAGACAATGCAACCCCGTAAAATCCGACTCAGCGATCGATCCCGAGCTGCACCAAAAAACAAAAAAAGAAAAATGAAAAAAAGAAAGGGGGGTGGAACCGGGCACGGTGTTGGAATAAAACAATTACGAATTGCAACGCGTGTTCCCTCGTACGCAGTTGATGCTGCTGCAGTCGCGCGGCTGTTTGACATTAAAAAAAAAAAAAAAGAAAAAGAAAAAAAAAGGAGGAAGCGTCGCATGTCAGACTGCCACTGACTGATCAATCAACGCGCCTATTGTCACTCCATCGACCCTCTTCGCAGTTCGCCGTCCGGAGATAAATTCCGCGCCCACCCCCGCATCGCCACCCTCTTTTTTTTTTTTACTCCACCCCTCCCCCCCCGCGCTTTTATACATATATTAGCGATTGTTTATCAAACCCCCTTTTGTCACGTACAGTTTCATTGAAATTCGCTGGCGAAGAACCGGCGACACAATATCCAATTCCAATTGAATTTCTTCCAGCCCTACCCCCAGGTGTGTGTGTGTGTGTGTGTGTGTGTGTGAGGGAGATTCCAAATCAAAAGATTCGTCGTCTTTTGTCTCATCGGAAATCCCCGGACTCGGGGTAATTGCACGTTCTTGTCCACGTGGGGTGAAACCAACTCCAGTGGTCCAACAAAAATATCGTTTCTTTTTTTTTCTCTAAATTGGAAATTAATTTTTTTTTTTTACAAGTAATTTTGGAAAAATAGTGAGTGTTTAATTTCGAACCGGGGTTGAATGCGCCCCAGTGATTCGTTGGATGTGATTTTTTTTTTAAATTTGGAATTTTTTAAATTTGAAAGTTCATTTTTTTTTATGGACAATCTTCAAATATTTGAAATCGGTAGTGTCTGATTTTGACTCGCGTGGGGTTAAAAACACCCCAAAACTCGTTACCTTCTTTTTCGCAAAATTCATTTTACTCCCGAGCAATAAAAAAATAATAAACGTCGCCCGTAATTTAAAGAACCTCTTGCTTAATAATATTTTCATCCCTTCATTAGTTAACAAAGAATCCAAATATTTAATTTAACATCCTCAAACTCATTGAACATTAATTTCTCAATTTCAGTCACGCTATAATTTATCACCCGCCAAAATATTTTAATAAATGACTTTTAACAAACTATTAATTTTGTCATTTTCATTTCTCTCTTTTTTTTTCTCCTTCCATTTTATTTAGAAAAAAGAAAAATATGGCAACGAGAGGGGCCACGTGGGGTTGAGCGCACCCCAAAGTTTGTCCATCCTTTTTTCCCCAAATTTATTATAATCCCGAACTGCCAAAAAAATAATAAAAAATAAATTATTTTTCTTTTAATTTTCTTTTTTTTTTTATTTTCCCCATTTTTATTTTATTAAAAAAAAGAAAAATTTCACTGGGATTAGGTGTACATCGTTGGACACACTCCGCCCGGCGTGGACGAGCGGGAAAACGGAGCGGAAGCCCTGAAGGAATTCCACAACACGAAATACCTCCAGGTCATACGACAATATGCTGACATCATCCGGGGACAATTTTTCGGTCATTGGCATACCGACACTTTCCGCGTCATCTACAGTGACATGGGTAACGAAAGATCGTTTATTAACTCCCGCCGGTGCACGTGCACGATAAAGGAGACGAAAACACAGAAAAGGACCAAAAAAAAAAATAAAAATAAAAATGAAAACAGAGGAGCCTCCTTTGGAAGCTCCTCGCAAGCTCTCTCTCTCTCTCTCTCTCTTCCCCTAGACGCTTTCCCGGCTGATTTCTATTCCACGGTCGTGCAAGAGCTCGAGTGGTGGTTTTTAACGTCACCCGAGCTCTCGCAACGTCACGCCCGTTCCAGCAGCGATCGAATCCACTGGAATTTATAGGGAGAGGTTCGGCTTTCCGGGGGAAAAGAAAGAAAGCAAAATCTGGGGTTAATTTGGGGTCGTTGGAATTTTTTTGGAATTCGAATTGCGTCAATTTGGGGTGAAAGAGAAGCTTTTTTCCCGAGAGGTGACACCTGTTGGGCAGATTTTTGGGCACAAAGGAAATTTTTTTTTTAGCAGGAGACTTTTCTATTTTGGAGGAACAAGAATTTGGTGTTATTTGGAATTTTTGGGAATTTTGTTTGGCACTGAAAGTTTTTTTTTGGAAAATAATAGTTTTTGGGGTGATTTTTAGGACCAGAGGAAATTTTGGGAATAAGAGGAATTTTTATTTTGGAGGAAAATAAAGTTTGGTGTCAATTTGGGGTTTTTGGAATTCACCAGAATTCCCAATCGATGATCGATCGATAATACGAATAATTACTAATTTCCCTAATTTTGGGGAAAAACGAAATTGCGATTTTTTGTGAATTTTGGAAAATAGCAAAACCGATCTTACGTCGCAGGAAAAAATTCACCAGAATTCCCAATCGATGGTTGATCGATAATACGAATAATTACTAGTTTCCCTAATTTGGGGAAAAGTGAAAATCTGGATTTTTCATGAATTTGGGAATTCTCGGTGGGAAATTAACTTTATTGGATATGAACAGTCGGAATAATAATAATTGCCACCGAGGGAGGATGGGAAAGAGCATCGGCGAGCATACGCTGGCTGGGAGCTGAGATCAAGAAATAAGTCGGACTAATCCAACGGGATAATTGTAGGACTTATCTCCGAATTATGGTTACTAATGGTCAACTGATAGCTGCAGCCGTAAAAGCTCGTCCTCTATCTAAGCTCTTTATCATTCTCGCCGGTTTTCATGAATCACTGATACCGCCAATTTATATCAAGCGTTTTCCCCTTTTTCCCCCAAAAAACAGGTCGACCGGTTTCGTGGGTAATGATGGCACCCAGCATCACGCCGAACAAATTAAGTGGACCAAACAATCCCGGATTAAGGCTCTATAAATTCGAAACGGAGACGGGCAAGGCAAGTCGAGCTGCTGCTACTGCTACTGCTGCTGCTTCTTCTGAATCAATATTACCACTTTGTGTGCGAATTTATAGCGTAGCGTGAGCTCCCGCACGACCTTTCTATATTCGGTGCATGAAAAGACGCGATTCCGCTGCAGAAAACATCCGTCACTAACCCCGAATGACGTTTCTCCGGTTACTCGGCGAGATCGATGGGTTTCGCGAACCCGAAAATCCAAGAATCTTGGGATCTAGGGGATTTTTCGATCCGGTGGATCTTCGAAATCCGAGATTTTTGGATTTTGAGAATTTTTGGACCCTAGAAATTTGTGGATCCTAAAAATCCTTGGATCCTAAGAACACTTTGGTCCCAGGAATTCTTGGCTCCTAAAAATTTGTGGATCCTAAGGATTTTTAGATCCTTGGATTTTTTGTTTTGGATCTTTGGATCCGTGGATTTTCGGTTACTAAGATTCTTTAATTTTTAATCCTTAGATCCTTGGGTTCTAGGAATAATTGGATTTTGAGAATTTTTGGATCCTAGAAATTTGTGGATCCTAAAAATCCTCGGATCCTAAGAACCCTTGGGTGGTAGAAATTCTTGGCTCCTAAAAATTTGTGGATCCAAAGGATTTTTGGATCCTTGGATTCCTTGAGTTTTGGATCTTATGATCCTGGGATTCTAGGAATTTTTGGATTTTGAGAATTTTTGGATCCTAGAAATTTGTGGATCCTAAAAATCCTTGGATCCTAAGAACCCTTGGCTCCTAGAAATTCTTGGCTCCTAAAAATTTGTGAATCCTAAGGATTTTGGATCCTTGGATTCATTGATTTTTGGATCTTTGGATTTTTGGATTTTCGGATCCTTAGATTCTTTAATTTTTGAATCCCGCGATTATTTGATTTTCCAATTTTTAAATCTTTCGATTTTTGGATTTTTGGGTCCTTCGATCATTCAATCCTAGGGTCCTTCAAGGATTCAATCCTTGGATCCTTGGATTTTCGAATCTTTGAGTTCTTGGATTTTTTGATCCTCGGATCCTTTGATTTTTGGACTTTTGGATTTTTTAATTTTAGGATCTTTGGATCTTTCAATAATTTCATCCTTAGATCCTTGGATTTTTGGATCCCATGGATCCTTCGATCCGGGTACTCTGTGAATTCGGCAAACCCCATAGTTTCCATAAAAATTGCACTGGCTGTTGGTTTAAACATCAGAGCCAGCGTTGATTGCAAATAAATACCCATTCTTTTGGATGAAATTGCCCCCAAGATGAGTTTTCATGAATATTTATACGACGTTTACGACTCCTCCAGTCATGAATTCCGATTCGAATGCTATAAAACTTTGTTCACGAAGTATCCCCGGAACGTTTGGATTAACCACAGCGCCGGTCCTTTTTTACTTTGCGCAACTACTCGAGCAGGATAATTATGTAGAAATACCGGTCTCTCGCCTGCACAGGTACTATTTATGAAAACACCGCAGCCATGAAATTACCGGTATTAATTACAACATTTCCAACCCTCTTCCGACCCTCCACGAGGGGGTGTTGGCTTCCAACCTCACCCGACCGAGCAAATCAGCTCGATCAGAAATATCCGATATCCTCGAATAATTAATTGATCAGAAATAGTCTCGAGACCTTTCCCGAAATACCAGAAATTTATTTCCACTCTCGGGTGCGAAAATAAACGGTCCCCGCGGAAACCTCTTAGCGAATCTTATGGGGTTCCAACCCATAACCGACGTTTTGCTTCGTTCCCATTCAGGTGCTGGACTACACCCAATACTACCTGAACCTAGCGGACGCCAATAGCGCGGGCAAAGCCGTTTGGACCAAGGAGTACTCCTTGCTCCAGTACTACGACTTGAAGGAGATCACGGCACTGAGTCTCCACGATTTGGCCGATCGCTTCACCCAATCGAATTACAACGCCTTCGTCAGGTAAGTCAGGAAGTCATTATTTTTTTTTTTGAAGATTTTTATGGGACCTACGCGAAATTTTATGGGGTCTCAGAAATGGGCTGAAAATTTGTGGATCCTACCAATCCTTGTACGTTGATAATCCTTGGATCCTGAAAATTTTTGGGTCCCGGAAATCCATGGATCACAGAAATTCTTGGCTCCTAAAAATTGTTGGATCCTAGAAGATTTTGAATTTTAGAAATTCTTGGATCTTAAGAATTTTCGGATCCTGAAAACTCATGGATCCTAAGATTCCTTGGATCCTAAAAATTCTTGGATCTTAAGAATTTTCGGATCCTGAAAACTCATGGATCCTAAGATTCCTTGGATCCTAAAAATTCTTGGATTCTAAAAATTGTTGGATCCTAGAAATTTTCGAATTTTAGAAATTCTTGGATCTTACGAATTTTTGGATCCTGAAAACTCATGGACCCTAAGAATCCTTGGATCCTAAAAATGTTTGGATCCTAAAAATTCTTGGCTCCCAAAAATTCCTGGCTCCTAAAAATTCTTGGATCCTAAAAATTCTTGGCTCCTAAAAATTCCTGGCTCTTAAAAATTCTTGGATCCTACGAATCCTGGAATCCCAAAAATTCTCGAATCCTACTAAAAGGAAAAATCCAATAAAAAAACCAGAAAATTGCAAAACATGAGGAAGAAGCAAATTGCATCAAATATAATTCGTATGCACTTCCTCGTCTTGCATATTCTTCCCCATTTGATATTCCCTCTCTCTCTCTCTCTACGTCTCCGATTCCTCGCCGTCTTAATCTATTCTCTCTGTGTTTATGTCGTGCAGATATTACGCAGCAAACACGGTTTCCCTGCCGAGAGAAGTCGAGGAGATATGGGGTTGCGGAGGTGCACTGAATGGTGCTTGTGCACTGCAGCATTACTGTGCAGTCACCCGTTTGAATTCCTACTCGTACCACGACTGTGTATCATATGCCAATGCCCTGGCCTCGGCGAGTCCATCGACCACGAAGGTGCACCAGCACCATCCGACCTGCTGCCTCTTAATAGCCGCTTTCACGATATTCCTAGGACGAAATCGGTAGGACAGATCCTTCCTAGATTTTTAAGGACACTCGTTACCGTTATTATTATTATTATTGCCGTGGTTTGCGTCATTCCTTTCGTCGCTCGTCCCGGGGGGAGAGTCCAATCCCGAGGACCCGGTCCCCGGGGTCCAAGGACCCGGTCCCTGAGGTCCAAGGACGCGGTCCCCGGGGTCCAAGGACCCGGTCCCTGGGACCCGGTCCCTGGGACCCGGTCCCTGGGACCCAAGAACGAGGTCCCTGAGATCCAAGGACCCGGTCCCCGGGGTCCAAGGACGCGAAGATTTTTCGGGATCCCGTCAGAAAAAAATTTCGGGTCTCCAGGAAATGTCCTGGACTCGGTGACAGGGTGTCCTTGGATCCTTGGAAGGATCGGGTCCCGGAGACTCGAAGAAAAAAAGAAAATCCTTCCAGCTGTGACTGATTTGTTGCATCGAAAGGGGGTTCGGCGGCTGCATATTCTGACCAGTTTCGTCCTGATTGTGCAGCGAAAAAAGATGCTACGGGAGGCAAAAGCGCTGCACGATGGCCAAAGAGACGAGGAACGGGGTAGAAATACATAAATAGCGTTTGTGTGAATGGGTTTTAATTTTTTTTTTTTTTTGGAATTTTTGGTTTGAATTATTTTGAAATAACGCGAAAGGAAGAAGGTCAACAGCTCGGTCCTCGAGTTTTCCCAGCGGAATCCAGTCCCGGAAGCACGTTTATGGGTCGCGTATGCTATTCTGACCTCTCGTGGAAAATCCTGGGACGCTTTGGGGGTCAGAATTAGGCACCAGGCTGTTTCCATGAATAATTTATTGATCCGGTGCTGTTCCGAGCCGTTCCCGAGAAATTCTGGGGGTCAGAATTGGCATCGTGGCTATCCATAATTGATAATCGATAATTTGTTGATGTTTTGAGCCGTAAAAAAAATTCTAAAAATTCCTAGGGGTCAGAATTAGCCCCGTGGCCATTTCCAATTACCAACCCGCTGCTGTTACTCGAACTAATTGTTTTGAGGATTTCTCCGACCGGCCCAGTAGCGGACCTACCCGGTACTGGACTCCTTGGAGTTCCCTCCTTAGCGAGAATACAAAAAAAGAAAAAGAAAAGGGGGAAGAAAAGGGAAGATATTTTATTTATTGATTTTCTACCGGACACTTTGCATATCAAGAAAAGATGAGGGTAGGTGAAATAAAAAAAAGAAAAGAGGAGAGCGAAGATCCAACAAAAAAATCCGAAGAAATCGCAAAGAAACGAAGCCAGTAATCGACAAAAAAGAAATCCAATTTTATTAAATGTGTGTGTGTGTGTATGTCGTTATCACGTGTCTGTCTCATGTAATCCCATAAAAAAAAAAGTAATATTAATAATAATAGTGGAGGGGGGGGGGAGGGAAGGGGATGTTTTTTCCCCCGTGGAGAAATTCACTTTAGCTGCTTCTCGAGAGACTGTAGGGGGTGGAAGGGGTGCTTATGTGTAAGAATTCGAATCAACGATATTAAGGATTCGTAGGATCCTTAAAAATTCCTAGGAACCAAGAATTTTAGGATCCAAAAATTTGTTGGATCCAAGAATTTCGAGAATTCAATAATTTTTAGGAGCCAAGAATTTTTGGGATCCAAGGATTTTTAGGATCCAAGAATTTTTTAAATCCGAGAATTGGATCCAAAAATTCTTAGGATCCATGTATTTTTAGGATCCCTGAATTTTTTAAATTCAAGAATTTCTAAAATTAAAAAAGTCTATAGGAGCCAAGAATTTCTGGGATCCAAGGATTTTTAGGATCCACGAATTTTTGGGATCCAAGAATTTTCAAAATCCAACAATTTCTGGGTTCCAAAAATTCGTGGGATCCGAGGACGACTCTTATGGTGTTACAGACTTGAAAAATTCATGGGAAACGGGGAAAAAATGAGTTTCCACTTATCACGAAGGAAGGCAAGAATTAAAAGACAACAATTGTTTTATCGCCCTTCGGTTTGTTGATATTCGTTATTATCTGTCGCCCCTACGGCACGAATTTTACGTTACTCGATAAGTAATGAAAAAAAATAAAAAAAAATAAATAAACAAATAAATAAAAAATACAAAAAAGTGTGTTACGGTGTGTACCTGTAAATTGTAAAGTATTCAACGAAAAAAAAAAAAAAAAAAATAATAGGAGGATCGAGGGAGGAGGAAGGCAGCTGAAAGAGAAAGAATAATTTCAACCCCGTAGGAATTTACAGCGGTCCGGTAAGCGACCAGTCGAGCGTTAGTACCGGACCCTCGTGAGTTCCCACACCAAGGGGTGGGTTTTTAATGATTTGATAAGGAAAAGGAGAGAAGGGAAGAAAAATAAAAAAAGAAGAGGGAAATTCGCTGGTAAGGGTGGATAGTAAATTTAATATAGCTTTACAAAATAATAATAATAATAATAATAATAATAATTATATGAGTAACATTAATAATAATCTCGCCAGTATTGTCAAAAACAAGAAAAAAAAAGTCTAAGGAAAAATAACGAACGAGGAGAAGGAGAATGTCGATTCCATTTCTTTTCGGTATGGATTTTATTAATGAGTGATTTTCTTAATAAAGAGGCAATTAATTTGTACAAAAATATTCGAGGTGTTTTCATTTTCCTTTCCCCCATTTCCCAGTTTCCTCAGAAAAATTTCCAGATTTTGGTAGAATTTATTGCAATAATTTTTCTTTAATTCCATTTTGCAAAATATAAATATTAGAGCTTTTAGTTACAAAAAATCATATCTCGGGAAGAAAAAATCGTAGAAGCTTCTACGTTGGCTCATTTTGAAGCTCGAAAGCTCTACTTTGAAACCTGTAAATTTCAAACTCCCAAAAAATTTCCTCGCAACTCGACAATTTTTTCAAGTCGAAATCCCGTTTGTGCCATTTTGGAAAATGCAGATTTTGCAAGTTCGGGTTTGAAAAATCGTATCTCTTGAACGAAAAATCGTAGAAGCTTCCGCTTTATCTCATTTTGAAGCTTGAAAACTTTACTTTAAAACCTGTAAATTTCGAGGCCCCAAAAAAATTTCTCGAAGAATTACAAATTGTGAAACGCGATGGGGAAACCTCTCTTTATCAAAAAAAAAATCCCTGAATTTGCCAACCGGAAAAATTATTTTCTGTATTCTTTGTCCAGAATATAATTTTACACGTTTCCTCGCGCTTTTACGTTCGCTATCGATATTGGGGGATGGTCTGAAGGGAAGCGTCGACTCGAGGGTAACTATATGCCGCTTGGATGCATACTTGCATAGGCTAGAAACCACTACAAAAGACAAGGGGATAAAGCAGCTTGTACGGAGCCATACTCACCGGTATTGACAAGAAACAAGAGATAGTGAGAACAAAATAGGATTTGTATCGGTGAGGACGTGGCACCTCATGAGAAATTCAAAGCTCCAGCCGCTGTAGCTTTTCCGACTTTCTTTTCTCATCCCCGTCCCCAAACATATTAAAATGTACGCTTTGATCCCGCCTCGCCTTGTCTCCTGCGAGGAACAAGAACCCGAAGTGTCGAATTAGACGTTAAGGATCACGCGTCTCCGCCACTTTGTCATTTTTTTCTCACCTCCCTATCGACTTTCTCCCGATAAAAAAAATAGTGAAATTCTCAGCGAGGCGATCCCGAGTATACAGACATTTTTTTCGAACCCCGATTTTTCAAACCCGAACTTCCAAAATCTGCATTTCGCAAAATGGCATAAACGGGATTTCGACTTCAAAAAATCGTCGAGTTGCGAAAAAATTTTTTAGAAACTTGAAATTTACAGGTTTTAAAGAGAAGTTTTCAAGCTTCAAAATGAGATAAAGTAGAAGCTTCTACGATTTTTTGTTCACGAGATACGATTTTTCAAACCCGAAATTGCAAATTCTGCGTTCTCCAAAATGGCATAAACGGGATTTCGACTTCAAAAAATCGTCGAGTTGTGAAAAAATTTTTTGGGAATTTGAACTTTGCAGGCTTCAAAGTAGAGTTTTCAAGCTTCAAAATGAGATAAAGTAAAAGCTTCTACGATTTTTTGTTCAAGAGATACGATTTTTTTAACCGGAAGCTGAAAAATTTACGTTTCGCAAATTGGAACAAACGCGATTTCAACTTAAAAAAATTGCCGATTTGAGAGGAAATTTTTTGGAAATTTGAAATTTACAGGTTTTAAAG
Organism: Gasteruption jaculator; assembly: GCA_949825005.1. Classification (NCBI taxonomy): domain Eukaryota; kingdom Metazoa; phylum Arthropoda; class Insecta; order Hymenoptera; family Gasteruptiidae; genus Gasteruption; species Gasteruption jaculator. The sequence goes on from OX463776.1 coordinate 8,644,022, forward strand.
TAGAGCTTTCAAGCTTCAAAATGGGATAAAGTAGAAGCTTCTACGATTTTTTATTCAAGAGATACGATTTTTCAAACCCGAACTTACAAAATCTGCATTTCGCAAAATGGCATAAACGGGATTTCGACTTCAAGAAATCGTCGAGTTGCGAGGAAATTTTTTGGGAATTTGAAATTTACAGGTTTTAAAGTAGAGCTTTCGAGCTTCAAAATGAATCAACGTCGAAGTCTCTACGATTTTTGGTCGCGGAGTTACGATTTTTCAAAGTTGAGAATGGCCGTCCGAGTTGCGTGATACTATCAACTTGGCACGGTGACTCTGAATATCCTCCCCCATCTTCGGCGATCGTGTTATTCCTTTTCTCCGTTTCCACTGGCGCTCGATATGTCAATGACGATGTAATTAATCAAGATTAGGTATCAAAGCTCGGTAAAATCGACGTTCAATGTGGCACACGAAGTTATAATAGCATTATAGGAAAGTTGGAGACCCGAGTGAAATAACCGCAGAATACTGACTAATTACATCGCAGTTATAAGCTTACTAATACGGACGAACGAGAAGAGGAGAAAAATGATAAGGGCCAAAGTAGAAGTAATAGCTTCGCATAACAGACCGAGCTGCGGCATGGCGTTTCAATTTTAATTAAACTTTCAAATGAATTTTCGACGCTCGTCTTTTTCTACCATTTCTTCCCCTGTTCTTCCCTTAACCCCGGATTCCTCCCCCCTCCCTCGCCTTTCCTTAAACATAAGCACCCACTTCGAACACGGGACGTTTCAATCGAACCACTCGAATTTATTTTTTTCTTTTTTTTTTAAACGCTCCACGATTAAAATTTTTTTTCAAGGTTCGTATCCAAATTTAAAAGAAAAAAAAAATTATATTTGTTCACGAAAAACACGGTGTTAAGGGGCTTTAACACCAATTGAAGACACTTTATCCATGATTTCGATCGAAAATTACGGTGTTAAGGGACGTTAACACCATATTTTTTCCCAAAAGAATTTTTTCGAAATGAATTCGAGCTCGTACGTGGTGTTACAAATTTTTAACACCGCCGATATTTTACACAGACGATGGGTTAACGTCGCCAAAAGTGTTTTTCGCGCTTTGAGTGAAAAAAATTCGGTGTTAAAAGGCGGTAATAAAATATTTTTCGCGGAAAAGAGTTTCGTTCGAGCTCGTACGTGGTGTTAAACTCCTCTTAACACTAGGATTTTTTGCTGAGAAGAACGCGTTCCAAGAGTATGGAGTCCTCGTGTGGTGTTAAACCAATTTAACACCACGAAAAAGCCAAAAGTCACGCGAAACACCATGGAAATGGAAAAAGTGCGATTTTCTTTGCAAAAAATTGGTGTTAAAAGGTGTTTCGCGTGGGAATTTTCGATACCTTGGATTTTTAACACCGGTTTAACACGAGCAAGGAGAAATCTATTATGGGCGCACGTACGTCTAGTTTCCGAACAGGAGCTGATGGAAATTCTATTGTGATTATTACAAATCAATACGGGGGTTAATAATTTCAGGCTGGAGACGAGTTCCAATGGTTGCAAATTAATTCGGATAATGGATCCATTTTGCCCCGTGCACGGATATAAATACACTCACACACACATACACATACACATATACGTGGATATACTATATTTATATAAATGTGAAACCCGAAAGGATTAATTCCACATTCTGTCCAGATTCTTCATACGCCTGCTAATTATGCGGAATTTCATAACGCGAATAACGCATAGTGTATGTTTTCCAGGTATTTGACTGCTGGAGTTAAAGCTCCAGGTAATTGGAAGCACCTACGACGAAGCTTCGGTGGTTTTCTGTCTCGTTGCCATTTTATAATTTGATTTCCTCCCTCGAAATGGCTCCAATATGGGGCCTGGAATTTTACGCGTGTCCTGGAGAGTGTTATTTCGAAACACCTGTAGTCAATTAACCCTGTCCCCGACCGGGGTTAATTTAGAAATTTTTTAAGTCCCAAATTTCACACTGGAAAGCAGACGCGTTTTTTGAAGTCCCCTGTATCCCATTGGGAATAGTGTATTTCAGGGGCCAACTTTTCGTGGCAAAAAATTATCGGTGTGTAAAATATGAAAAAATTATATTAAAAAATATTTTGTAAATTCTGAAGAAAATCTATATTATTTACTAGGAATTCGTATATACTCAAAATTTGATTTTTATGGTTACTATAAATTTATACGGTAATTTAGAATATTCAATAATTTAAATACGTATTTTTCTAATTATTGAGACATGATTTTTTTTTCTATTTTTGCAATTTTTATTTTCGAATTTTTATATTTTCAATACGTGACTGGCTGGGTATACATGGATACCAACTTACACATACGCGCAGATATACACGCAGACAGTCGCAATGAAGCAATAAAGGCTTCGCTAAGGTATCTTCATTGTACTTTCAACGATGAAAAATAGGAACCGATTTGGATGGTAAAGTGAGGTGTGCATAGTGTCAGTAGCTAATGGAGTTAATATTTTAGCGAGGACATACCAACGCTAACCTTCCAGAAAGCTGAGATGAGTCGGGAGAGAAATGAGTGAAACGGAAAAGAGAAGGAACAGGTAAGGAGAAAGAGCGACCAGGGGAAATAAAACTACAAGGGAAAAGTGAAAAAAGAGTAGGAGGAAAGTGGAAGGGAAGACGAACAGTTTTGTATCTTGTCTGGATGATAAGCATTTGCATTTCACGCTTGTTTCCATGAAAAATGCTTTGCCTCTTTTTCTTCGAATTATTATACTTCCGTTTCCGCCCCTTCGCCCTTTTTCCCAGTTTTCGCCGGTACAACAATGGTGCGTCGGCCGCTCTAATAATACGGTTGCCAGACCCAGGGTGAGCCTCGGAGTCACGAGTGACAGAAATTGCCTTTGCGGGGTCGAACTCGAAGGGAGAAGAGGGTGGAAGTCATTTTTTTCAATTTTTGGGGGTTGGAAAATATTTGAGGGTGGGGAAATTTTCGGGGCTGAGAAAATTTAGGGGTTGGGAAATATTTGAAGCTCGGGAAAATTTGGGGACTGGAAAAATTTGAGGATTGGTAAAATTTGAGGGTTAAGAAAATTTGGGGGTTGGGAAAATTTGAGGGTGTAAAAAATTTAAGGGGCTCGGAGAATTGGAGGAATTATCGAAATTTGAGGATTGTAAAAATTCGAGGGTGGGGAAAATTTGAGGAATTATAGAAATTTCAGGATTGGGGAAATTTGAGGGTTGAGAAAATTTAGGGGCGGGAAATCCGGAAAAAGGAAAATTGGAGGGTTGGGAAAATTTGAGGAATTATAGAAATTTGAGGATTGGGGAAACTCAAGGGTTGAGAAAATTTAGGGGCGGGAAATCCGGGAGAAGGAAAATTCGAGGGTGGGAAAATTCAGAAACTCGATTTGAGAATTTTCGGGGTGGACCTTTTCCAAAAAAATGGATGTTATACTTCCACTTTGAAATTCCCGAAAATGTAACAAACAAAAAAAATCAAGTACCTCCCCACCCCCTCTAGAAAATTTTACCCTCCCTCCCTCCCTTTGTGTTCGAGAATTTCCAAACGCGGAAAGCCGAGCTTTTGCGGCACCGGAACGCAATCGCTTTCCACTCAAGACCAGCTAATTTCTTGGAGGGTTGGCGGTCTCGCGTTTCACTGGAACATCCCCCGTCTTACCCCATCGCTCCAGCATCGAGCGAGATTCACCCCCGGCCTGTAGGTGAAAGTGGAGATTTCACGCGATATCCTTTTAATACATCCAATGAAAATGGAGACAGATTTTCATAGTCATCCGAAACTCTCGCTCGGGCGGCGGGTCGGTGTATAAGCTCTCTTTTTGCTTTCTCGCCCTTTACTCGTGGTAAATGCTTAAGAGCGTACCTTCATTTACATACTATTAAATGGCAAAAGGAAAATGAATAATGCATGAATCGAATTACCCCGTTTTCTCTCTCTCTCTCTCTCTCGCTCTCGCTCGCACCCTTACCCTCGCGTGGGCGCGCGAGAGAGAAGGAAAGCTCGACTTACATCCCTTAAAATATCCCATACATATGTATAAATAAAGTATGTGCCTTATGGGTTGCACGTACACGGGGGAGCCGGCCGTGTGTGGGTATTTACACATTGTCCCGTTGGCTCTCTGTTCTCGTTTAGCTAAACTTTATAGCTTTATACATTCCGTTTAACCAAGCAGCCAAAGCTTACTTACCACTAAAGCTACTTACAATTAGTGAGAAAATCCACCATCACCGCCTTGTCTCTCCTTTCCTACCCCCATTCGCGCTCTCTCTCTCTCTCGTCCTTGCTTTCGGTGAAACAAAATATTTCCACCCCTTTCCCACCCCCTCCACAGGTACAATAAGGCGGCAACAATAACGGGTTCATTAAGTCGAATCATAACTTTTTCATTATTTTAAATACCCGTCTTACGAGGACCCACCGGCCACCCCTGCGAGATTTCCCATGGGGAAATTTCTAATAGCCCCGTCCAATGGCAACCCGCCAGGTTTCCTTATTGTTGCTATAAATTTATTTATATATTTTATTTATTGGCTTCGTTCCCGGGACTCGGGTTCCCATGTTCGTCCTGGAGATAACGATTTTCTATTTTTTTTTTTATTTTTTTTTTTTCCAAGGGGATGTTTTTGGTATTTGGATTTCAGTATCGGTGGCCCGTGAAGGTTTCAATGGGAATTTATTTTTTTTGTTATGGGGTCGAATGGGAATGTAATTGATTGTGGATTTTTTTTTAAATGGGATTTTTTCTTTTTTTTTTCTTGAAGGGGTGGGTTTTGGTATTTGGATTTCAGTATCGGTGGTCCGCGAAGATTTCAATGGGAATTTATTTTTTTTTATGGGGTCGAATGGGAATGTAATTGATTGTGGAATTTTTTTTTATTAAATGGGATTTTTTCTTTTCTTTTTTTCTCGAAGGGGTGGGTTTTGGTATTTGCATTTTTCATGGGGTTGAATTGGAATGTAATCGATTATGGAATTTTTTTTAAAAGACTAGAAATTACTCACATATACGTATGCATACACACATGCGAATAGCGACAGGGGGTAACTTTAGGTACTCGAGTGAGTTCTCATTAGGAAAGTGGAAACTTTTGGAAAACGGACACCTGTCAGAATGGAACGACAGGGAAGGAGGAGAGAGAGAGACCGTGAAATCTTACCGCTAGGTATGGAAAAATTGCAGTCGACCTGCACCATCGGGCTAATCTTGGGAGTGACATTCTCGAATTCTCTGGAATGTCTGAGTTTTTTTTTTTTTGAAAAATCAGAAAATTCACGATTTTAAATTATTATTATTATTATTATTATTTACTAAATTATTTTCATTTATTATATAATTGCCCAATTACCAATTTTTATTATAATATAATTATAAACAACATATTTCTAATTTTGAATTTTCATCCTTGCTATTATTATTATTATTATTATTATTATTATTATTATTATTATTATTTTATTATCGACTATCGGATGGTACCGATTTTCCCCTAGACGTGGGGATAAAATTTCAGCAACTCCTCTTTCCACGATAAATTCAACTTTTCCCCGGTGTCTCTCGAGTCTTTTGTAAAGTGGGAATGTTCCCGCAACAACAAAAAAAAAAATACATATATATGTATATGCACATATATATTTATATACGTCGCCGAGATATATCGGCACGTCAAGGTATACGACGGCACGGAATACGTATATATATATATATATATATATATATATATATATATATATATATATATATATACGTTCGGCGAATATATACGTATGTGTGTACGAATAAAATAGCGCAGGTAGACATTGGAAATCGATAGTCAATCACTATCCAGAGGGTTTCTTCAATCATGAAATTTTTACGACTCTATATAACATACGTGCATACATACGCGTATGCATGTATGTATGCATGCATGCAGGCGCCTGTATGGGAATCGTCTACGACGCCGTATAATATACGTACACGCGGACTTTTTTTATGCGCATCCGATAGATAAATAGGCATGTGTACACGTCGGTGTTTGCGTTACGGTAGATAAAATTACCCGAGATTCGGCCCGAGAGAGGCTAACTGTTGCTCCGGGGCACGGTCGAAAAGGACTTTCCCCGTGTTTTTCCTCCTGACAACCTCCGGATTAGCGGCCGGCGAGGAGGTGCCGAGTCCCGGGGAGAATCGGTAATCGCGCGACTCGCGCTAATCCGCCGGGAGACCGAGTTCGGAGCTCGCCTCAACGGGGAAATCACGGTAAAAGTATGGAATTCCGGGGGTTTCGGTGGGAGACTTTCGCAAAAAAAAAAAAAATTTTGTTTGGGATTTTCTTTCCCCCCGGAGTTAGGAATTTTTTTATTGGAATTCGCAAAATTCGGAATTTCGGATAAAAAAATCGCAAATTTCAAATTTCGAAACCGATTTCCTGAAAATCGAAAAAAAAAAATGTTCAACTCCCCCTCCCTCGAATTTCCCGAAAATACCCGATTCGCGAAACTCGACTAAAAAAAAAAATTCGAATGTTGCAATAAAATAATCCTAATCCATCCCCGAATGCCTCATCTCGTGCCTTCGGATCCGGTAAAATCGCAAGTTTTCCCTCCTTTTCGCGAGATCGTAGATGTTTCAGCCCCGACTCGGTCGGAAACAATCATAAACTCCTGCGAGATTGGCCAATTTGCATCCGAAGTGTCCTTTTTTTTTTTTTTTCCGGGGCCATAAATTCCGAGCGGCGAAAAACGGTCCTTCTCCAGTCGGGAATTTAAAGAGAAACGGATCTTATCTCTCCACCCTGGGAAAAGTTTCCCCCTGGAATAAAAGGAGGGTGGAAGTGCGATTTGACTCGAACGAGACTGGCGCGAGGGAGTAACTTGTGTGGCTGCCGATCGCTAATTTAATGTAGCTCCGAATACATTTGCGGGACGAACGTGTGCACGTATGCATGCGCGTTGTATGATTTATGCCGCGAAAACGTCCCCGACATCGGGGCTTTCCCTTCTGCTCGAACTCCACCGCCTACACGAGTCTAGTTTTCCAACGTCAGGAGTTATGCAACGTGATTTAACTTCTACACCGATTTACGTCCGACATTATCCGAATAGTTGGCTGGCACTCGCTATCCTCAACTACTGTTTATTGCATACCAATGTTCACTGAAATAACCCCTTCCCCATTTTCCGCCTCATCCCCCCCCCCCTTACCTACCTCGCTTTCCTTGGATTTTGCCTTACAGGCTTGCAAAAATCTCCCTCTCTTCCTTTTACCCCCGAAAATCTACCCCCGCTTTCGCTTCGTACCGATACACCGGGGGTGAAATTGTGCTTTTACGATTTTCCATAAAGTTTCAGCCTCATCCTTGCCGAAGAAATAATTTTTTTTTTTTGGGAATGTTTTTTTTTTCCAGGAAAATCATTTTTTTTTAGAGAATTTGGAAAATTCGTAACTTGAAATGGTTTTTTTCCTTTTCGGAGTTAGGAATTTTTCAATTGGAATTCGAAAAATGTGGAATTTTCGGTAAAAATGATTATTGGAGATTAATTGTTGTAAAGAAATTTCCAGATTCTGGAGAAATTGGGTTGAAAGTTTGAAATTTTTAGGGTTGAAAAGGGAGACTCTGAGCTACAAAATCCCATTTTTGGGAATTAATTAATATTATTTTTTTTTCGAGTTAGGAATTTTTTAATTGGAATTCGAAAAATGTGGAATTTCGGATAAAAATGATTATTGGAGATCAATAGCTGTAAAGCATTTCCAGATTCTGGAGAAATTGGGTTGAAAGTTTGAAATTTTTGGGGTTCAAGGGAGAGACTCTGTGCCACAAAATCCCATTTTTGGGAATTAATTAATATTATTTTTTTTCGAGTTAGGAATTTTTGAATTGGGATTCGAAAAATGTGGAATTTTCGGATAAAAATGACAATTGGGGATCAATTGTAAAGAAATTTCCAGATTCTGGAGAAATTGGGTTGAAAGTTTGAAATTTTTGGGGTTCAAGGGAGAGACTCTGAGCTACAAAATCCCATTTTTGGGAATTAATTAATATTACTTTTTTTCCGAGTTATCAATTTTTTAATTGGAATTTTCGAAGCTGTGTACTAATTTTTCGCCCGTTTGCCGAATAACAAGATCCCGGGATAAACGAATAAATATTCGCTGGCTGGTGAATTTCGCGACAGGAGGGATGGGAGAGGTTGGAAATCGTAAATTCGGTGTTTAAGGAAAGGAGAAATTAAAACGAAAACAGCGTTTCTTTGGCGTAACGGAGAAAATGCGCGATGTACCTACATTTACGAGCGTGAAATTTGTCAGCTTCGTTGCAGTGAACTGCGAGATCTATGCCTCCGGTAGGTATAACGCCATATACTACACTTAGCATGCGGTAGTTTTGTTGGAAAGATGTATATATACACGTATGTGCATTCATGCAGGTACTGAGAAATAAGCGCAGCAGCAGCGGCAATTGCAGCTGCAGCGGCAGTAATAGTGGATTCACTGTTTGTTTTAACGGCCAAGGAATTTATTAGAAGCTGCAAATTTTTTGGGGATCGAAAGTAGGATTTTCGAGTGTGAAAATTCCGTTTTTGGAATATTTTTGCAATTGTTCATTTCAAGTTTACGAATTTTTCAAAAAAATAAAAAAAAAATGGTAAAAAATTATTTTTCTTTCCGTCCCTTTAAATTCGTCACTTTGGGTCAACATTTTTCGAAGTCTCGAAATTTTACGGGCCCGAAAGTGGGATTTTTGGTTTTCAAAATGACGTATTTGTACGATTTTCTTGACGCTCTGTTCCAAAAGTACGAAATTGTGGAATCGAGATACAAAAAAAAATTTGTATATATTTTTTTTCTTCCAAGAAGAAAAATTGTCGTTACCTTTGGTAGCAGTGGCAGCAGCTCGGGCGGTCGAATTTACTAGAAGCTGCAAATTTCTCGGGGATCGAAAGTAGGATTTTCGAGTGTGAAAATTCCGTTTTTGAAAATTATTCATTTCGAGTTTACGAATTTTTCAATCCCGACGATAAAATATTTGTAAAAAAAAATAAAAGGAAAATGGTAAAAAATGATTTTTCTTTCCGTCCCTTTAAATTCGTCATTTTGGGACAACATTTTTCGAAGTCTCGAAATTTTACGGGCCCGAAAGTGGGATTTTTCGTTTTCAAAATGACGTATTTGTACAATTTTCTTGACGCTTTGTTCCAAAAGTACGAATTTTTAAAAATCTAAATACAAAAAAAAATATATATATAATTTTTTCTTTTTCAAGAACAAAAATTGTCCTTACCCTCGGTAGCTCGGGCGGTGGCAGTAGCAAAAGTTCGCGGGAAGCAGACGAAAGCGGAGGCAAGTTGAGATACAGAAGCACGGGGAGTCATCCGTGTGGCGCAATTCAGCTGAAAGCGAGCTTGCGAGCTTGCGAGCGAGCGAGCGAGCGAGCGAGCAAGGCCCGTAACGGTAACTAAAAGCTCCGCCCTTGTGAATCTGAAACGGGGTACATTGACGTGCATGTACCATATACGTTGGTACAAAGTATACGTGCACGGGAGAAGAAAACGATATTACGGAGGTTAATTTACTCGAGCAATAATGCGCGGAATCATAAGCCCCAGGTGTTACGCCGCGAATCTTCGACCCTCATAAACAGCTACGGAAAAGCACGAGCACGAGTACGAGTATGAGCTTGAGCTGGGGGGCTTCAGTTTCAGCCCGAGCTCCGAGCTCCAGCTCCAGCCCCGCTGTGCTTTGCTTTGCATCGCTTCGCCCCGTCCCGTTCCGCCCCGCCTCGTCCCACCCCGCTTTAACGCCGAGCTGTGCGAGCTTCCGCTTAATTCTGCGGATCCGTATAGAAAGCACGAGCTTAAAAACAAGCCTACTCGTACCATTCACATGTGTTATGGCTTTACGCGATTGGCTCCCTTATTAATAGCAGACGCTTGTCGTACCCCTCCCCCCTCCCCCCTCCGCCCCTCCGCCCCCTCCATCCGGAGCAAAATCCCTCGCTTTTTGTTTTGCCCGAGTTACGACGCGATGAGCCGGATTTTCTCGCGGGAATATGGTACAAATGGTGGTTAAACGGTGGAATGGTGTTACGCGAAAGAGAAAGAGAGAGAGAGAGATAGGGGCAAATTTTGAAAAAATTCGTTATCATTTTTTTTTTTTTTTTTCGGAATTACGAATTTTTTTCAAGCGGTATTTCGGAAATACGCAATTTTTCGGTAAAATGAATTTGAGAAAATCGTACCTTCAATTGTACCAAAAAAAAAAAATTAAATTCGAATTGAAAAAATTGAAATTTCGAATTTAAGAAAGTTATTACTCGAAGGGATAACAATTTTTTTTTCTACTCACGGTCTTTTTTTCCATTAAAAAAAAATTTCCCGACCCTTTCTTTTCTCTGTTTTTTTTTTTTTTCGTTCCTCCCAGGACTCGCTCATAAATCCGTTTTCGCTCCTCGCAGGTGAAGGATAATGGCATTTTCTCATAATCAAATTGGTATCGCGGGTTTGTTGCAAAATGCGGATTAAGTTGATCAAAGAAAAGTGTTAATTAGATGTAATGCACCGTTATGTAAAAGGCGCATACGTGAAATGTAAATTCAGCGATGAAATTCTATTCCGAGGGTAAGTAAATACGCCTACGTGTATGTACTTTCTACGGTAAATACGTGTACGTGGAAAGTATATATGTTAAACACGAGTGTGTGAGTGTGTAAGTGTATATGTATATATTTTCCAAGCCAATATCGTGTACATGGGTATCAAGTCTCTCACATTTTTGGGGGTGCTTTGCCTAAATGTTTGCTTCCAGCGGTCAGTGAGGGTTCGTTTCCGAGGCTCCTTTATCAGAAGGACTCTAATTAAAAGGACACCGGGATTAATTAACTTCTTAATTCGGTTCCAAGTCGAACCCTTCTGGGAGTCCATAAATTCCTGGAGGGTGGAATGTTGATCCCAAAAGTCGATTTTTTTGGGCATACCCCTTCTCCCAAAAATGGGGTAAAAATTAAAGTTTCAAAAATGGGGTTGGACAAGTCATTTCTAGGGGTAATTTTTCCCGTAGAATCGATTCCCAAGGTCAAATTTAATGAAATCCCGGCGGAAGTTGGAAAAAAGTAGGTTTTTTGAGGAAAAAACGTATTTCCCGTAGGAAATCTTGAATTTTGACAATGAAAATGGATTTCTCGGAAAAAAATACATCGGATATGGGTCTCCCGGAAGTGCAAAAAAAATGTTTCCAAAAGTCGATTTTTTTGGGCATGCCTACCCCTTCCCCGAAAAATGGGGTAAAAATTAAAGTTTCAAAAATGGGGTTGGACAAGTCATTTCTAGGGGTAATTTTTCCCGTAGAATCGATTCCCAAGGTCAAATTGGACGAAATCCCAGCGGAAGTTAGAAAAAAGTAGGTTTTTTGAGGAAAAATCGTGCTTCCCGTAGGAATTCTTGAATTTTGACAATGAAAATGGATTCCTTGGGAAAAAATACATCGGATATGGGTCTCCCGGAAGTTCCAAAAAAATTTTTTCAAAAGTCGATTTTTTTGGGCATGCCTACCCCTTCCCTCAAAAATGGGGTAAAAATTAAAGTTTCAAAAATGGGATTGGACAAGTCATTTCTAGGGGTAATTTTTCCCGTAGAATCGATTCCCAAGGTCAAATTCGACGAAATCCCAGCGGAAGTCGGAAAAAAGTAGGTTTTTTGAGGAAAAATCGTGCTTCCCGTAGGAATTCTTGAATTTTGACAATGAAAATGGATTCCTCGGAAAAAAATACATCGGATATGGGTCTCCCGATAATCCCCAAAAATCGGATTTTTCGGCCGAAAAATGTCTAATCTCCCGCCCCCCACTCCGAATGAGGTGCAAATCAAAATTTCAAAAATAAATTCGGGCAAATCACTCCTCTTGCTTCGAATGGGGTAATTTTCCTTTGACACGAAGCAAAAAATAAATAATTTATAATTGACATTTTTTTACAAATTATTGGACTTTGAGTCGAAAATGCCTGAGGTTGGAAATTCCGAATTTGAACTGTGGCACCAAGGACATTTACGGGGAAAATATTTCAAAGGACACGTAACTCCTTTCACATCCTTCTAAAGCCTGAAGACCCTTCTCTGAAGCCCGCTAAGTAAATTTCAAGTTCCTAACAAATTCCCTCATAAAGTTACGAATTTCAAGGGAGGCAATAACTTTTCAGCTTTTCCCTAAAATTCTACCCTCCTGTGGCTCAAATTTAAGAATCCATAATTCTGCGACCGAAAATCGTAAAAATTTCCTAAGTACCGCATTTTCAAGCTTGAGGGTCCTACTTTCGAACTCGTCGTTTTCAAATTTCTCACAAATTTCACTTTTTCTTCCTAAATTTCGGAAGACAAAATTAACCTTCGGCTGTTTCTTAAAATTCCACCCTCCTGTGGCTGAAATTAAAAAATTTGTAAGTTGGGAACCAAAAATCGCGGAAACTTTCGAAAAAGCTCATTTTAAAGCTCGAAGATTCTACTTTCTACCCTAAACAATTGAGCTTCCAAAAAAATTTTCCGAATCCACCCCGATTTCACCAATCGAGATCCTTCTGTCTCCACTTCTTCGTACAAAGCTTTCAGCTCTGACGTCACAGGAATGTACTCGTTCAAGAATAACTCCATCCTTCCATTCCCCTTTCCCGGGAATTTCCAAACGAGTGCCTCATTTTTCCACCGCATTTCCACCTGAAAAATATATAGCACATATAATTCCCCTGCTTTAATAAATATAAACGTCGCATAATTTGCGTCCAAGGTCATTCCACACCTTTTATTACGCTAATCAATTATTTACAATTTTTTTTTTTGCATAAATTACCTTCTATCGGATCTACTTTTAAATCCCATAGATTCTGAGGCAAGGGGGTCCGTTATTTTTTGAAAACCCTGTATATTTATTAAATAAACAAACGAGTTAATTTTCCTGTACCTGTTTCTTAAAATTCCACCCTCCTGTGGCTTGAAATTAAAAAATTCATAACTCGGGAACGAAAAATCGTAGCAGCTTTCCAAAAAGCTCATTTTGAAGCTCAAACGTTCTACTTTCTACCCTCCAAAATTTACCCTTCGAAAAAATTTTCTCCCATACTTACAAATTTTTATATAAAAAGTCATTCCTCAAGTTTTCTCGAAATTTCGCTTTTACAAGGTTCAACTTTGAAAATTCATAACTCGGGAACGAAAAATCGTAGAAGCTTTCCAAAAAGCTCATTTCGAAGCTCAAACATTCTACTTTCAACCCTCCAAAATTTACCCTTCGAAAAAATTTTCTCCCATACTTACAAATTTTTATATAAAAAGTCATTCTTCGAGTTTTCTCGAAATTTCGCTTTTACAAGGTTCAACTTTGAAAATTCATAACTCGGGAACGAAAAATCGTAGAAGCTTTCCAAGAAGCTCATTTTGAAGCTCAAGCATTCTACTTTCTACCCTCCAAAATTTACCCTTCGAAAAAATTTTCCCTCGCACCTGGAAATTTTAATGTAAAAATAGCGATCCCCCCCCCCGAGTGTGTCTAATTTTACGACTTGGCGAAACGTCATTTTTTATTTAACTTTCCTCGGGACAGTCGATAAAGTTGTTATAGTTTCCTCTGGAATTTTTGTACCTCCTCCAGTCAAAGAGGAAGTAATAAAGGCGCGGGGTGGGAACAGGGGGGAAGTTTCTCCTACAAAGTATACTTATTGTATACATAAAGTTTTAAACATCCATTCATATTGAATGGAAAGTCGTTTTAAGTGCTTTGGGTTCTTGGTTTTCCTGCTTGACTTTCGGTGCTTAACGAACTATATCACTCCAACTGGTTCATCAATAATTTACTAAAACATGCTAAAATGCACGTCAGTGGAGACTTTACTTAACTACTTTTCCTTTACCCGCTGTACCAGCGTTTCATGCAATTATTCATGAATATCAATGTCGCCGATAGAGAGCCGAGCCAAAGGCAGCCCGATTATTCCAAACCGTTCGCGATGGAAATGGGTTATGGCTTATTTCTCGCGGCCAGCTTTTACCCGAACAATCGCTGAACTTTCACCCCCGAGTCGTGGGAAACTCGTCCAACGGATTCCCGCACCATTTCGGCTCAGAATCAGGCCTCGCACCCTCGGAAATATATTTAATAAAATATTAAATAAATCCGGAAAATCGAGTAAAATGTGAAGTATTTGTTGAATTGGCCTCGAACCCTCGAAATATATTTTTGAGAATATAAAGAAAAATTTATAAAATAAAATATTGGAATTTTTGGAATTTCTAGGTTTGGATAAAATTTCTGTAAAATTTTTCGATGAAATTGGACTTTTTAAATTATAGGGAAAATTTCGAAAGGAGGAAAATAGCAAAAAAAATATTGGAAACTTCAAGGAAATTCAGTTTTTTTTTTCTTGGAATCCTAAAATTTTCTGAAATTTGCGGAATTTGCTGGGAAACGAAAATATATGTATATTCCTGCAAGTTGGAGTGAAAATTAAGGAAGTGCTCGAGAGGAAGACGAGCGCAAGTAGGTGCAAAGCATAATCAAAGCTTTGAATCAGAGTTTCGACGATGAGGAGAAAGAGAGAAAGAGCAAGAAAAAAAAATCGCACCAGTAGGAATAGGCAATGCCAGGGAGATTTACGGCAGGCAAATCTCGTAAATTTTAAATATGGCCGTACCTGATTCTCCACGGCAGCTGCCATGAACTGGGTGACGTTTAGTATCCATCACGTACCTACGTCGAGTCATAAACTCGAAAACGTAGGAGAGAAAAAAAAAATACGAAACACAAAAAGGAGAACCAGAGGCGGAGAAGAATGAACCGGCGAATGAACAAAAGGGCCACCGGGGCGCCAAGTCGACGTTTACTGCTTCACACCGTTCGCGAAAACCCTGGGATTCCTCGGTATGGTGAAAACAACCATACTCGTCAATCTCGAATTTTTCATCCCCGAGATGGGTCTTCCCACGAAACTCGAGCTTTTCTAATTTTTTTCAGTGGTTGCGAATTTTTTTCGAGAGCTTACGAATTTTTTTTGGGAGCTTACGAATTTTTTCGAGAACCTTCGAATTTTTTTTGGGGGCTTGCGAATTTTTTCGAGAACCTTCGAATTTTTTTTGGGGGCTTGCGAATTTTTTCGAGAACCAGCGAATTTTTTTGAGAGCTCGCGAATTTTTTTCAAGAGCTGGCGAATTTTTTTCGAGAGGATGCGAATTTTTTCGAGAGCTTACGAATTTTTTTCGAGAACCTGCGAATTTTTCTGAGAGCTTGCGAATTTTCTTCGAGACCTTAAGAATTTTTTTTAAGAACTCGCGAATTTTTTTTCGGTAAGGGTAGTTCGAACTGGACGTCGTCCTTCCCTCTTTTGTGAATTTCCGATGAGTGTTTCGGTATATATATATATATATGTATCCGTATGTACCACAAAACCTATGTACAAGGTACAAGTGTATAAGTAGAAGATGGAAGCACGCGAAATGGGGATCTAAGACGTCGCTCGTAAATTCCTCCTGGATGTGTTTTGACGTTTAACATCGAAAGGAGCTTTTTTTTTATTTTTCGTCCCGACCCTTTTTTGTTGTTCGGGAAAGTATATAAATATATTTATATGGGATTTTCTTTTTTTTTTTAAGGTCCGGACCACCCCCATAAGGGTACGGGGTCATATACAGCCCTCGGGTGGTTACAAAAGACCGTATCTAAAAAAATTTTTAAATCGCAGGACGTTTAGTGACGATACGATTTTTATGGAAACGAAATGGCACCCCTTATATTTTTTAATTAACCCTTTTTTAACTACCCCTATCGGCAAAATTTGATACACAAAGAATTCTATTATACTTTATTCAAATTCATTGCGAAGGGAAGGAATCTCCAGACATTCGTAGAATTCTTGATGAAACGGTAAGAGAAAATAATAATTATTATTATTATTATTACCATTATTATTATTATTATTATTATTATTATTATTATTATAAGGAGTGAACCAGAATTCCTCGCAGCTGCGCTTCTATTTTCGTTATCATAATTAATAAAATCGAATGTTTTACAATTCCATGGAATTCTCCTGCACAAAGTAACAGCGGAAACGGATGAAATCCGAGCGTCAGATCCAGTACCAACGAAAATTCCAGTTAATTCATCACATCCAGTGGAAAGGAGACGAAGGGAGGTCGACTGCAGCTTATTAAAATGAATATAACCCGGGTTCGAGGTACCGTGATTTCCCTGGATCTACCTACCGACCCACTCGTTTTTCTGACATAATACCTCGAACCAATATCTGACCCGGGGGTAGTCGCAAGCTCTCGAAAAAAAAAATTCGCAAGTTCCTAAAAAATTCGTAAGCTCTCGAAAAAAATTCGAACTCTCGAAAAAATTCGCATCCTCTCGAAAAAAATTGGCAAGCTCTTGAAAAAAATTCGTAAGATCTCGAAAAAAATTCGCAAGCTCTCAAAAAAAATTCGTAGGTTCTCGAAAAAAATTCGTATGATCTCGAAAAAAATTCGCAAGCTCTCAAAAAAATTCACAGGTTCTAGAAAAAATTGGTAAACTCCCAAAAAGAAATTCGTAATTTTCAAAGGAACTGGAAATTTCGTGGGAGGAGGGAGGGGTTTTGTTGCCATTCGCTGTCAGAGCCCAAAAGATGAGCTTTTTTTTCTTTTGTTTCCTTTTTTTTCGTTCCCTTCGACCCTTCCATTCGATAAGTTGTCACGTAGTATGGGAATTTATATGTAAAGTAAAGGGGGACAAAACGCGCCGGGTCTATGGTGAATTTCCCTACGCGGCTACCTCAATTCCCAAGACTAGTTTGCGTCGGTGGAAAACTGCCGTTAGTAATTTGTACCTGACCGACACGTGGACCGACCCATTTTGATCCCCAGTCCCTTATCATCTTTTTTTACGCTTTGCGAGGATCGAGAGAGCGACAGAGATAGAGAGAGAGAGAGGGACGGAGATGGATGGGACGCGCGAGAGGGCTGGAGAAAATGAAAGAGGACATAAATATAGAAAGGAAGGAAAAATAATAAAAAAAAAAAATTTCTCCCGGATTTGTCGGAATTTTTCCTTTTTCCTTTTTTTTTTTTCTTGCCGCTATTACCTGTCGCAGAATCTATAATAATCTTAATATATATGTATAACAACAAAAGAGAAAATTTGATAAGTGGTAAATTTTTAATTACCCCCTTTTTTTCTCCCCCGCGTCCGAGATTCCGGGCACTTTTGAGGTGACCAATTATTTTATTTTCCTTCCTCGTCGGGGTTTTCAGGCAAAATAACGCGATGGTTTTTCTTTCTTTCCACGAGAACACCATATATGTACACACACACACACACACGCACAAGTATATAGATATATGCAATCTGTATAACTGCATATCGCAGGTAGCCGTTGCATTTTAATTTACTTAATTAAAGCTTCGACTTTCCCATTTCCCCGCCAGAGTTACATCATGTTCTATATTAATTATATACATATAGAGGGAGGGAGGGTGGGGGAGGGGGAGTTAATTTCCAGGTCTTTTCCTGTAAGTATATACCTGTATTCATGTACATGCATTTCATTAGAAGGATACGCTTCCGTATTTTATTCCAGAAAAATACGCACGCTCTATTTGTGCGTATGTGTGTGTGTGTGTGTAACATAAACATCAAATGTATTGCGAAAGCTGCGGAAAAAGGAAGAATGAAAACAAAAAAAAAAGAAGAATTCCCGGCTTACGTTCGTTGCGTATTTCAGACGAACGGATCTGTCGAAAAACGTCGACGTAATCCCTTTGTCGAGTGAAAATAAATATACGCATAATTAATTACTTGCTGATTTTTTTTTTATTTTCCCAAACTACTCGAAAAACTACCCATTTGCTCGACCACTCGCTAAACTACGCGATAAACCACCCATTTACTCGACTACCCGCCGAACCATTCCCGAAACTACCCATTTGCTCGACTACGCCTTGAACTACTTGCCATTCTAATTATTTGCTCGACTACTCGCTGAACTACTTCCCGAACGACTCGCCGAACAACCTATTTCCTCAACTACTTGCTGAACTACTCCCCCCATTCCTCCCCCCTACCCCTTCCCACCCATACGACACACACTCGCAAGCTTCTCTATTTTTCCCTGGTACCGCAACTCTACGAAAATCGACGTTATCGATTCCCACCGCCAATAAATGTCGCGTTTCGGGGAAAAAAGTTATTTGAAGTGCGAATATTAATAAGTCTCGGCTATTAAAGCTCCCCTCCAGGAGGAAAGTCGCTCCCGTATCTCGAGACCACGCGGCATCTTATCTTATTTACGCTTTTTCTTTACTCCCCGGAGAAACAGTGCGCTCTTAGCACCTAAAAGCGAACGAGTTTATCTCTTCCATGCATATTACAGAGCCCTTAGCTTCACCTCCAACGATTTTACAATTACTGCCTGCCTGTACCGGGTAGGGACGTGAAGTGTCCATTTACGACGGGGTCGTATCGCGCAATAATGGCGCACGGAATAACACATCGGCTTTTCCGTCTCTTCTTCCGCGCCTTCACCCGAAAAGGCGCATTAGTTTCGTCTCCGTTCGACAATATTCTCCGGTGCGACGTTCCCGCCGCTAACAATCAGCCCCGTACGTATTTACGACTCGGCGTCGAGCCAGTGATAAAGCCTAGATTGGTCAGACGCATGAATTTCGAGTACTCGGGAGTGGAGTAAACGAGGCAGTAGTAAAAGCCGGATTGGTCGGACCGACGAATTTCCACTTGGGAGCCGAGCGCGCGAGTAAGTGGTAAAAGCTACGCTGGTCAGACCCAGCTATTTCTACTCACGTTAGGTACCGCGCCGCGCGAGTAAGTAGTTACAACCTAGATTGGTCGGACCGAGCGATACCTACTCGGGAGGGGGGGACCCGGCGAGTAAGTAGTCGCGCCTCGAATGGTCGGACCGGCGGATCCTTCACTCGATAGTCGAGTAGGTAAGCCGCCACTAAGCGGGTCCGGTCGGCTAGGGACTGCGAGTAGTAGAGTCAGCGACGGGTCCGACGACGAACGGCGAGTAGTCTCGCAAACAGCCGAGCCCCAGTGGGCACGGCGGCGAGTGGTTGAGCGAAGAGTCGAGCAAATGGGTACGGCGGCTGGTACTTTAGGGAGTAGTTGGACAAATAGTCAAGATGGAAAGCAAGCAGGCGAGAAAGTCAGCGAGGAAGGAAGACAGGACGGACGGACGGACGGACGGACGGAGGGACGAGTGGAGTATCTGCTTCTCGGCTCCTTTCTTCTTTTCTGGAGTGTATAAGGAAAAGGGAGAGAAAAGGCAATCGATACAGCGGCAAAGGCGTCTGTAAATACGGACTGTTTATTACGCCGTGTATACTCGAGGAGCTGCTAGCTACCGTCCAAGGAAACAACGCAACGGAATACAGATTATCCTTCCGGGCGAAAGAAGAGCCCTAGGATTTAGATAGCGGAACGTACCACTGTATGCTCAAGCTTATACCGAGATAACGAGGGAATACGAAAAAGAGTGTAAGAGAGACCTCTTTCCTCCGCTACCTTTTTTCCATTCTCTCCTTTTGTTGCGACTCCTTCCGTTAGCTACAATTCATTTCTCTCTCTCTCTCTCTTTCCTTTTTTTTCTTTCAATTAGACGTTTCTCCAAGAAACGACGTTTATACCCGAAGAAAAAACGGCGAATGTTAAAAATCCACTGCCACTGAATTTTTAACACCTACGTTTTTTTTTCTTCTCTGCGGGTCCAGTGAATCAACCCTTTCTCTCGTACTATTTCCCTCTTTTGTTGAAAATGGCACTCGTGGCTTTAGAACGGAAGGGGAGGGGGATGTTTTTGCGCGATTCTGTAATTTTTTAATTCCAGAATTATACAAAAATAGAATTACATTTTAAAAAAAATGTAATAATTTTTTCCATAAAATTGCAAATAATTTTTCTTTTCAATTTCGTTTCAATAATGATAATAATAATAATAATAATAATAAATAAAAATACCTACACTTTTAAATGTATTTGTTTGACGTTTACAATGCGAACCCCTACTAGCGAATAAATTTCCGTTTCGGACGGACTCATCCTCGTTTCCCGGGGGGTTGCATCCCCTTTTTCGCGAAAACGGCGTTGGTAAATGCCCCTAATCGAGGGTGCCCCCGATAAAATTACACTTTTAATCGAAAGTTTCTTAATTACAGAGAGAAAAGCGGGCCGTAAAAGCGGCCGCAACGGTGGTTGCAAAAGAAAGCGAGTGAAGAGGGGGCGGGGCGGGGGGCAGAAAGCTCGGTATCCGCGAGGACTCGCACGCGAAATATCGATATCTCAAGACGGAAAACGTGCGAGTCACGAAACGTCATTGCCACGGTGTAAGAAATGCGGTATTTAAAAAAAAAATTCACCCCCTCCCCCCCTCTTACACCTTAAAAGGGTGAACGTACCGTACCGCACGTACGGGCTTATTTTATTACCAACACTGGCTCGCGTCCGCAGGCAACGTAGCGTCGCCGAAGAGGGATTTGATATGCCAATAAAAGCGCCCCCTTATCGCCCGGCCGGCCAGCCATTCCCGGGATTCCACGGGACTGGCGATTGCATTTCCGATTTCTCCGGTCGCCGCCGGCCTCCGGGGCTCCGGGGCTCTGGGGCTCCGGGCTGGAGACTTCTTTCGCCCCCGAAATTCCGGGGTCTGAGAAACCAGGTCGAGGCAAAGTGTACCGGACGGTCGCTTGATGCGATTACTCTCGTCATCGTCGAACCGACGTTTCTGCAGGAACGTCGCGTCGGCTTCCGTCTGACGTTAATTCATGAAACACCGGACGTTTATTGAGACGAACATCGGACGCTCACTGTGGGTAAAGGGGGTGGGGGTTGGGGGTGCAATTCGGAGATAAATGTCGCAAATATAATATGTACAGGGCAAGTCGCGATTGGCGTCCATCTTGAATTTCTGGAGAATTGTTTCCCAAAAAAAAATTGGGAATAGAAAATAAAAGAAAAATTTTTATATACAGCGTGGGTCTCAATTGGTGTCCACCTTGAACTTCCAGAGAATCGTTTCAGAAAGGAGCAAATTTTGGAAACCGAAATTTTCGAATTTTTATTTATTTTGTCAAATTTCGATTTTGTAAAAAAATTAAATGGTCAAATATTCTAGATTCACCATTTTCCAATTTTTTAACCCACGAATTTCCAAAACCGTGGCGAGAGCCTTTGATAGACACATTTATACGTACACGTCCATACCCACACACACACACACACACTCATATGTATATATTCCACCCGGAACATAGACGTAAATAAATTCCGGTGAAAGTCTGCACAGGCGGCATACGTGTAGCGCAAAAGAGAAGCGGAAGAGAGGAGGAAGCTATAGGATTGGCGATTTACAAGATACATGGACGGTTGTTAGCCTCCTAACGAGGCTTTAAGCTTCACTTGAGTGATGCCACTCGTTAACGACGACTACTTACTTTAGGACCCAGCGGATGGATCTTTCTCTACCTTCAAAAGCTCTGTATGCGCTCATACCCACGTGTACGTACGCTCGGTCGGTACCGGCCACCCACCCTCACCCCCTCGAAGGGTGGCTTCCACCCTCCTCCCCAGTCGCAGCTTTTACGTTGAGCCTCATTGCCATCCATCCCGGTTTGTTACGTTGTTTCACACACCGTCCTGTCGCACACTCACCAACGCAGGCCACCGCTCCAGCCACTGCGCGCCACCCCCACCCACCCCTGCGTCCACTTTTATCCGTAAACAAAAGCAAACATATGGATTTAATGGTTTAACTTGACAATTTATCGGTAAATTAGTCTCTTCTGTTCTCAACCCTTTTTTCTTCCCATTAATTCAATCCTTACCTACCTATCAATTCTCCTTTTACATCCCCCCCCACTCGTGTGTGTATGTGTGTGTGTGTGTGGGTGTGTTTGCCGCTCTGTTTACCTCGAGTGCTATAAGTCACCCCCGGGAGACCGAATTAGCAACCTCCAGGTTTATTGATAGTACCGGTAGCAAACTGGTGAAAGCAAACTGCAAATTTTCCAACCCCCTGATTTGAGCGCCCCCTATAAGGCCGATCCATGATTATTTTATTTCTTTCTTTTTTTTCGGAAGTGGCCCTTTTACGAGGAATTAGGGGTTGAAATGGAAACAGACGTATTTGGAAAATTGATAATAATTATATTAAAATAATTATAATGAAAATAGTTACAAGAAAATTGCTATTGTAATTTTTATGTAATTAGTAATTAATAATTATATTGATATAATAATTATATTAATAATGATGTATTAATAAAGTGGAAGGAAAATGATAAAACTTGTTGATTGTCTTTGTCGATAAATTTTGCATTTATTAATTAAAAATTGAAATGCCAGCGATTGGGTATTTGTTTTTCTAATGTTTGTGTGTTATAAATTGGTTACAATAAATGTAAACGTCGAGAAAGATATATTGACGAATTTTCCAACGTTATATTTTCAGTTAATAAATAGCAAGTCGATAAATTGACAGGGAGCATTTATTACCCGATATATGTTGTTACTCATTTTTAATACGCGCATGCAGAAATAAAAATAAACTTTCGTTAATTGTGTTTGCCGACGAACCGCGGGACGCTGCAATTTTTAGCTTATAAATAATAAATCCACTTCCATGCGATGAATTATCGAAACCGAGAACTCGAATTTGTTTTATAGCTACTTGCCGAGACACAAACTTTTGATTTCCGAAGGAAAAAAAAAAATTTCCACACTCGAGCTTAACTTTCGACGCAAATTCGAAAAACACTGTCCCTCTAATTTTTGGCCCAATTTGGAAAAAAAATTCCATCCGGTCCAAAAGTAGACCCAGTCCCCCCAAACCTCGGTCCCACCAATTGCTACAATTGTATCCATTCGGATCCTGAATTTGACAGCTCGAGACCTCAGTTCCCGACCCATCGACCCAGTTTCGGACCCGGGACCTGCAAAAGAGTCACGTGACTCGTCCAAATCGATGGACTTTTCCTCGGAGCTCGACTTTAATCGCGGTATTACCTTTTCTAAAAAGAAAAAAAATATTAAAAAATGACGGATCCTGGAACCGTGGGGGAACGATAAATTCTCAAAGTGGTTTCCCGTGTCTACAGGTAGGTATAATAAACAGGTAGTGAATAAAACTTGGCTTCTCCACCTTTACTCGAATTTCAACGACCGTATCGCCGGTATTTTCCCTTTCCTTTCCTTTTTTTTCCTCCCTCCCCTGCTGATCTATTACCTGGTACCGATAATAATATATGTACACACCCACACACACAAACACGTGTAGGCGAACCCGATACCCACCTATTTTTATATTTGCCGGCGTCTTACGGTGCCTCTCGCGTTCCGTTTGCCTCCACCGCATCGGCAATTTCGTACGGTGGCGTATTACAACAGGGAATATGAAATGTGCCTTCGTCGAAACAAAAAGAGAGTGCGGGAACGAAAGCACTCGGCGGTAAGCTCCGACGCTACACACACCCACCCAGGCCATATTTGCTCTGCGGTTCGCAGGCAAATAAGTTTTAACTTGAAGCGCACTACCACGCTTCGTGCCAGGAAATATATCCAAATATACGACAAACACACGCTCGCACACGCTCACACACGCTTACACACGCTCATACACGCTTACACACGCTCACACACGCTCACATACGCTCACACACGCACACAGACGCTCACACACGCTCACATACGCTCACACACGCTCACACACGCTCGCACACACACACACACACGCAGAGGGAGAGAGACACACCTATGAGGAATAGGTCTACTCGTATCGCGTAGGTATAGGCGGCGGGTAGGCAACACGTGTCTAACAAAAAGCCGAGTTTCCTACCTTTGCGTATACCTATCCGATGTTGGCAATAAGTTCATGGAAATACAGCACACCTTAGGGACCCCGAGACAGTATTAAAACTTCTTTATCCTTTAACGTATGGACTCTATAATTGTATGCATTGTGTACATACATCATCATATTTTCAAAGCCCTCCGCGAAGCTGAAACAAACTTATTCCATCCTTTTTTGTTAGCTTCCCTCCTTTCAGCCCCTCCTCAACCCCCGATTTCCTTTATTTTCTCCTTTTTCGTCCCTCCACATTTTTCAATTTTCATCTTCGGGGACGGTATCAGAATCTATAGCGCGCCTGCATTCCACCCCCTCCCGCATCCCTTCGATTCTCGACCGAAAAAAGAATTTACGTACGCGTACACTTTTTTTTTTACGGTAAATTGAATTGGTGCTTTTTTTTTTCTTTTTCAATTTGGAAGTAACGGGATAATTATGGGAAAAATAAAAATAAAAATAGCCTAGTAATATTTTTTTTCCCCAGAAAATTCTCGAAAAAGAGACTATTTCCGGAATTATTATTTTTTTGATACGTGAAAAAGCTAAAAAATTATAAAAATTCGAAATTAAATGCCGAGCGTGAAAAATATTACGTAAAAAAAATCCCCCACCCCAAAACAAAAAAATTAATACGACCCTAAAATTTCCCGGATTCTCGACACTTTATTTCCGTAATAAAATAAAGTACCCCCGCGTTTCATATCCCCCCCCCCCCCCCCAATAAATTAATTTTAAATCCTCGAAAAGGAGCCGCGTTATCGAGGTGAAAAAACAAAAAAAAAATTGACTTTACCGGGATCCCCGTTTTTTTTTGTTCCCCTGCCCCTCCTCTTGCTATCCCATTCTTTTTTATGGCGGTACCCGGAAAGCTAAGCTCGCGTTTGGGTGGGGTGCGATTTGTTCCATGGGGGTCGGTAATCCGTACGTACGGTCCAAGTGCGCGATATGCAGGCAAGAACAAGGCGAGCGTAGCCGAGTGGAGTGAAATAACGACACAAGTTTGCCGGAGTGCCGTGCTGAAACGGAAACGTATCGTACCATCGAGAACCGGCAGCTAACTTGTTTTCATTTGCACGGTGGTGTATGTCGCCGGTAAACGCGTGGAAGTTTTAGACGGCACATTTGTCGCCTCCCTTTATATTGTTTGTGTTTTTCGGATGGATTGCCATTTCTCTCGTTGCGCGCACATACACGCATGTGTGGTGTTTACGTGGACATGTATTTGGAGCTTGCAGTTGTCTTGGGGAGCAAAATTATCGGCCAACCCCGAATAGGCACCGAATAGGCACCGAATAGGTTTGAGTTGAGTTACGATATTTTTGCCCCAAAAAATCGACTTTTGGAAAAATTTTTTTCCCACTTCCGGGAGACCCATATCCGATGTATTTCTTTCCGAGGAATCCATTTTCATTGTCAAAATTCTAAATTTCCAACGGGAAATGCGATTTTTCCTCAAAAAACCTCCTTTT
This sequence comes from Gasteruption jaculator, assembly GCA_949825005.1. Taxonomy (NCBI): domain Eukaryota; kingdom Metazoa; phylum Arthropoda; class Insecta; order Hymenoptera; family Gasteruptiidae; genus Gasteruption; species Gasteruption jaculator. The sequence goes on from OX463776.1 coordinate 8,669,372, forward strand.
TTCGAACTTCCGCTGGGAGTTTGTCAAATTTGACCTTGGGAATCGATTCTACGGGAAAAATTACCCCTAGAAATGACTTGTCCAACCCCATTTTTGAAACTTTAATTTTTACCCCATTTTTGGGGGAAGGGGTAGGCATGCCCCAAAAAATCGACTTTTGGAAAAATTTTTTTTGCACTTTCGGGAGACCCATATCCGATGTATTTTTTTCCGAGGAATCCATTTTCATTGTCAAAATTCTAAATTTCCAACGGGAAATGCGATTTTTCCTCAAAAAACCTACTTTTTTCGAACTTCCGCTGGGATTTTGTCAAATTTGACCTTGGGAATCGATTCTACGGGAAAAATTACCCCTAGAAATGACTTGTCCAACCCCATTTTTGAAATTTTAATTTTTACCCCATTTTTGGGGGAAGGGGTAGGCATGCCCAAAAAATCGACTTTTGGAAACATTTTTTTTGCAGTTTCGGGAGACCCATATCCGATGTATTTTTTTCCGAGGAATCCATTTTCATTGTCAAAATTCCAAATTTCCAACGGGAAATGCGATTTTTCCTCAAAAAACCTACTTTTTTCGAACTTCCGCTGGGATTTTGTCAAATTTGACCTTGGGAATCGATTCTACGGGAAAAATTACCCCTAGAAATGACTTGTCCAACCCCATTTTTGAAACTTTAATTTTTACCCCATTTTTGGGGGAAGGGGTAGGCATGCCCAAAAAATCGACTTTTGGAAAAATTTTTTTTGCACTTTCGGGAGACCCATATCCGATGTATTTTTTTCCGAGGAATCCATTTTCATTGTCAAAATTCAAGAATTCCTACGGGAAGCACGATTTTTCCTCAAAAAACCTACTTTTTTCCAACTTCCGCTGGGATTTCGTCAAATTTGACCTTGGGAATCGATTCTACGGGAAAAATTACCCCTAGAAATGACTTGTCCAACCCCATTTTGGAAACTTTAATTTTTACCCCATTTTTGGGGGAAGGGGTAGTAGGTATGCCGAAAAAAATCGACTTTTGGAATCAACCAATACAATAATACACAATATACAGGGTGGCCATAAAGTAAGTATCACTTTCAAAATTCGATATCTCAGACACCGTGAGAGAAAACCCTATAATCATATATATCATTTTATTCAGTGTAAAATGGGATTTCTTCCTAAATTTTTTCAGATTTTTTGGGGCATTTTGAAAAATCACTTAAATATGACCTTTTTCCTGATTCTACTCGATTTATCGCAAGTATGAACATTTTTGGTCAAGATGACATTTAAATTAGATTATGATAACATAATCTGAAGAAAACGCAACGCCTTATGATGAGCTTGATACAATAATTGTCAGTTTCAATTGATTTTTGATTACGAAAACATTAAATTATGCGCGAACGTTATGAATAAATTTAAAGGTTAGCGATGAAGAAGGGCTTTGCTTGGTTCGATTCATCAACTCAAATCTGACTAATTTGGAAATGATAGTATAGATTTTTTGAGTGCAAAACTTAAGCTCTTCACGACGACAAGGTGGAAGCCCGTCGATGGAGGTTTTTTGTTTTTTTTTTCGTTATTGCTTTTTCTTTCTATTGTTTTTTTAAATTTTTGCTTCTCATTTTTTATTACCCTTTTTTGCTGAAATTTGCTTTTAATTTCGTCCTAATTGTGCAGCATTTGTTCAGTGCGCCTCCCTTCATTTTCCGCATTAGTTAGATTTGAGTTGATGAATCGAACCAAGTGAAGCCCTTCTTCATCGTTAATATAAACATTTATTCATAACGTTAGCGCATAATTTAATGTTTTTCTGATCAAAAATCAATTGAAATTGACAATTATTGTATCAAGTACATCGTGAGGCATTGCGTTTTCTTCAGATTATGTTATCATAATCTAATTTGAATGTCACCATGGCCAAAAACATTCATACTTGTGATAAATCGAGTAGAATCAGGAAAAAGGTCATATTTAAGTGATTTTTCAAAATGCCCCAAAAAATCTGAAAAAATTTAGATAAAAATACCATTTTACCCTGAATAAAATGATATACATGATTATAGGGTTTTCTCTTACGGTGTCTGAGATATCGAATTTTGAAAGTGATACTTACTTTATGGCCACCCTGTATATATAATACATTATTAAAACTGAAAAAATATATATATTTTTTCTTTAGTAATATTATAATATAGAAAAGTGACAAAATGACGGCCAACAATTGCCAATTTATTGTAAATAATTAAATTATCGCTATCGCAGAGAAAACAAAAATCGAATTTCGTCGAGGGTGCCTTCATATACCAACCTAAAGGAATTTATCGCACGTACTTCAATTACAAATACACTTGAATGGTACCCAAGTGTCAATTTACTATAACTAACTGTATTATTATTAACGAAGAAACGTCAATTTATTACAAGTATGTGACTAAATTACTCTTAACGAACACAAAAAAAAATTTCATCTCACCGAGGGTGTCCCTATATATCGACACAAGGGGATGAAATTTTATATACACTGGGGTATATATGGAACATATGTAATTTCAATATTAATGGCACTCGAATGTCAATTTATTACAAGTAACTATATTATTATTAGGGATGAAGAAAAAAAAAAGGAATGAAATTCGCCATATACTTATGTAAGAGACTGTACTATATATATATGTATATATACGGAAATTTCATATACACCTGCAGTATGTGCACACATGCACACATACTCGAGAGAATGAAAGAAGCAAGGAACTGCATAGAGAGACTAAGGCTTCTATTTTACAATGCACTTTATATACACACATATGTTATAGGAACATATGACAGCATACAAAGGCGATCTCGCATAGCTGCGAGATGTGTACAAAGTGTGACTTGATCCGCACGGGTGCACTATGCATACATACCTTGCTGACCTGACTGACCCGTATGTCCTTTGACGGGGTAAAATTGTACGTAACGGTCCTTCTTTCCATGTCCCTTCTTTCCCTGGTCTCTTTTTAGCCCCGTCTGACCCAGTAGCTTTCCCTCCTTACTTGCAATATCCTTCTTTCCAGGCTATCAATGCAGTCTTATTTTCATTAGGCTTCCTTTCTTATGCACTTTCTATCGCCTACGTTTTCACCCCCCTACCCCCTCTAGCAGCGCCTCTGGTGATAGTCATCCCCCGTGACGTCACCGAGGCTAATTTGGACGAAAAAGGTGCATTTAGCGCAGAATGCATTTTGCACGATCGTATTGTTGCATTCGGATGCACCGATAAGACGTTGCGTAATCGTATGCACCTACACATTTATATATATTTAAATACGTACATATGTATATTATATAAATATATATATATATATATATATGAGGGTGGTGGCTAAATAATATATAATAACACGTCCACCCTTTTGTGCTTCTATTTCCTCGCATTCTATGTACTATATATATAGCGGATATTATATACATATATATTAAATATTTTTATTCTTGTGCGTATGTGTGCACACATACAGAGGTACCTCCCTCAGAAGTCGCCGTGCAAAATACCCCTATGGATTTCCTATTGCAGGAATCCTTTTTATGTACACACGAATTCTGCACTCGCTATGTACAAAACCTTTTATGTATGTGCTCCTCCTTATGTACATACATACATACATACGTAACGTACGATACATAACTCGTAGGTATGTGACGACACAATCTCGGTGGCATCTACGGGGTGATCATCTTCCTTGTCGTCGTTCGCAGGATGTGCAACCGATGCAACTCCCAGTTTACGGATGATTGGCACCGATCACGAAACCGTCCGGAATCGGGAGATTCCAATTACGCCTGTCTTAGTTGAATATATAATTTTTTTAAAAATTAATATTATAATTCTAATTTCAATTTTTTTTCGTTATTTTCAAATTTGCTCCAATCTGGAATTTTACACTTTTTATTTGAGAAAAAAGAAAAAAGGTAAATAATATACGTTTCACCTAATTTCCGAGGGCAACCCCCAAGGTTGTCACTCGGATGCACCGGGAATTGCATCATCCCCTTTACGATCGTCACCCCGTACATGCATACTCGCACACCGGCACGTACGTGTATGCAGACCGGCAGAAATTTGTTTTGCCGTTTCCTCGGCAAACTTAATTCCAAGCGGAGTACTATAAAGTCCGTATAATAAAAGACTACCAGCAGATAAAGAGATGAAACGCCCGGGGTACTCGTACTTGTCGTCATACACGTATTCATCCGTACACGTGTGCTCTCTTCAATGGGTAAAAGGTTCCTTTCGATTTTACGCTTGGCCAAACGAGATTCGAATGGTTTATTTCTGATGTGCAGCAAGCAGCTCCGCGTGCATTCGCTGTATGTGCATGTGCATGTGCTTCTTCTGGTTGCCTCCCGTTTCGTTCCTTTGCGACTCCACCCGCGCTGCCTTTATATGGATTCCTCTCCGAAGGGAGTTTGAGAATGCCGTGTTTTCTTACAGCCGGCAAAGGCTAAACTATTTACAATACCGAGAACGCCGTGTTTCAGGTGCATCTCCGATACGTATGCACCCCCGACGCATATGGATGCACAGGGATCCGGGGTGGAAGGTATCCGACGTCAAGCGAGACTGAAGAAAAAAAATATATATATATATTCTTTTTAAGTTTTAATATTTGTTTATATATTCTTTATTATTATACCGGTTGATTCTAAAAGTCGATTTTTTTTGGGCATGCCGACCCCTTCCCCCAAAAATGGGGTAAAAATTAAAGTTTCAAAAATGGGGTTGGACAAGTCATTTCTAGGGGTAATTTTTCCCGTAGAATCGATTCCCAAGGTCAAATTTGATGAATTCCTGGCGGAAGTTGGAAAAAAGTAGGTTTTTTTAGGAAAAATCGTGTTTCCCGTAGGAAATCTTGAATTTTGACAATGAAAATGGATTCCTCGGAAAAAAATACATCGGATATGGGTCTCCCGAAAGTGCAAAAAAAATTTTTCCAAAAGTCGATTTTTTGGGCATGCCTACCCCTTCCCCCAAAAATGGGGTAAAAATTAAAGTTTCAAAAATGGGGTTGGACAAGTCATTTCTAGGGGTAATTTTTCCCGTAGAATCGATTCCCAAGGTCAAATTTGACAAAATCCCAGCGGAAGTTGGAAAAAAGTAGGTTTTTTGAGGAAAAATCGTGTTTCCCGTAGGAAATCTTGAATTTTGACAATGAAAATGGATTCCTCGGAAAAAAATACATCGGATATGGGTCTCCCGAAAGTGCAAAAAAAATTTTTACAAAAGTCGATTTTTTGGGCATGCCTACCCCTTCCCCCAAAAATGGGGTAAAAAATAAAGTTTCAAAAATAGGGTTGGACAAGTCATTTCTAGGGGTAATTTTTCCCGTAGAATCGATTCCCAAGGTCAAATTTGACGAAATCCTAGCGGAAGTTGGAAAAAAGTAGGTTTTTTGAGGAAAAATCGTGTTTCCCGTAGGAAATCTTGAATTTTGACAATGAAAATGGATTCCTCGGGAAAAAATACATCGGATATGGGTCTCCCGAAAGTGCAAAAAAAATTTTTCCAAAACTCGAAAATTCCACGGAAAGTTTACTTCCATTAAAAAAAAAATCATGCATTTTCCTCAAATTCCGAATTGTACCTAAAAAGTGGCTGGAACGCTCGGGATTGTATATACACACATACGTACACACATACATAGACACAGGAGTGCAGGGAACCGTGGCAAAAGATTTTGTATTCATTCCAGCGTGACTAATTGAATTTAGAAATAGCACATATGCCAATTGGCTGTCGAGAGACAGCTCACGGGGTGCATGTTTGAAGTCTGAACGCGAGAGGAAATGCTACACCGACTCTTCTTTGCCTCTCTCGACTTATTTATTCTCCTCTCTGCGGTTTTCACGCACACGCGAATCCACTGGATTCCGGCAACCCGTGGTAATAATCAATCGTCGGGGGTATCTGGGGGCGTATGTACCCGGAAACAGCGGATTTTCGTATCACAATGGGAAGTTACGAAGTACCGGGTCCCGTAACTCGATGGAATTTGTTGTCTGTACAATACATGTACAAATAGCCGTGGAACACAATGGAAATTCGAGGCGAAATTTCGGACCCCAAGGGGGTGAATTAGAGGTAATTAATCCTCGTCGTTCTTGAGCAACTAATAAATCCATTCGGTAAACTAATTTTTAGGTTTTTTTTTCTCTGAAGTTAATTGCTATATTTTAATTTTTATATTATTTTATTTTTTATCGATTGGTACTTTCATACATTTTGTAATTTTATATTTTTGTAATTTATGTATTCTGTATTACAGTATTAATTTTTTACAACTTATTTTCAATAATAATAATATAAAAATTGTATTATTGTATCCAATAATAATAATAATAAAATAATTTAGGATAGTCAGAAAAAATAACACGGTCGGAAAATAAATTTTTCCTTACACCCCATTATTATTAATAACAATTATAAAACCCCGGGAGGTTAATGGAGGGTGATTTATTAATAAAAAATAATTGATTGGCATCCAGTAATTGCTTTCTCTCAATCCTCGCACTTATCGTACTTGCTGAAATTCTAGATTCCACCCTTTCAGCGGCACCTATGTACACAAATCCATATACCTATACATATACAAATATCTAGAATTACATATATATGCAAAAGCAGGGTTGTACCGTAAGCCAGTACACGTGTCAGTAGTAGAGATCAACGTGTAGGCAAAAAGAGAGGGAGGAACGGACAAAGGATTACGGATTAGCAAGCGAGTAGTAGCGTCCTCCGGCTGGTGCGACGGAAGTAGTAACAGCCTAATAGTAAGTAGCGAAGGGAACTCGGCAGTAGTACAAGCGTACGAGTAGTAGAAGTAGAGCAGTAGCAGCAATGGGGCGGATTCGAGTAGCGATAGTGCCGGAGTTTGCAGTGGAAATATCAAAGACAGGGGCGACAGAGCCGAGCGCGGTGCTAGTAGTAGTAGTGGCGGTAGCGGTAGCAGTAGTAGTAGCAGTAGTTGTAGCGGCGGCGGCGGCGGCGGCAGTAGTAGTTGCAGTAGTTGTAGCGGCGGCGGCGGCAGTAGTAGTAGCAGTAGTTGTAGCGGCGGCAGTAGTAGTAGCGGTAGCAGGAGCGGCGGCAGTAGTGGGGCCACCGGTAGCGCGGTGGTGGTAGCAAAGGCAGTAGAAACGGAAGGTAAAGCGCAGACTGGGGATACGCCGCGCCGGGCTTTTGTAGAATGTGTTTTGGAATAATTTTTGCACGAGGAACATTCATTCGAGTAGCGAATGGAGCAGCGTCCGCAAGATGATATTCGGAAGAGAAAAAGACCGGCGCTGCATGCACAGACACATACATGCACACACGTACGTGTATGTTTTTGTGCATGTATGTGGGACGGTACGCATGAAGGTTTTGTGCATTTCTATAGAATAATATGGAGCAAAAGAGGAAGAAGAGCGTACATCATGCATATTCAACAGTATCATTTAATACGGGACAGTAAAAAGGCTGTGATAATAGTTGAAGGGTTAGAAAAATGAATCGCTCCCGCGGAAGAAAAATGCACTCGGTGCCGCGGTGGCCCGCTGAATTGCAAAACCCTCCTCGAAGGTTCCAGATTTTTAGGAATTTCGAAATTTCGAAATTGGGGAGGAATTGGAAAATTGAAATTGGAAAATTTTGGCAAGTTTCTACAATCAGTAAATTCGCGATTTGCTAATTTTCTAATTTCTAATTTTTCAATTTGCCATTTTCTAAACTACAATTTTTAAACTCGCTGTTTTTCAACATCCAATTTTCCAATTTTCCATTTTAATTTACCCACAATCAAAAATTACCCCCTTAACAATTAAATTACCGCTTTTGTAATTATTTCGAAAAATCCAAAATCGAAACTCCTTCTTATTTTTTTCTTTTTTTTGGAAGCCCAGATTTTGACCATCCCCCAAGAACGACGTCATCGTTGAACCCGTACTTTCAGCGGCTGAGATTTTTATCGCGCGGGTGTGGGAGAATTTTTCGGGTTTCCTGTCTTCCGGAAGGGGATGAAAAATGAGGTTGGATTATGAAAAGTACCGATCGGGGTCGTCGGAATCGTTGCATGAGAACGTATGCTGATTAGGCGGTTCGGTTCGCATATACTTGCTCCAATAGGCAAATGGAAATACAGTTTAAAGGATAATCTGAGAGGGAAGGGGGGGGGGGGGGTTGGAGGAAGACGCAGCGTAGGAGGGAATGGAGTGTTTGGGAATTGGGCAAAAGGGAAATGGATGCACGAGCGTGACTCGAAGCTCTAACTTTCGACTAATTTGGCAGCTGACTCTGTGCCAGGATTCTACCACTGTCCGACAAAAGAATTCCTGTATGTATTCCCTTTCTCTCTCTCTCTCTTCGTTTTCAGGATCCCCACGTTCACTGACACACGCAACCCAGCCCATTCTCTCGTATATGCGGCAAACATACATTTCGCGTGGCGCATTTGCGTTTAACTGACGAGCAAACTGATTAACACAAGTTACTCTTTACACGACTTTAACCCGCTTACAATAACAGCTTTTTATTATACCCACACACTCGCGAACGTACGTAGCTTTCCTTTCATTCCTTCTTCTCTCTCTCTCTCTCTCTTTTCTCTGTTCGTTCCTTTCTCCCTGTCTTTTGTTTTTTCAGCGCGTGATTTAATATAAAAGGCGGGTTTCAGCAGAACTCACGGATGAAAGGCTTGTTCTTTTATGGTTAATTTTCTAATGTTGCAAAACTTGCCATGCTCCTTTTATCTCGATTCTGTATTTTTACGTCCATGTGTGCGTGTACGTGTATATGCATAACACGGTTTTCGAACAAAAGTCGAGATACGTCTGTATTTTTTAATGCATTTTCAATATATATAGATATATGTTTATATATATGCGGGTACGAAGTAGAAAAAAAATAAATATATTCTGAAAAATATCAACTCAGTGTTATAAAATTGTTACATAACACTGCCACTGAACCTGGGTGCCTACCATTTTTTTTTGGGAGGCACCCAGGTTCCAGGCCATGATAAATAAGAAAGCACAAAAAGTGGAAATAATTTTTGTTGCCAATGTATGCAGTTTTGCATACACGCCATATAAATGTGAAAAATGTATATTTATGTGTATGTGTGTATGTATGTATATAGTATATATATATATATATATTGAAAAGTGGATATAAAGAAATAGGGAGGGAAGAATGTTCGCGTTTATAATCCTTCCAGATACTCTCGGATATCTTTCCGTATCGTTTCGTAATGCATAACTATATCCACCTGAAGTTGCAGCTTTAGAAGGAAACCCTCGAGATTTATACTTTTAAAGGGGACCGAGCCGGGGACATGAATAGTACCGGAAATGTTTCGAGGATTTTTAAGAATGTTTCTAAGAGGATTTTCTCGTTACGGACATCTTTTTCTTCTTTTCTCCTCCCCTCCCCCCTCCACTCCCATTTAATTTCTCGTCTATAGATGTTCCGTCTTTTGATCATTAAAAAGAATCTCTCCCTCGCGTTCGGTTTCTTCTCCGCAATTCAGGCAATTTTTGTTTAAAAAAAAAAAGAGAAACAAATCCCCCCTCCCTCCCCTCTTTTTCCTCCCCTCAATATTTCCATCGATCTCTCCAAGGGCAAATATCACAATTTTTCGAAATTTTCCGTTTCTTTTTTCAGAAAAATAAGAATGTAAATTCCGAAGAGTCCATTTTACTTTATTTTTGCGATATTTTGATTTTTCATTATTATTATTCTTACTCTCGCTACCAAATTTCCGATTCTCTCCTTTTTACTTTCTAAAATCACTCGAGAAAACAATTAATGTAAATTTATTTACATTCGAACGTACCAAATTTCATTTTTTTATTTTCCGAAACCGTACCAATGAAAAACAAAAATTTAGAATCTATAAAAAAAAAGAGAATAATAATTTACGACGTCTCGAATTTCTTCCAAAATTTTTCTACCTTTTTTTTCAAAAAAAAAAAAATCCCGAAGGGGAGGTACCGGCATTTATTAAAAAAAAAAAACATAAACCCTGTCGGTATTTTTATTTCCGGGAGCGAAAAAAAAAGGGGGGGGGGATGGACGAAAATTAATGCAGATTTATTTATTTTAAAAACCAAGGAAATTTTTTATTTTCAGCAAAGAAAAATAGAATTTCACTCCGCGCGCCCTGTTTTGTTGAAATTAGGGAAAAATAGAGCGAACGCGAGATGAATTTCATTCGGGGGGTTGCTGCGAGATAAATTTTCCGAAAAATAAATGCTCGTAAAAGAGACAATAAAAAATCTCTCGAAAAAATATATCGCGGGAAGAGCCGCGAAAGTATGTTTCGGCGACGAGAGGAAGGAGGAAGCCACAAAAATGAGTTCATTATCATACGGAAAGGGATGAAAATTATGTGGAATAGGATTACTTTTACCGGAAAGCGCTCTCTGTTTTCTCTACCTGTAATAATTCGCTTCCGTTCCGGCGCTGCCTTTCATCCCTCCGCGTTATTTTTATTAATTGTTTGAAAGAGGGTGGAATTGGACGCCGCGCCGGTGGGCGAGATTTTTCAAGAAATTTATTCCGCTCGAGGGAGAGCAAAAAAAAAAAAGAAAAAAGAACGTCACCACGCGAGATATTTCGCAACGTCACTCAGAACCGGAGTAATTAATCAAAGGGACTTAGGGGAACATCCTGTTACATTATGAATTAGGTTATACAGGAATTAATAAGTAATAGAATAAAGATTAAAAAGGAGCAGGACGGAGACACGAAAGCCAGAGACGAGGAATCGTGTCATTTTTAAAATGGACGAAGGAGGGAACCGGGTCGATACGTGCCTTAATTTATAATAATAATAATAATAATAATAATAATAATAATAAAAGGGGGCGGTCATCGAAATGGCAATTGCAATTGGAATTGAATTGGAAATTGCAATTGAAATTGGATTTGGAATAATAATAGTAATAATAATAATAATAATAACTGAATGGGGATTAAAATTGGAACTGCGCTTGAAATTGAAGTTGAAGTTGAAATTGAAATTGAAATTGAAATTGAAATTGGAATTGGAATAATAATAATAATAATAATAATAATAATAATATTAATTGAAAGGGAATTAAAATTGGAACTGGAATTGAAATGGGAATTGCAATTGCAATTGAAATGGGGAACCACAATGACCCGTGCTATTTCTTTCTCTCTCTCTCTCTCTCTCTCTCTCTCTCTCTCTCTCTCTCTCTCTCTCTCTCTCTCTCTCTCTCTCTCTCTCTCTCTTTTTTTCAGCCTGATAATAAGTCGGGGAATTTGTTTGTGTCGAGAAAGAAGCCCGGGTGCGTCAAAAGGCATTTTAAAAGACGATAAAAAGTAAGTTTCCGTGCAGATGCACCGGAATCGTCGGGCGCTGCATATGTTGAAAGCATCAAAATGAGCGAGAGAACGGGCGCAAAGAGCGAGCGAAAGAGAGGAGAGAGAGAGAGAGAGAGTGAAAAAAAACGAAAAAGAGAGGAGTCTCTCCTACATTTTTAAACTCGACTACCACTTCCCCCGGAGTTTCTCAAATCCAAAGGATATCAAATATTTCTTTCGAATTGTACGACGACGAGTCTCCCAGGATTCGGAAACGTTTATGTCCACATCAGAAGAACCGTACACGCGAGTCGCGGGCAGGGGGATGGAGGTGTGGAGCGAAGGAAAAAATAAAAAAATACAGGAGGCATCCAAAGGGGGATGATGATCGTTATCTCGGACGAAAAAAAAAAGAGGAGAGGAAATGAACGAAAGAATTAATTAATTAATTATTTGGTTCGAAGGTGAAAGAGAAAAATGAATGAATGAATGAATAATTTGTTTACGTCCCAGCTCGAATTTTTAAACAAATTAGAATATTCAAAAGTTTTAATAATAATAATAATAATTGAAAGGAAATTAAAATTGGAATTGGAAAAATAATAATAATAATAATAATAATAATAATAATAATAAATCCGTAAAATACTGAAAACATTGAAAGGATGGGAATAAATGAATGAAAAGTACAATTTTCGAGAGCCTTGGAAAATTTACGCGAATGCGCGTATGTAGCAGCCAGGCATCGCTAGTCGCTTCACGTCGGAGTATTTTTACAAGGGTTGCTCGATATCGCGATTCGCGACAACCATATAACACGTAGATAAAAAGCCAGATGCAGGTAGGTACTGATACACACACACACGTATATACACGTATTGAGAGGGAATAGGCAGAGAAGAGAGTAACCCGCGACGGTGGCTGAGAGACAGAGGGTCGCAACCCCTACCACCGGCGCGCCAGGGTTACACCCTTTCGGCTCGACGCGCCCTGCGAGGGTGCAGGTCGCGAGGGCGGATCTCCAGGCTCCCCCGCAGGAGCGTTTCGCCCTTTCGATCTTCAGCAATCGATATGCATATGTGTGGATGACATTTACGAGGGAGCTCGTGGCGGTGGCGTCTAGGATACGACGACGTATCGGTAGGTAGGTAGGTGGGTAGGTGTGTAGGTGTGGGTGCTCACGCCACGAAGCCAGCCGACGTAACCGAACGTATCCCAGAGCTTCCCTCTTAGTATTACCGTGGGTACGTACTATACCTCCTCCGCCAGACGGAACGAACGGGATAGCGGTTAGAGAGAAATGTCGTTAGAAAGGATGAGATGCAATGAACGTGGAGGAAGAAGAAGAAGAAGAAGAAGCCTGGATCGAATGAAATGAGAGACACCCGAGACCCCAGGAGATGATACCCAGGGAGGGATGAGAGGGAAGACGGAAGAAAACCAAGAGAGAGAGAGAAAGACGGAGAGGGGGGAGGGGGAGGGTACGAATGTGGAATAACAATGGTACCCGTAATGGTGATGACGATGATAATGTTGATGACGAGCGCGGGGGTAAGGGTGAGGATGAGCTTCAGGATCAGGATCAGGGTGGGTATTGTAATGAAGATGAAATGGGGGTGGTTTCGGGGGGGGGGGGGTAGGATTGAGATGTGGGTCAGGATTGTAATGGAAATTAAATCAGGATGGAAATTCCAATTGGAATGGGAATGGGAATGGGAATTTGACCCGAAATGGGGGTTGAAAATAGGAATGGGTATAATAATGGAAATAAAATAATAATAATAAGGGTAAGGGGTGAGAATGAGAATGAGTGGAAAGTCAAGAATGGTGAGGCAGAAATGAGCGCGAGAATGGGGATGGGAATTGTAAGGAGGGTGAGATGTGGATAGGGATGGGGATTAGGGCACAAAGGGGGATGAAATGGGGATAATAAAAAGATTGAAATAGGGGTAAGAATGAGGATAGGAATGGATAGGATAAGAATGAGGATGAAACAAGGATCAGGTACGAAATAAGGACCACAATGGAAATGAGAGGGAGGATAATAATGGGGATGAAATAAGGATCAGGATAAGGGTGGCGAGTGGAATAATAATGGGGGTGGAATGAGGATAACGATAATTATGAGCATGAGGATAACAATGAGGATGAAATAGGGGTAAGGACGAGGACGAAGGGGATGGACCTGTGTTTTGGAGAAAAAAAAATGGCATCATTGAAAAATTGAGCCAGAACCTGAATTTCGTTGGCGCCCTTTGATGTGAGAGTGTGCGAGTGAGGGAGACATACGGGGGATAAATAAATCGGAGGAATATTAATTGAAAAGTATGTTTCGCCGGTTCAATTAAAAATTAATTAGAGGTTGCATCGGCGGATAAATTAGGTTGGTGTTTTCAAGCCGAACGCGAGTGCGTGGCGCCAATTAAAGGTTCTTTGAATGCAAAGAAAAGGCATTTATTTATTTATTTATGTATTTTGGGGCCATTGAAAATTTTTCCACCACCGAGCCACCGTGAAACTCGTTTTTCCCTGGTCGCGCGTGTCTGCGCAAACTTCGCAGTTCGGCACGGAAAGAAATCATTACCGTGACTTTGATGTCCCCTATCTCCAGATTTCTCGTCGACTGCCGTTCTCGCATGGAGGGACACGAAGAAGAAGAAGAAGAAGAAGTGGAAGAAGACGAAGCGGAACAATGGCACGATGGAAAAGAAGAACCCACGCAGGAACAATGCTACGGCGGGTATCTGGGTCGTCACTCGAAGTGCGCCATTGGATCATTGCCCGAGTTCCCAAGTTCGTCCCACATTTTCACCATGTATCGATGCCAACACCATACGGTCCAGTTGGAAAGTTTCTTTTTTTTGTTATTCCCCTCCGGAACTTCCGAGCTGAGCTTTGACGGATGTCTCCGTGACGAAATTCGTAAATTTGGGTTTCGGTGGGTCCCAAGGTTTGAAATTAAAATTGGAATTGAAATTTAACAATTAATTGATCCATTAAAAGGATGGCGATTAAAATAAATTAATTACTCTTTCATAAAAAATAATAATTAATATTTTGCTTTTTTAATTTTTACCATAACCTTTCATTCATATTTTATTTATTTATTATTTTTTTTTTTACGGTACTTACCCCATTTAATCCATGACGAGCACGAATGAATTAATTCGTTGATAAATAATCAAGCGGAATTCGCCGAATCAAATTATTTACATAAAGAAAAAGCAAGAATATCGAACCCCAAAGATACACGTAATTACGAAAATTAATTGATATTAGTATTCTCGATGTTTAATTTTTGCGGTATATTTATTAATACCTATTAATTTCTCTATTTACACTTTTCGGGATATTTAAATTGGTTCATCTTCGGTATTGACATTTACCGAAATACATATATATGGAATAAATTTTTTTTTTTAGCTACAAAAAATCGTCTTCGAAATCTCAATTTATTCACATTTCTGTAAATTACTAATTATCAATTGACGATTCATAAATTATTATTAATTACAATTTTCATATATAAATTAATATTTTCCAATTCTAATTTTTTATTCACATCAGTACATAATTAACATATTACACTATATGCGTAATTATATGTATACAATATACAATTGTATATAAAATCCTACTATTCAAATTATAATACATATAACAATAATAATAATTATACAATATATCAAAACAATATATATATATACAATAATTCATAATTGATAATATTGAATTCCGATATTTCAAAATTAAATCATTTTTTTATTCACACACATGACACGTGTACACCTATGTAGACCCTGTACACACACATACGAGGAGAGATGGACGACGTATAAGATGTTAAAAGAATATAAAAGTCATAAACGTTTGTTTTTCGGACGAAAGGAGCGGGACGAGAAGAGGATGATGATGATGATGAAGAATTGTTGTTCGTCGATAAAAATGAAAGAGCGCCGGTATCTTCGGACTTTTTTTTTTTTTTTTTACAGATCCTTCTATTATTCGGCACGTTTATATGGTCTGGATCCTCGAGCGCGGCTACGTACGTACGTACGTTCCAACGTGGCTACGTACCAAACGTAGTGCGCCCACATTGGTACAGCTGGCCGACCGACCGGCTATGAAGATTTATTATCTTCACGAAACAGACATTTATTGTCGGGCAATATGACGTGGCACTGAACGTCGTCGTTGTTGTACGCGTAATTGACAACTATTATTGCGACAATTCCCGATCAACATATTGCCAGGATATTATGCCGTATTGTTTCTACAATGTGGCCCTTGTTCGGGAAATTTGATATTCGCATAAAGGCCGGGCCGGTGGTACAGCGTGTGTTTGTGTATGAGGACGGTTGCGTGCATACAGGCGCGGGTAATGTAACACCGCTGCGGCACGGCAGGGGCTGCGCGAATAAAGGAGTTTTATGCAGTCAATTATTTCCCGGAGAAATTATTCATCGAAGCTTGTCGGAACGTTGTTTCGAAGGCAAAGCCCGCCGATTTTTGCTGAATCTCGAACAGGTGGAAGTTAATTGTTAGCGTGTTTGCAGCCTTTCCGCACGAGATTTCAAAGGGTAGCGCTGGTCGTTAGTGGACATTGTTTTACGTATTTTTAGGAGACTTTTCACG